>MU228524.1:631168-670009 GCA_018584345.1 Thuja plicata | reverse complement strand
TGGAACACAAGAATGGTGTTTTTTAACATGATAGTTAGTTTCCTTGGTTGAAGAGGAAGAAATGATTCTTCAAGGTGTTGAAGGGTGGATTGAGGAAGCCCTAGAGGTCCTAAGAGAGACCTATTAATATTTTCAAGCAAACTCAGAAGGTTACCAAGGAGGCTCCCTATCATTTATCAATTGTGCTCAATTGTTGAATCAAGGAAATAGCTTCAGTAATTATTGGATCTAATTCACTTATGAATTCTAAAAGCTTTACCTTGTTGACTGCCACTTCTTGGCTGATCTTCTCAACAAGCTTGTGCTGATATTTTTTCTCTTCTCTTTCTTCAATTTCCTTCTCTACATCAATGTTTTGTGTTGTAATGGCTTCTGTGAGAGTGGCTAGTTGATTCAGAATCGGTTTAGTTTGATCAACATCAACATCAGGTACAATCTGGTGCAAGATGTCCCTATTTGTTTCTAGTACGATGGAGTCTCGGTGCTTCTTTCTCAACTTCTCTTGTAATGTCTTCCTCTGGCATATTTCACCGTATTCCTTCGGTCCTTCATAGTCAAGTGTAGTTGGGTCACATTTGTGTATCATTATGATCTCATCTAGAGTGACTTCCAACTTACTCTTTTTGGATTTCTTCTTCTTCTTCTTCTTCTTCTTCTTCTTCTTCTTCTGAGTTTCACTGGAGTGTAGAACCATATCCATCTTCTCAGCTTTGTCTGTGGTACTCGACGAAGTGACTTGTGGTGTTGACTCTTTTTTTTGTTGTGCTTCGGTTTTAGCTTGTTGGTTTTTAGTAGACGTCTCCACATCAACCTTTACACTGTCTTTTGCAACTTTTTTGGTTTCCTCAGGAGTGCCATCTTTAGGTTTTTCTCCTTCATCAGTGTCCTTATGTACTTCATCTTCCTTTTTTTGTCCATCCTTCTCAGTGGTGTCTCCATCTATTTGCTATAAATCTCCTTTTGTAACCTTGTCAGTTTTGGTTACAATATGAGTATTTTTTATGACATTATGTTCATCGGTGTTGTCTTTCTTTCCTTCTTCCCCTACATCCTTGGGAATGCTTGAATCTTTGTCAGGTGACTTGTCTATTTCTTGAAGTATATTGATGGCTTGCATCAATATTGGCATGGTTCTTGAAATGTTCACTTGTGAAGTGTCAAATCTTGTGTCTTGTTCATCGGTCTTGTCCTTTGTAACAGTGACATCTTCATCCTTTAGTATTTCTTTTGTTGGGTCATCGGTTATGTCAATAACTTTGTTTTCCATTGTGGTGTCTGGCCATATCCCATCTGCAACTTCCACATTCTTGTTTCCAGTTGTGTTTTCTTCTTTATCTAACTCAACTGATGTGTCATGTTCTTCATATTTGATTATTATTTGTTCTTGAGTTGCCTAACTATCATCTTACTATTGTTGTCCTTTTTCGGGGCTTGCTTCCTCAATAGGTCTATTGAGTATTTTACTCCAAGTTTTGTGATTTTCTTTTTCAATCTCTATAAGCCTCCCTTCAAGAAATTTGTAGGCTCTCAACTTGGGTGAGAATTCCTTTTTATGGTTCTCCATCATCTCATTAATTTCTTCCCTCTTGGATTCAGAAGGCATAAGAGAAACAAGTACTCGTTCCCTTATCTTCTTCTCATTCTTTAATGCAAATGACCATCTGGCATATAATTTGTCCATGAGTTCCTTCGGTACCATTGAACCTTCAAATTGTAGTGGTACGTACTTGAATTTGTACATCTTTGCAATGATGGCATCTTCAACCTTGTTTCGATCTTCTAGATCTAGTTTTAGCCATCTTATTATCATAGAATCTATAATAGATCCTACATTTGCAATAGATTTGCATACCTCATCAATGCTTTCTGGAACCTTAATCTTTTCTTCTTGTACACCTTCATCGTGTTCGGTTTCCTTAATATCTTCTCGAGTTCTTATGAACTTCCTTCTCTTTATTGGCCCTCTTTTCTACGTGGATAGTTTCCTCATGTAGGTTCTTACTTGTCCTTTCTTCAAGGGTGAAGGACTTGAGTCTTTCATTATTTGGCTTCTTTTCCTAGAAGCATCTGTGGTTCTTCGCTTCTTTGTTGGTGTTGGCAATAGAGTATCTGACTCTATAGACTCCGAGTCACTTGTTTTCTCAGCCTCACTGATGGGTGACTGTCCTTCAGTTTCTTCCTTTGGCTCGGTTTCCTCTTCAGTCACCAATAGTATTTTCTTAAAATTCTTAACCATTTTATCTTTCTTTATGTCAATTTTATTCACAACCAATCCAATTTTGATTCTTTCTTTTGCCTCTTCATAAGTTACAAACTTTGGTTGTTTCTTGTCTAATGGTTCATTTATCAAAGCATCAATTGCATTGGATGCTTGATCAAAATTAACCTCATTTTCCAAAGGTTGTAACCATGATGTCCTTGGTACAACAGGTTTGATGTATGTGTGGTCGGTGTCAACCATGAAACATATACCATATTTGAATTTCTCTATAAGTTGTTCAAGTATCCTAACTCTTTTCTACATTTGGTCCTTGAATCCTATAAAGTACTCATTCATGACTGTTCCAAAGTTGTCTCCCAGTGATGTTATGTACTCACCAATCTCCATGGTGACCATTTTTTTCATATCCTATTTTACATCTCCTACTGATGGAAATGATTCTTGAAAGTAAAAGAAAATGAAGATGATAAGTGATCCAAACTTACATGTATTTGTCTTAGAATTTCTTATTGTCCTCAATTTTTCTTCTAGCTAGTTCAGTAAAATTTTTGATAGATCCAACTGAGTACCTTTCTTTACAATCTTGTATGTTGTATCTACTGCACTGGATTCTATGTTGTTCATCCTACTTTCTTGGAAGAAGTTGTAACCTAGAACACATGCTCCAAATTTAAGTTCATCATTGGTTATAGTAGATACCTTTAGTCCACTGCCATCACACTTGGCTCCTGTTTTCTTCTCAATCTCATCCTTGGGTGGGTGTTTTAATCCCTTTACCTTCTTGGTTATAGGGTAACCGGTGATTGCATGGATTACATCTTTGGTTATAATTTTAGGCTCATCCATCCATAGTTTGTGATTCTGCATTCGGCTTAGTACTAACTGAATCCACTCATTTTTTAATACCTTCGGGGAAAATAGGACATTAGTCAGCCCTTTCACCTATATGTGTTTGTCTTCATATTTTATGGATCCATCTTAATTACACATCTTCTTGTAAGATTTTTCCACCTCTAAATCACCATTTTTCACAATCTTGCAGTGGATGTAAGCTCGCACGTCTTTGACGAGTAAAACCCTAGCTGGTATTCGCGAGAATGCTTCAGCATTGTCGGGTTGTGATGCAACCTTAGGGAAAATCTTGTAGTGAGGTTCCTCACAGGTAGAGTTCTTGATGAGTTTAACCTCATCCTTCTTGATGTTCTTCTGTTTGGTGGTTCTTGAAGTCATGGGCATTGTTTCAGAGAATTTAGGGCTTTATAAAAAATGTGTAAATAGAGTTCTTGGTTGTCGTAGAAACTTACTGTTTACACCTATAGTGATCACTGATCTATTGGAGTGCTCTGGGCCGAGTTGGAGTCACTCTGTGATGATTTTTTTGTTTTCTCAAATTTTTCTCTCATCACTCAGCATTGGTCGTGGTGAAGAATGAAACCCTTCCATCGCCCTTTTACAGGCATTTTCCCTAAAAGTGAGTCATTAATGCTCAACCACTCCTCGGTGTTTGGTTTGTCAGTTTGAACATTAACTTCTCTTTGGTGACAATGTGACGTGTTGGGGTGGTCATTTAACTCTTTTCTTTTACCGACGGGTTTTGGTGTTGTGCGCAAACAACTTATTCAACTTTCTTTATTATCAACGAGTCTCAGTTTACACTAGCAACTTTTCTTTCTCATGTTAACCGACACTTCTCAGTAAGTGTAGGCAGTTTTAGCTTTGAGCGTATACTGATGGATTTTGGTATGTATTTCCTGACATAATAGTTATCACATATTTTAACAAGTATTACCATGATGCATCTTTACTTATGCTAATTTGGAATTTCATCAACATATTATGGAACTGATGTAAAATAATATATAGTGTAATGCATTTCTATACTTACTTGTTCTGCTTAGGTGGGGGTGGTGATGTAATCAGATTCATTGGATGGGGTATCACCATTTGCATTACTCGGTCCAACTTCATCATTGTTTGAAGCTCTTCTCCACATTTTGTCTCTCATTCTCTAGATGTCTTCAATGGTGTTTCCATTGGGATATGTGCTGGTCTCTGTCATTCATTCTCTGTAGTCTTTCTTGAGATGACCAACTTTATGACAGTGTAAGCATGCCTGTCTGGGGTTAGTCCAGCCTCTAGACTTTCTTGTCCACTATCTCATATAGTTTGTAGAAATGTGACAAAATCTTCCACATGTTGTACAATTTGTCAATGTGTTGTAATCCCATACATACTGGTTACCAACTCTTTTCGATTGATAGAGATTTTCTTGACCTTTAGGCTTCCATACTTGATTTTTCTTATTCCAGCATTCAAGAGTTGTGTGCCCATTCATTTTGCAAGTAGGACAGAATTTTTTCATGTAGGTTTCCTTCTTTGGTTGTTTCATTTCAGACTTACATTCATATGCTTTATGTCCTTTCTTGTTACATTTATAACAAAATCCTATGAATGAAGATGTGGATTTAGGAATACCTTTCATTTTGCCTCTACATTCATTTGATGTGTGGCCTTTCTTTCCACAGTGATTGCATGTCAGCTTTCTTGGTCTTGGATTTTCATAGACATTCTTTGGATCAGCTCGATTGGGTGATTCTCCATTCAAGGTAAATCCTAGACCGGTGTTTTTGTTAATTCTTCGTTGTCCATCAAGAAAATCATCCATTCTTTTTATTGCTTTCTTCATCTTTCTTGATAATTTCATTATGATGTTGCTCAATTCTTATTTCATGTTTCAACTTTTCATTTTCTTCCCTTAGCTCACTGATAGATTCTATTCTTTCAATGAGTTCAACATTCATTTTGTTTGCCTCTTGACTCATAAGAATAATCTGATTTGTAATCCCATGGTGATGCTCTATAAGTATTTGTATTTTAGACTCTTTCTCTTGTAGCTTTTTTGTAATCTTTCTTCTATCATCAATAGCTAGTGTTCTTCCTTGCTCAACTTGTCTAGCACTGTTCATGACATTAATCATTCTTACCATATGTGTCTCTTGACTGATTTACAGAGATTTCACTTGTCCAGCCAGATGTTGATTGATTTTATTTAGGCTTGTGATGCTTTCTTCTGATGTGTCTGATGCTTTTCTTGTATTTGATCCTGAAGACTCAAAGAAATCTAGTATCTCTCCCTCATGATAATCCATTTCATTACAACAAGATGCCATAATCTTCCTTTCATCTAACAACTATCTCATATTGATTCTAGCTTCTTTATACTGCTCATAGAAGATTTGAATTTCTAGCTTCTTATTCTCAATACTTTTGTCAAGTCTGTACTTCTCCATTGTATGATCTTTTCTCTTAATCCTTTAAGCTTTTCCAAAGAAGAGACTTAGCTCTGATACCAATTGTTGGAATTAATGGGAAGTGTGTGCTGAGAGGGGAGGGGTGAATCAGTACCTCTAAAACTTTTGTATCTTTTAACCTTTATCCTTTAATTTATTAAATGTTTATCCAACCATCTATTCTATACTATCTTGATATAAGATATATCAATTCATAAACTTAACCATACATGTGAAAATTCATAGAAATATTCATGAAAGTAATTGACACATAACACAAGATATGATATCATAGAAAACTCCTGTTAAGAAGTAAAAACTATGGTGGGGATGGCACCCACAAATTCTTCACTATCTGCAGATTGGAAGGGGCCAGTTAAGGCTTACAATTTGATCACTTTTGATGATCTACCCAGTTAAGAGTATCTATGGAGACCTGTTAAATTCTACTCGGTTAAGAGATTTAGCAACACTATTGAGTGTGCACTTGGTTAAGATATTTATAGTTGGACTGTTAAATCCACCTTCCTTGAAAGGATTTTTACACTTTGCTTCACTTGTTAGAATGTAAGAAAATTACAATTTGACCTATTGTATGCAATCTCCTATTGCTGATTACAAATCCATTTAGGATTACATGAATAATTATATCACCTAATGTGATTTAATAATACCTCTGATGCTCGGTAGTATCTGTTCTTGGTTCTTGCTAACCAAATTCACCTTTTTCTGTTGTGGTTCATGAAACTTTCAATCTGATCCATAGATGTGCTCATATGCTTCATTCATCCTCTCATCCATTCTCACATCCCTCTCTCATACATTATAATGAATGATTACATCGTCTATTTATAAGATAGATTGACCTAATCAAGTTTCACGTAAAACAATGTTAACTCTAAGATCACAAGTTTACAACTTTACCTTGATCTCCTAGTCTATGTGTTTTAAATCAGTTAGACTAATTAAAGTGCTTACATTCATGTTTCTTGTCCCTAAAGAAATGGTTTTAAAAAAAAAATAAAGATTCTATAAATAGAATAAGACAATTTTATCTGACGTGGAAGTCATGTCCACTTTTTGCGGGCTATAACTGACTTTTGGTTCCTGTCAGTCGATTATGCTCTAAAGTCAATTAGATTATTTCTCGTTGTTCCTACTTGAACTATCTCCTGGGTTCCTTTGTGACTATTCTCTTATTTTTCACTATGACATGCTTGTTAGGTTCTACTTTTGGGTTACTCTTTATCCTTTCCACTTTTCAATTTTGGTTTACACACAAAATTGTGTCGTCAGTTTTCTTTGTACTTAGCAGTTTTCGGTGATCTCTTATATCTGCATTTTCAGTTTTCTCTTTGTCCTGTCTTTTGGTGTATGCTTACCAAAAGTGTTCTTTGCATACTAATGGAAAAATAATGTCATCATTTTCTTCCAAGCCTAACTATTTGAAATTTGAGGAGGTAATGATCTGGAAAGGATCAAGGTGAACCAAGGAAATGGAAGTCATATTTTGTTTTTTAAATTTGAAAAGCTGCAAGTACCATAGTGAAAGCAGTTGGGGAATTTGAGAAAAATTGATTTTTGACACTTCATTTCCAGTCTTGGATATTTCTATTTTTTGTGAAGACCATTCCATAATTATAAGGGGGTTAGAACTTGGTGTTGAAGCTTTTTTATTGATCTAATATAAAGTATAGTTTATGTGTGTTGTTGTGTTAGCTCTTTGATGGCTACATGCATGTAAAGTATATAAGAAATAAATTTTATTCCAAGCTTCAAGATGGGTCTTT
Organism: Thuja plicata; assembly: GCA_018584345.1. Classification (NCBI taxonomy): domain Eukaryota; kingdom Viridiplantae; phylum Streptophyta; class Pinopsida; order Cupressales; family Cupressaceae; genus Thuja; species Thuja plicata. The sequence goes on along the minus strand of MU228524.1, from coordinate 662,708 downwards.
ATCTGTATAGCCAATTCAATCTTCCAATCTTTACATTAGGCAGGGACTCTAGCTATAACAGTGCAACCCATGTTTTCTAAACTTTGCAGGCTTTTGGTCACCATCGCCACTACGGACAGTAGCACCAATGGATGCTGTCAAAATCCTTGTTGTGCAAAGAATGGCATTTCATTTTTTTGTCCAACGAGTGGATAGGATGTCTAATAATGTTATTAACACATTTTTACAAGAGGATTTTATAGTTTTTAGCTATTTAAATTAGGAGGATCTTAGGTGGAGAATGCAATTTAAAATAAAATAAAATAATGTGTTTTCCTTCAATCAAATTCAAAATGATTAATATTGATTTTGTTTCATTTTCATAAAAGAAACACGTATCTAGTTTGTTCTTGTCTAAAATGATCCATGCATTGGCTATTGATTTTCTTCTATTTTCATAAAAGAAAATGTATATGGTTTGTTATTTTAAAAAATGATATATGTTTATTTTCATATGTTCTATATTTAATGTTTCGATGAGGGATATTTATTTCCTTAAATTCATTATAGGAACAATCAAGATCTCATTTCTTATGGTGTTGGAGCTTTGCATTCAGTTAGACTTGATTCTTAGTAGCCTCTTTAAGAATCTTTCAACTTCACTAATAGACCAAAGGCCCATTGACTTTTTCATTATATTTTTTATGTTTAATTATATATTAACTATTAATGTATATTTATTTATTTAGCATATGAAATCTAATTTTACTGGTAAGATTTTAATTAAGTTAGTAAGGCTTTGGAAGAGTCTCAACTATTTTACATAAAAGTGGTGGAAAAAATCCATTCACGAAAATAATAGAACTAAAAGGGTCTATACTTTTTTTACTCATAGGTTAACTTTAAGTATTTTGAAATTGATTTTAAATGGTTGGGATTGATTTTTGATTTAGAAACTTAAAATATGAATTACTATTTATGAAAATGTTTTCATGTTTGTATACTTTAACACACTTAATATAAATTTATAATTATAGTATTAAACAAGGAGCATCTTCTCTAAGAATATTTTGACTTGAATCCTACAAGGAAAATTCATTTATCATAAGCATGCTTTTGACCATTTTTTAATGCTCGTAAATGTTGGTACTATTTGATATAAGCAATGCAAAAATATCCCTAATGATGTTAGTAACACAAGAAAGGTGAAGTTGATGGGACTAATCTAACATTATTTTGTATCATTCTAATGAGCCATGGTTTCTTCCCATGTATAAAATTATTTCATCAATGCTAAAGTTCAATCTTAAGGAGTTAACATTTTACCCACAAATACTTATAGTCTATATGAAAATTTAAATATTCACCAAATTATGAAAATTAATTTTGTTACATTCATGACACAATTCATGCAGCATCAACATTAGATATTCATTGTTGTTTTGGAGGTAATTACTCCTCTTCTAATTATTTTTGGATTCAAAATATAAAGGTTTCAATGTTCAAGGAGATGCCTATAGTCCATTGAGCATATAGGGTGTGGGGATTGGATGCATGAAAGGAAGAGGGAAGTGAGGATAAGAACCATTCATAAAAAAAAGTGGGGATGTGTGATCACCCCTCATGAGTCATATGGACAGTTCTTGTAAATCAAGTTACAAATAGGTAGATCCAAAAATAGGAAACATGGGTAGAGCCAAAAGAGAAAATAAAATAGATAACAATAACTTAAGTAGAAAGAGCAGCACCAAAATGTGGTGATAGAGGATCTTGCCATCATTTTTTATATTCCATACATGAGTAGGGTCATGAGTAATATTAGGGAGATATTGCTCCTCATCAGAAATAAAACCTCCTATTTATCTTTTTCCTGCCACATAGGGGAAATCACAACTTCTAACCAAGGGAGTCATTTGGACAAACTAGGCAACCCATAATATCCACCAGAAGCTAGTTAATCACTCGCACCACTAGTAGATGTTATCACATTCCATAAAAATGACCCAAAGGTAAAGACCCTATGTAGTAGAAAGGTGGAAAATTTATTGGAAATACCACTCCCACTACAATCCTGACATTGGGGAGCCTAAGATAGTAGGTTCTAAGAATGACAAGTAGAAGAACTTTAACCATGTTGAAGGCCACAAGGTTGAGGATGACTATGGGGGTGCACTTATCTAAAGGCATGTTGGTAACCATACAAGGGGAATTCCCCCAATTCTCAATAATCTCTTGGAGACAGGCCACCTCAAGAGCTACTTTATTAGCCTTGGGCTAGACTTGGAGCATCACATTATTATAGATACATGCTTAAGTGAAAATTAAAACATTAACATCAAACGAGATACATGAAAATAAATATAGAATTCCTCTCATTCCACAAAGAAAAGAGGATCTCCACCCTAAAATCACATGCCAAATCCAAGTAACATTGAAAGGAATTTGTTGTCAATCCCCCAAGAGATACATATGCTAGGAATAAAGTTTTATCCAAAAGGGGAAAATTAAATCATGAATCCACCTCATATATTTTGAGCATGACAAAAAATCCAAAAGAGGTGTTTGAATAATTTCGGTTGCCCACGAAAATGGCGACGAGTGTTAGGAATCTCCACATGCTAGAAGTGGCTTCCCAAAGGAAAGACCTTGATAGGAATGCACTAGGAAAAGTGGTAAATCTTAGGCTCAATATTAGAAAACTATATATTTTGGAATCTGTGCTACCAAACAGGCTGAGAAGACTACAAATGCCATTGAAGATTCAATGCATGTATCATAGGAAAATGCATAAAAAGATAGAAACCAAACCCATCCTTGGCTTGTAATTGTAAAAAGTGATGGGAAACCAATGCCAATCTTTCTACCAGGTTTTCACAGAATGAATGCAAATCTTGTATAGCATATTTAGAAGAAAAGAAGGCATGACCATGTTTTGAATGTCTTCCAATCTACTAGGGAGAGATGGAACTAAGCTTTTATATCTTCCCAAGAATAAAGATGCATATTGAATTTAAAATGATGATATATTTGTGTGCGAATGTGATGTTTGTGATAAGACATACCACAAAACTTTGGCAAAAAAACCATGGGAAGCTGCTAAAATTACATGAGTTAATACTACTAGATGTTGTGTTATATACATGAGAGGTGATCCTAGAAACTAAAAATAGCCCATAATAAGCTAGGGTTTAATAATCTCCCAAAAATGCCAAATTCTTTTGGCTACAAAATTTCCTTCAATATGAATGACATCTAACATAACTAGAAAGGTTAGAAAGCTAACCCCTTCCAAACTATCTTATTAACTGAATAACGCAAAGAAATACAGTGTCTAAGAAGATTTTTACAAGTTGCATTTCTATAAATGGCATGAAAAATTCCCTTAGCACACACAACCAAGTCTTGTTCTAGGTGGAAATGAGGCCTAAACTACCAGAGTCCTATGGGAGATAATAAAAACTCTCAAGCCACTTTTTGAATTCCACAGTAATCTTCTGAAGAATCCCACAGAAAAATCCTTAGCAACTTCTCAATATTGAGCTAAAACACCTTAGCAGGAGCCCAACAAGAAGAATAATAAACATGGGTCAGCTCAAGGATTTTAGAGAATAAAAATTTACCATCTAGTAAATGTGGATTGGTAAAGAAATAGGATAGCTTCTCAGTTCTTGCAAGGATTTTGTTCCAAAGGTCCACAAGACAGGCATGAAAGGCAAAGTGAACGCCTAGAAAATTAAATATTTCCCCATAACCAATATATTTCTTGTTAGAATAACTGAGGGGGGGGGGTGGTGAATCAGTGGCCTTAAAAATAATTCCAAAAATCCAGCCAAAACTTATATCTCTAATATAATATGCTCAGTTATCTTTCAATCCATCAATATATATGCCTTTAAGTAACTTTCTCAAATATATATTGCTCAGTAAGATATATTGTTTATCCTTTCTAAGCTTTACCGAATAGAAACAATTAAACTTAGTGTTTACCGACCAATCTAGTATAACTAATGTGTAAAATAGAATATCAATGAAATGAAGTAAATACACATTTGACACATATATTTTAACATAGAAACCCTGTTAAGGGAAAAACCACTTGGGACCGATAACCCAAAATTTTCACTCTTCTGAAGTGAGCTCGGTGAATAGCCAACCCTTTTAAAGGTTACAAACACACTGTTAAGTGTGACCTTTTTAGAGGATTTTAAAATAACAGTTTGTCTTCTAACCTAGCATTCACTATTCTTTCAACAAGAAAACCTTTTGATACTCTTGAGTATCTCAATACAATAAGGATGGTTAAATTCCACTTGGTTAAGAGATTTTCTGAATCAATGATTAAACTGAAATAGTAACTGATTTGTTCACAATACAAATTTTAACTTGAAAATATTTAGATCTATTGTAAGTCTAATAATACCTCTTTGATCAATGTTATCTTCAATTCCCTTTCTCCCCTTCTTTCTTTTGTTTTTCTCGGTGAATGCTACGTCCTCTATTTCTCAGTGTCTACAGAATTTCTTGGCTCTGCTCTTCAACCTATCTGATCAGATATGCATGAAGACTTCTATCTTCCCCAAAATTATATTCATCATTCCTCTCTTTTATAATGAATTCCTTGTCTCTTTATATAGACATGATTTTCTTCTCAATCTTCTTGTTTTTTTGTAGATCACTTCTTGATCCGTAAAGTTGTCCATGCTTGCTTTAATCTATAAAGCTCTGCTTCAGTTTTATTCCACAAATCTCTCCTTGTTATTTGTGAATAAAACATGCTTTAAATATCTTCTTTTATTTAGTTCAACTGATCATTAATAATAAATAAATCAATCAGTTAACTCTAAATATAGCTCTTGCTAGCTAAGTTTTTTTATCATTCTTTATCTTTAGTTTGGATCAGTGATCAAATTCAATTATCTCAGTTTTCTACTTCAGTTATGCTCGGTAAAAAATTCAATTAGCTTGGTGACACTCTAGTTATGCTAAGTAAATATCTCTTTCTTAGTAACCACTTGCTTGGTTACTGTGGTGCTCAATATACACTATGAACTACTCGATGTTCTCTGTCCGTTGGTGTGCACTATCTGTCACTATTTACTATCATTCGATGTATACTGAACTTTTATGTTTTACTGATAGCATAAACTTTATCTCTTTAGTCCTTGAATTCTATGAAAATATGTATATGACCAATCAGATTATATTAAGTTGACATCACTGACATTACAATACATTAACTAGTTTAATGTCTTGCATTCACTTTTATAGCTCGGTGATCATCAAATTATCATCTTCAAACATTCAATCAGTTATAGTTCCTCAATTTCCACCTAAACTATAGTATCCATGGTGGAGTTGAAATGAAATATTGATGATAGCATTGGGTTTTATGCCAATGAATGGTGGAGCCATAAGCTAAGTAGAAGTTTTCAAGATTCAGAGAGCTTTCTTGATTTTTTCTTGAGAAAAGTGTCATCCAAAAAATTACCATTAACTAGCTAAGAAGGTTACTCGAGTAGGGAAATGGCTCAAATTTCCCTCATGGAGATAAATTTTTCCAACAAAAACTATATACTTTAATATCCAGAACATAAAAAGGAGCCAATGGACACCCTTAGTGAATAGAGTCAACAAGCCCAAAAGCAAAGAAAGGTAGTTGTTAATGGTGATATATGTTAGCATACCCAAACAAAATTTATTAAGCTAGATAAAATAGGGGCCATATCCAAGAGATCCTTGATGACATGTAACTAATTGAATGTTTGAAGATGTTAAGTTGATCACCGAAATACAGAAAGATAATGAAAGACATTAAATCAATTAATGGATTGTATTATTATTGATGTCAACTTGATATAATCTAATCAGTTATAATCAAAGTGTCAAAGAATTCAGAGAATCAGAGAGAAAAAAATTATGCTATCAGTAATGCATAAAAGACAAGCGGTCACTATGTGACTTCAAACACCGACGGCTAGTGGAACCCGACGGACAGAGATCACTGAAATTCAAGTCACAGTGATGCCCGAGAAAGAACATCGACGAGCATTACCGACAAGAAGAATCACAAGCATAACCAACGGCCAAAATCATAGTGTAAACCGATGGAGAAGCCTGATGATAACTGGAGTGTTGACCAAAGCTATCAAAGAGTTAAAACACCTTAATTAACTTGAGTTTAGAAATGACAAAGTATCTAGCTGGCAGAGCTAAATATTGACTCAACTGGTAGTTATCTTTGTTTTCATCGACAAGATAAAGCCAAAGATAAGCAAAGGATTTAAAGTTGTTTTGTCTAGTTGGAAAGAAGATCACTATGAGATAAAACAATATTTTTTCTCAAATCTAATTGGCTAAGATTGTAGATCATGCCAAGATCAATAAAATCAAGAACCTAACAATGGTGATATCATATCTATAAAATAGACAACTTAATTCATTACAAATTAAGAGGGTGAATGAATGAAAAGAGGATGCTGAAGAGAAATTGATGAAGAGAAACTTCATACAGTCCTAATCAATCAAGCTAAGGAAAGAGCTAAAGTTTTCTACAGATACCAAGCAATAGGTCATAGCATCACTGAGCAGAACTAAAGTGGAGCAAAGGTATTAAAAGAGATATATTGATCATATTAGTTTTATGATATTTCAATAGATCTGAAAATCTACAAGTATAGGTTGTATATGTGAACATATCATATAATTTCAGTTTAACCGTTGATTCAGAAAGTCTCTTAGCTAGGCAGGATTTAAAGATCCTTTCTATATTGAGATACATCCCAAGAAGTATCAAAAATTTTGATCATGAAGATAGCATGAGATTCCAGATACCTATTGACAGGCCAAGTCAGTGTTTGATCAAGGAAGGTAGCATAGAGATGCCCGATATCAAGTGAAAGACTAAACTTTTAAATCCGCTAACAAGGTCACACCTAACATTGTGTTTGTAACCTTTAACAGGGTTGGATCTTCACTAAGCTCACTTCAGAAGAGTGAAAATTTTGGGTTACCAGTCCCAAGTGGTTTTTCCTTTAACAAGGTTTCCACGTTAAAAATCCATGTGCCAATGTGTTTATGAGTCATTATTTACTATTTTTCATTACACGTAGCTAATTTGGATTGATCGGTATACTCTATATAATTTAATGTCTTTTGGTAAATTAACAGACTGCTAGATTCGGTAAACATATAGTATAAGGTTTAACAAAGCATTCCGAGCAATAGTAATTTTATAATTGTATTTGAAGGCATTCATCTTATAGGACTAAAGATAACTAGAGGCTTAATATTGTGGTACTAAGTTTTTTAGTTGATTATTGGAATATTTTTTAGGGCACTGATTCACCCCCCCCCCTCTTAGGTATTACTAACAATTGGTATCAGATCTTGTGTGCTTAGCAAGGGAGTTTAACATCTCAAGAAAAAGATTACAAGATGAACAGATGAGATGTGCCCAAGTTGAATAAAGACAACTTTTCATCATGGCAAAGCAGAATAAGACTCCCCCTATCAGGTATTGGAAATGATGTTACTCAATACCTTGATATTGAATATCTGTTTCCTACAAGACCTCACACTCTTTAGAAATTAAGAGTAAAGCATAAGCATAATTGCATGATGATAGAAATTACATCATCACTCTCTGATGTTGAGTTTAAAGCTGTCAAAACCTGCACCTCTGCAAAGAAAATGTGGGATAAGTTGAAGCCGATACATGGGAGAGATGCTAATGTACTAAAAGAAAAGGTAGAAAGCCTAAGAGGGAGGTTTGATGACCTAAGGATGAAAGAAGGAGAAAATATCACTCTTTATAGTTGCATAATCAAAGAGGTAGTCAATGCTATCCGAGAAGTTGGAGGTGTACTTGAAGAGGAGACAGTGGTAAGTAAAATATTAAGAACCTTACTCCCTGTATATGCTATTAGAGTTTCTTCTATTCAAGAAATGAGAGTAGTTGCAAACAATATAATTACTCTAGATAGTCTGATTGGTAGACTAGTTTCATTTGAGATGAATAACTTTGATAATAGTGTCTTACCATCTATAGAATCTGCATTCAAATTTTCTTTAAAGATAAGAAATTTAATTCATAGACAAGATATTAGAAATGACAGTCACAGTGATAATGAGGATCAAGGACTTAATGAGATTGAAGCACTAATGGCTAGAAGATTGCAGAGAGACAAAGGTAGATACAAAGGTAAATTACCACTTGTATATTTCAATTGTAGAGAGGTTGGACACTTTGCTACAAAATGTCCAAACAGAAGAAAATATGACAGATCATATGAGAAGAAGTTTGGTAGAGGTGATAATAGAGATTACTAAAGCAACTGTCAATCTAACAAAAGAGATACTCAAGACTAAAAGAACAAAGGGAAGAAATATTGTTACCTAGCTCAGAACAGAGCTGATGACATCGACATCGAATTAGAAGAAGACAACGAGATGGTATTTGTAGCCATGAAGGATGATCCAAACGAAGAAGAAGAAAGGTATGTAGAAACTGCACTCATATCTAAAGTTAGTAAGAATTATTTATGGATCATAAATAGTGGCTGCACTCACCATATGACCAGTGATAAACAAAAATTTGAGACTTTTGAATACTATAATAGTGGTTCAGTGAGAATGGGCAATGATACACCTTGTCTAGTTGAAGGTAAAGGAACTATAATGTTGAATAACCTGATAAAGTGTGAAAATACTTACTGGGTAAAAGGACTAAACTATAATCTATTAAGTGTTTCAAAGCTAAATAATACAGGTCACCGAGTGTTATTTGAAAATAAGAAGGCAAAAATCTTCAATGAATCAGGAAGGTTGATTGGAACTGGTGAGCAGACAAAAGGTAACCTTTTCTATCTTGATGACACTAACACCACTTGTTTAATGGCTAGATATGAAGACATATGGTTGTGGCACAAAAGATTGTGTCATGTGAACTTTGAAAAAATGATAAAGATAAGAAACAAAAGGAATGTCAGAGGCTTACCGAGCATGACTAAGCCTGAGCATATCATGTGCAAGAATTGTCAAAAAGGTAAGATGACAAAGTTTTGTTTCAAGAGTAAAACCCATACATCTAATGCAATTCTAGAATTTGTCCATATAGATCTATGTGGACCCATGAGGACAAAGAGCTACTATGGAGATAGGTATTTTATTCTCTTTGTTGATGATTATTCTAGAATGATGACAGTCATATTCTTAAAAGATAAATCAGAAGCATTTAATATGTTTAAATGGTACAAGGATCTGGTAGAAAAAAAAGTGAAAAGAAATTGAAATGCTTAAGGTCAGATAGAGGAGGAGAATTTACTTTAGAAGAATTCACTAACTAGTGCAATGAGCATGGAGTTAAAAGATAGGTTTCTGCACCAAGAACACCACAGAAAAATGAATTGCTGAAAGGAGAAATAGATCAATTGTTGACTGTGCAAGAACATTGATGATTGAGAAGAATATCACACAAACTTTCTAGAGGGAAGCTATCAATATTGTTGTCTACACACTAAATAGAGTAAAATTGAAGAAGGACACAAAGAAGGCACCCTATGAGCTTTGGTATGATCATAAACCCAATGTAAGTTACTTCAGGATCTTTGGTGGTCAATTTTATATTTTGAAGGATGATAGAAATGGAAAACTTCACTCCAAAAGTGATGAAGGTATCTTTCTAGGGTACTCAACCAAAAGAAAGGCTTATAAATGTCTTAACAAGTCATCTAACAAGATCATTGAAAGTGCAAATGTGAAAATAGATGAATTTACAGAAAATAATGATAAGGAAAGAAGAAAAGAACCAAAGGACTACAACAAGTTTTTTTATACATAACTTGAAACTCTACTTGAGCAATAGTGTATCGCTCCTGGGAAATAGAAAATTGCACCCGAGCATCAGGCTGCAATTACCAAAAATCAAGAAAATCCTCAAGATGATGTTCCAAACAATGGAGATGAGAAAAAATGTCAAGAAGATGATTAGAATGATGAACAAAAGGTTGAACCAAAACTTGCCAAGTATGTCAGAAGACATCATCCACATAGTCAAATCATAGGAGACAAGAAGGTTGGAACAAGAACAAGAAGTAAGTCACTAAACACTAGAAGTTTACTTTGTGATTTTGAGCCTAAATCTGTTAACACTACACTTGACAATGAAGAATGGATCAGTGCTATGAATGAAGAAATACAATAGATTGAGAAGAACAACACATGGACACTAGTATCAAGACCAGATGAAAATAATGTCATCAGTACCAAATGGATATTAAGAAACAAGCTGAATGAGAATGGAGAAGTCACAAGAAACAAAGCAAGGTTAGTATGCAAGGGATATGCACAAGAAGAAGGTATTGATTATGGAGAAACCTTTGCACACATTGCTAGACTAGGAGTTATAATCTTACTTTATTATGCTGCATTTAAAGGATTCAACGTATACCAGATGGATGTCAAATCTACATTCCTAAATGGAATACTTGAAGAAGAGGTATACATTGAACAACTAGAAGGGTTTGTTGATCTAAACAAGAGAAATAGGGAAGATGAGAGACCCATAGCTTTCAAGAGTTTCCCTTTCAAAGATGTTAAGCTCATATACACAAACCTTGACAAACAATTGTTCGCTCTCGTCAAAGTGATAAAAAAGTTCAGGCATTACATCTTGAGAAGTAAAGTCATTGGGGTAGTTCCAGACACAGCTGTAAAGTCCCTTCTGATGCAGAATGAGCTGGGCGAGTGGAGAGGAAAATGGATGGAAATCCTCCAAGAGTTTGACCTTGAAATCTAACCAATGAAACTAGTGAGGGACCAAGGCCTAACGAATTTGATCTCTAAGGTTGAAGAAGGTCTGGTCTACTGAACCTACACCAATCAAGGTGTGATCAGTGATGTATGGTACAAAGACATAGAGTATTATCTATTGCAAAACCATTGCCCAGAGGAAATGAGTGGTTTCCAGAGAAGATCCTTGAGAATCAAAAGAAGCTCTTACATGTTAAAAATGGATAACTATACAAACATAATTATGAGGGTCTATACCTAAGGTGCTTGGACAGACTCAAGGCAAATAAAATCCTAGAAGATTTCCATGACAAATACAGGACGGGACATGGGTCAGCTCATGCAACTGCTCACCAAATCTTGAGGGTAGGATATTTCTTGCCTATGATATTCAAAGACACCAGCGAACATGTGAGAGCTTGCCACACTTGTCAAACCAGTGCAACTCAAGAGAGAAACCCCGTGATGCCCCTACAACCATTATATGAGGTATGCCTATTTGTCCAATGGGGATTAGATTTTTATTGAATGATTAACCCCCCTTCATCTATGGGACACAAGTTCATTTTGACAGCTACTAACTACTACACACACTGGATGAAGGCTCAAGCACTGAATAATTATACTACAGAGTTCATAACCAAATTCTTGGAGGAGCGAATCATAACCAGGTTTGGGATGTCATTTTATCTGGTGTGTGATAATGCTCCCTCTTTTTCTTTGGCCTCACTCAAGCAATGGGCCTTTGAGAACCAGGTAATCCTCAAATTCTCTTAAAATTATTATCCACAAGGCAATGGCATAGCAAAGTCTACAAACAAAAAATTAATGACAGTGATCAAACACCTTCTGGCTGACAACCCCAGGGATTGGCACACTCAATTGAAATATGCTTTGTGGACTGATCGCGTAAGGTTCAAAAATACCCTAGGGTCATCTCCATACTAGTTGGTCTATGAATTACAACCGGTATCCCTATGAACTTAAAGATCCCTGTCCTCAGATTCATGGACAGTATGTGGGAGGAGAAGATCGAGTACAAGTCTGGCTCATGAATCTCCTTAACCTAGAGGAGAAGTGAGCATTAGCTTTGGAGCATGTATCAAAGCACCAAGCCATATTCAAGAGGTGGTTCGACAAGAGAGCCACCATTAAAGCCTTCAAGATCTCTGACCTTATCCTCATCTAGGATAAGGTGAAAGAAAATTCAGGCAGCCACACCAAGTTCCAAAGATTGTGGACAGGCCATTATTAGATATCATAGATCCTGGGGGAAAAAACTTTTAGGATCAACACATTGAACGGAGAGTTGACCCCATTTCCAGCCAATGGGAAATTCCTCAAACATTACTTTGGAACCTAAGTGGGACTGCCTTCCGTCCCTTGTACCATAGTCCCTTTTTTGGTTCTTTCCTTTTCTTTTTCTATCGCCCTCGCCGTCAGTCCTTTCTTCCTTTCTTTTGTCGGGGCTCATTTGTTGTTTTGGGTCAGTGTGTTCTTGGATCCGTTCCAAGGTAGTCCATGAATCAGAGTAAAGGTATTTCTTAGTCAATTCCTCCAAAGATACATACAACGCAAAGAACATTGACCAAAAGGCAAAGTGATGACAACTATCAGTGATCGACAAGAAGAAGTTAAAAGCTTGGTCATCCTAATCATGAAACACAGTAAAAGGAAACACTCGAGAGAAATGGTTTCTTAAGAATTTGACAGTTGTGACCGGCACTAGTGCGTAGATTCAAATACCCACCGATCCCAGAACCCAGGTCTGAATGAATGTGAAGGCAGTAGCAAAAGAAAAAAATAAAATAGCTGAAGAGAGAAGAAGAGAAGCACATGAAAATAAAAGTGTCCCAAAGAGGCCACAAGTGTGAAATCTGATGGCACAGCCTAATCATTGCCCAGATCAGATTAAATACGTAGAGAGAAGTTCATTGCTATGGACCTAAACACCTAGAGTACACAAACATGTGGGGCCTGACACATTTCAAGAGCACACGAAAGAAATGAAATGACTATCCAAAAGGATAGAACTCTCAAAAGAAAGAAAGCTATAGCCTAGCATGCGAAACAAACTTGGGCAACTATGGAAACCTCTACCAGGGCTAGGAACGCATGACTGGTAGTAGAGAAAGGTTATACTTGGGATTTGGGGAAAACTTTACCATGGCTATGAATGCGTGACTGGAAGCAAACCTCTTTCTGGGAAACCCTTGTCTACTTGGTGAAGGTCGGGAGAAACTAGCGAACATTCTGGCTACCACAATCAAAGGTCAAGGAATGAATACACATTAACACACACTAGGAAGCCAGAAGAAAACCTTGGATTAGAAGTCACTGAAAGATTGGTTGACACCCACACCTCTTGGCCTTGTTCTACTGCAAATTTACATCCTAAAAGAGTAACGATGACAAAGAAAAGCCTTGGTCATTCCTCCTTTTGTCGTGGATATTTTTTGTGAGTCTACAACACACACCCCATTTTTTTTGGTCCTCTAACCATGGGGACCCCTCTTTTTTTTCTTTTTGGTTTTTTTTCTTGTCTACCCCCTTTAGTCCTCACCCATTCAATCTCAGAAGAACATGTTTCAGCATGATAAAACAAGGAAAAACTCCTTTTTTGGCCTTTCGACCCTTTCGGCATTTCGGAGGACCATAGTACCCCGAAATACCGTAATGGCCAAAAGAGCAAAAGTTGGCCCTTTCAATGGTTTCAGCCTCCAAAAACACTGAAAGGCCAAAGTTTTCTACCTCCGGACTTTCAGTGTTTCAGACCTTGAAAACATTGAAAATACTAATGTAGAGCCCGCGGGTTATAAATTGCAAAGCGGGCTAATTCAAAGTCACTTTTTTTCCTCGAGAGCTCGCAACTTTGACATTTTCACCCTTGACCCTGAGACTGATCATGCGTATGCCTCCTAGATTTTTTGTGTCATCCTCCCTCACTCCTAGCCACTCTGAGGTAGGTCTCCTTCTTTGCTACCTTGTTGTTTTATTTTCCCAACTTAGGTTATTTTTGGCTTTAGGGTTTTCATCCCGACGCTTGTCTGACCTAGGACGTGTAGATTTCCTTCTCTCCTGGTCTCTAATGGGATTTGGCACCTTTAGTGTTTAGTGGGAGGTTCATCCGTGTTGAGTTAGGTTTACCCTTTTTGGTTTTTGTGTTAGGGTTTCATTCGGTCGTGACCATTGTCACAGGTTTTCAGCCTCTGAAGGGCCAAAAACCGAGTCTGGTTGTAGTCTGTCTCATTTCAGAGATTCAACTCTACTTGCATTTTGAACCTCTAAAAATTTCAAAATTCTGACAAGATCGAATCCCTAAAATTCTGGTCAACTCTCGTCGCAATTTTGGTGATCCAGCCTTTTTTGGCATTTCAGACCTCCGAAAGGTCCAAAATTCTAACAAGTTCAAATCCTAAAAACCTGGTCTTCAAGCTTCGCAATTTTGGATTTTTGGCATCCACAAAACCTTCAGACTTTTGAATGTTGAAAGATTCAAGGAAACTCACTCTCCAAATGGTGGCTTTTCATAATTTCACCTTTTTTGGCCTCTGAATTAGTTTTCGGCGTCTGAAACCCCGAAAGGGCTGAAAGTGTGAAAAACCTACATTCCTGGTTGCTTAGAGAGTTTTTTCTCTATTTTCTTAGTTTACTCAGTTTCCTTTTAGTCTATTCTTCAAATATGATACTGATACTTGCATGTTTTACTATAGGAATGCCTGAGAAAAAGACTACTTCACCCATGAAATACTAATACAAGGGGAACACTCCCCCTTCTAAAATTAGAAATAGGCATAACAAAATCACTGATATTGATATTGGGAACGTGGATTGGGATGAATTCCTGACAAAGTGTGGCCAAACAGCTGGGAGATTAGAATATTTTACCTCTCTAGCATTAGTGGGACTGGTCAGTTCAGCAGCCCACCTAGTGGCCGTGTCTGCACCTAAACTTATCATGACCCTGGAAAACCATTATGACTCCAAAAAAAGGGTGGTCTAGAATACAGAGGGCCAAATAGTATTGGATATCAGGCCAGATGTCATAGAGGATGTCTTTCATCTCCACAAAGGTGTAGACAAGTTCTATAACTTTTTCATAGAAAAAGGAAACTTATGGTTCAGAAAAAAAAGGAGAGGAAGCTTATGAAATAGTCAACAACCATTACCTCAAGCAATCTCTCCCCAAAAATAAGCTAGAAAAAATAGACTTAAGGAGAGGATACATGAAAGATGACATCAAGGCAGCCATAACAATGATAAGCTAAGTATACAGGTTACCAAAATCATTTCAACTAGAGAATTGGATGATTCTCTTTATAGAAAGACACAGGGGCCGCAGGTCTAGGTTCAACTGGGGAACCGTCATTAGCGACAAGTTGGATGGATAGATAGTGGTGGTAAAACACAACCCTAAGTTTTATATGAGTACTTACATGGTGTACCTATTGGTAGCAAGGGCAGATTACCCAGGACTCATCAAGAGAGGAAGCCTAAATGATCCCAATGCATGGCCTCACATCGTATACCCCCAATTATAGAAAAGGGGAAAAATGTTAGAAGATAGCCCAGACTATCGGATAGTCAATGATGCCTTCATTTTTGCAATTATCTGATCTATTGAGGGTGATTTTTAAAAAGGATGTCAGAGGAAGCAGTCACCAAGGTGAGGGCCATTGGTGCCTATTACATACAATTCAGAATCTTCACGTACATTTGGATAGCGGGATCAACCATGAATCCAAAGAAGTTGCCTAGATATCCATCCGACTGGATAATCATTTTGGAAATGGCCCGACAGCTCACAGATGTATATGAACACATAAAACACAAGAAGAAGCACTATTGGGATTTTCCCATCTCACTAGGACCATATACCCTATAGGACATGAAGGTTTGTAAATCTGTGGCCTTCAAATGGGATGATTGTCCTCTACAGCTTTATAGCATAGTGTAGCCTATATTTGACCCTATAGGCACATACATCCACATTATTGGCAAGTTCTACATTCATGAACCACTCCTGGAGGATCACTAGATGAACTGGGTAGATGATCATGAGGTCAAAATCTAAGATTATTGCAGAATAACTCTTACCTTGGCAAAAGAAGTCATAAAGACCCCTATTCCCCCAAAATTTTGGGAGTATGATTCAAAAGAGGTCCTAGAGGCCATCTATACAGATGACAAGATATACAACTGACCCATCATGAACGCAGAGGTCGACAAAGATGAAAATAATGACATAAATTTTTGGGCAAGCCACGTGATGAGAACAACAGAAGAATGGATCAAGAGGCCCTACAAAATGAGTCCAATACCTGTGAAAACATTGATGGATCCACCGAAGAAGGTGGATAAACAATGCGGATAGATAAATACAGTGCCGCAATACAAGAAGGCACCGCCATAGAAGCCAAGAATGGTATATGGCCATGAACGTGCAATAGAGTATGGGTCAAACCCAAGGCCCAAGGCTCCTGGGAAAAGAATGACTAGACAAATAGATCCTCCCATAGGGAAAGCACAGGTTGCACTGGATGAAGGACCCTCTACTTCTGGACAATATCCTCCTGCCACCGAAAAGGAGAAGAAGACGTACAAGAGTAAGAAAGCTTCTGCATCTCAATAATTGGAAACCATATAGGAAGACCCACAAGGAGAGGATGAGGAAGAGGCTCCTCTAGTCAAAAGGAAAAAGTCTTAGAAAAGAGAAAAGGAGATTAGTCAGAAACAATAGGAGGATCCTAAAGAGAAAGATAAGCCCTTAGATGCTCTAGCATCAGATGAGTTCCAAATATCATACTTTGAGGGTCTAGAAGGTTTCTCAGACCAAGGCCAGAATACACCAGGTTATGCAACTAGATATGAAGCAGGTGGTCATTCTCTTTTTCAACCATAGTTAATCTTAACTCCACCTCCCACTAAATTTACTAATCTGAAACCAAATACACACAAGGTGGGAGATATTTCTAAAGTACATCAAGGGTCCAGGAATCAAGAGTCTCCAATCACCCAAGGGGTGCCTACCAATAATCCTACAATAGGGACCAATACTATTATAACACCCCTTAACATTCCTACTCCACCAACTACTCTCCCGCCTCCTATTCCTAATTCACCCCCATTTCTCCAAACTCCACCAACTACTCTTCTACTTCCAATCCCAAATCTCCAAACACCTACTCCACCATCAACAAGCCCTTTGACTTGCCACATCCCAACCCCTGGAAGATCAGTAACCAGAGAGGCTGCATCACCCTTCAAAACTAGATTGAAGGTTATGACTTGTCTTAATACCAAAGCATCAATTAGTTCCTAAGGAGAGGAAGACAAAAGCTAGGAAAAACAAGATGAGGCAATGCAAGAAGGAGACAAGGTAGAAGAGGAAAGGGAAGAGGAAGAAGACTCTGAGGAGAAGGGGGTGAAGGGGAATAGAGAGAAGAACAAGAAGAGAGGCCAGACAAAGAAGTGACTCCAGGGTCCCAAAATTTAGATTCAATTCCTTAAATTAACCCATATGAGCCAGTCATTGCATCTAGTAGACCTACCTGGTTTACTATAAAAATCAATTCAAGGAGAAGAATCTATTCAGATGAGGATGAAGGGGAAAACAAAGATATAACATCCTTAGGGTAAACCTTTCATCATGAAAAAATCATATTACCAGCATGGACAATGTCCTATGTCACTCAGGACACTAGGGGGCATTAGAAGGCACAGGTTGCAGTCCCATCCGCCAGCACCTCTATAGCCCAAACTACTTTGGAAGACTATACATTTGAGGAGGTAGATTTGGGGGAACCTACCAAGGAAGGGAGCAAGACACTAGCAGCCTTAGGGCTCAAGCATGCTCTGGGTTTTATGAGTAAGGATGAAGAGACCATAAAGACCTTGACAGAACAAAATGAATCCTTGAAGAGGTTCATTCACAAAATGGTTGGTCCCATTGACCCCAACTGCCAATAGGCCTCACTACAGGCAGTGTTGGATAAAAGAAACACCCGAGACTTATCAGTAGGTTTAACCCCATCCTTCATCAAAGAAAGTGTAGATTGGAAGGAGGATTTTGAGCAATACGGGGAAGGTGCCATCCAAACCTTATAATGTTATTCTAATAGAGGCTACAAATTTGATTGATTTGATGACAGATCAAGGTGGCTTGGAATCTGAGACAATCAAATGGAGAGCCACCCTCCAGGATTTAAAGATCATAAAAAAATAGCGCTTCCAGATCCTGGTAAAAATGTATGAAGGTGAGGAGCAGGACAATTTTGAGACATGAATCAAATGCATAAACAAGATAATTGGAATTTATGAGAATTTTCAAGCTTCCATATCGAATAAGAAGAAAGAGGTCCTAGAATGGATGGAATAAATAGATATCTTCTTCATAGGGATGGACCTTAATTTATACTGGGATGAAGATGAGCATATCTTACGGCCATCTAAAGAAGTGGTCCAACAATTTTGGGACATCATGGCAAGTGTAGGGACCAAGGAAGCCCTGCAATAGTTATTTTATTCAAAGGAAGAAATGATGAAGATGACAAATCACATAGAGGAGATCCAGTTCTTCACTTTCAAGCTAACTACCTTCAAATAAAAGCAAGAACAGAAGGTTAACAGGGAAAAAAGGAAGGAGATAAACTATGAGGAAGTTTACGAGATCATACAAAGGCTCTGGGCTGCACGCCCAGAGGTATTCCCAAATTGACCCCTTGGACAACAAAGAAGTTTTCAAGAAGCAATCTCCAACACTTAAGAGATTTCCTTAAGGCAGGTTTCAGAGTTTTCGGCCTTTCGGCCCATGCAAGAAGAATAGTTTTTCGGCCGTTCAGCCTCCCAGGTTCTTCGACCTTTTGGCCCTTTGAGTTTTTGGCCTTTTTGGCCTTCTAGATATTTTAGCATTTTCGGCCTCCGACAAGTCCAAACTTCAGACAAAATTTCTAATGGTAAACACTTAGGAGTTTTTGGCATTCAAAAGTTTTGGAGTAGAGGTCGGGGTCCCAAAAAATGGGTGTTTCCAGCGAGATCACATTTTTGCACACCATTTGAACTCCATATCTAATTGATGGTCAAATTGAGTTCATTTTGAAGGGACTAAGGGTCCCCTATCAGTCTCTACCAGTAGAAGAACTTCCAGATGAAGATTCCAAGAAAGACTCCCAGAAACAAGAAGAAGACTCCAAGTTTTCAGAAGAAACCCTCCTTCTTTTCGCTTTCTTCTTGGTGATTTTGGCCCTCCTTACATGGGAAAGCTGATTGTAAATGGATTCATGGATCCATGCAAGTTATCTAATGTCATTTAAGAGTATTTTCCCTTTCAGTAAAGTTTTAGTTTAATTTATTTTTTTCTCTCTAATGCCCTAAATTCAGAATTCAGAGTTGTGGATCAAATTCTATATATTGTAATCACACATCAATGTAAAGGATTGGATTCTTGATACAATAAAGACATACATTTGGTGCTTCATTCATGGTGTGTAAATTTCTACTACCTATGTGAAATTATTGAATGTATGCTTGCATTATTCATTATTTTCATAGAGCCTCTTATTTATTGTGCTTCGAATTAGCATTTCTTTAGTTGGAGTTTGTTGTTGTTTACTTTACCTTGTTGTGAGGAATGTGTGGAAGAGATCATATTTTGGCTTAAAGATAATTCTATCTCGCGGGTGCGCACATCTTGGTGGCTTCACGATTTAATCAATTTTGAATATCTTGCACGAGTGAATACATTTTCTTTCCAAACACTTGCATCTATGGGGTAGTGAATTGTTACTTGGTTTGATTTATGCTTCATGGGTTTACTCCAAATCTCTCCAATCATTCAATTTGCAAGTAAGGGTTCATAATGGTTTATGTCTGTAGGGCATCATTTTCAATCATTTGCTTACTGTGTGTGTAGGATTAACACCTTCCTAAAATTAAGACTAATAACAACAATTCTATGGAAAGAAAGTATGATTTAATCCAAGAATTGAAGCTAAAAATCCATATCATCTCATGGTTCTCTATCTAAGCTTTGTCAAGCTTAATCTCTCTCAAGGACAATCCTAGAACGAGAAATGAATAATAAACAAATGCTCAAATCTAGCTTAAAATGCTCAAAATGCTCCAAGATATGTTAGAAAACAAAAAATGCTCCTAAAACATGATATACTAAATGATATGCAAATGCTAAAATGTGATGAAAAGCCCTCAAATTCTCTCCAAATTCCTATAATAAGGATTCTTTTTCTCTTGAAATTCTTGGATCCCAAACACAAATGAAATGGCTTGTATTTATAGCATTTTCCCAAGGGTAGTGGGTAGAGTGAGTTGATTATGATCAAAGTTTGGTTAAGTCAAAAGCTTTGAGGTGTTCTCAAATGGAGGGAAAGTTGGTTGGTTGTCTCAAAGATATTAGGAAATAAATAACTCAATCATTTATTTAATTTAGCCATGGAAGGGTGAATGGATTGGATTTGATCTTTTTTATTTGAACTATACAATGAATTGATTAAAATCAATTGCATAATTTGATTAATCCCTTTAAGCTTAGAATTTAATTGTTTGATTTCATGATTATTTGATCCTTTAATTTGATTTAATTTTTGTCCTTTTGATTTGATAAATGTCCATTTGTTTTGATCCATTTGTTTTGCATTAAGATGAGACTTTAAGGCATTTGGCTAAGATTTATAGTTTTGAATGCTTGAGATACACCTGGTCAATTTTAGGTGTCTACAAATTCCCCTCTTTGAATTGACATGCGAAGCGCATTGATTCAAAGAAAGCTTGATTGTCTTGATCATTAATTCGATACGGATGAGCTGATTAACTGCTATGAAAACCTGATATGAAAACCTTGATATGAAACCTTGATATGATGCTCTGATATGAAATCTTGATATGAAACCCTGATATGAAATCTTTGATAAAGTTTTAAATTTTAATGCGCCAGATTTTGATATAAAATAGATGCAGAATCCCAGTTGGATGATATGATGATGCCCCCTCAGAAATGAAATTTTATTGATTGTAGGTGGGAAAAATTTGATGAACAATGCTAATTGAATAGATCCAAGATGATTGCATTTCTGATAAACAACGATGCTGAAAGATGTCGAACAAATGCCCCAGTGTGCAGAATATGCAGATTTGGTTTGACTGTGTCAAAAATCTCACAAAATAGGTTAAAATAGATTAAATACGCTGAAAAACCCAAATTTACTATTCATTTTCACTTTTTACTATTTATATTTTGCTCTGAGCCTCTGACAATTAATAGTGATGGTGGTCCCCATTCAAGAGCATAGGTTCGAGCGAGTGCACAGATATTAAAGACCTCCTGACGACAGGCCTCTGGTGAGTGGTTCAAACTCCCTTAGTGCATTTATTTCTCTTTAAATAGCATTTAATACATGTTTTTAATGTTTTCTAGATAAAATTTAGCAAAATGCCATGTAGGATAGTTAAAGTGCTGCGTAGGACATAGAAAATCCGTCTCAAGTCATGTAGGAGCAATCCTTAGCCACGTATGATTTAGGAAAAAATTGTAACCCAAATAGTAATGAGCCGCCTTAAAAACCCTAGTTTTTAAAGGCCGCGTATGATTTGTAAAAAGTCATGTAGGCCTGTAAAAGGCCGCCTACTTAGCTAAGCGCTGCCTCCGAGTAGTAAAGTGTCACGTTTAGTGAGTTAAATGTCACAGGGCTTGAAAAGCCACGTACACTAATTAAAGTGCCGCCTACCATGAAGTTTGAAAACTGAGAGGGAATAGATGAAGTCTGTTGGATTGATCATCCAGATGACTCAATTAAATTCCAAGCTAGAAAATGTTCGTCCAGTTTATCACGTAGTGTTTAGGATATTAGAAAAGTTATAGTGATGAATGTTTGATAGGTCAATCAGATTAGATTAAAAATGATTACAAATTGTCCTTGTGTCTCACGATATAGAGGTTAGGAGCAATAATTTGATATGCTCAAGTTAGAGAAAAGATAGATTTAATGTGTTTTGATTGACGTAAAATGGTTCACCAAGAGAAAGACTAATATGATTCACTTTGTTTCAAAATGTAGGAACATTACCGCAAGTTGCGGGTACAGGGTGTAGCATCTTGAATATTTGATTTAGTAGATGGGCTTATGCCTCCTGAGTGGTGTACTATTGAGACATGTGGACTCAGGTTTCTTTTAGATCTCCCTTGATTTTAGTTGAACCGAGGTATTTTGACAGTTATGGCAGAGTGATGGCACTCTAACCATAATACATTTCATTTACCCCTCAGTGAGATGACTATTACGCCTGAGGATGTTTACAGATTATTCAGGATCCTAACTCATGGACAGTGGGTGTATTATGATTCAGTTTATGATAGTATTGTATGCAGATGGGTGTTTGGAGATAAAGCCATTGATGACAATTGCATTACTTGGGCACAGTTTGCCTCATTTCCTACTTTACCAGCGTTGTTAGGAGCTGTGAATGGTGGATTACTTTTGCCAGACAGGAGAGGTCATGGTTTCATGGTCAGATGGGGCCAGATATACGAGGACTTGATTCCACATCTGCAGAGATTGGATTGGGGCTCCTGTGTTTTAGTGAAGTTATATCATGATCTTCATGAGGTTGTTTATTGGTGTAGTGCAGCTCTTTCTACAGGTGCAGTGGTATTACAGTTGTGGACCTGGGAGCATCTCCCTATTACCAGGCCAGTTTTAGCATGAGTGCGAGTCTGTGGTTATCCGTATACATTTCTATATGATGGCATAGTTGTCCAACATCGTCTGGACAAGGTTGATTTTTTGAGACGTACCATTGATGCCATAGATCAGGTAGTATGGAGGCCATATCTTTAGTGTGAGAGGTGGTAGGAGGATGATGATGAGCTTCCATATATGTTTTTTCCTCGATGGATGATAGGCCAATCACCATTAGTTATTGAGAGATTTTTCTTTGGGAGAGTACTCTGTTAGTTTGGCCAAGTTTAGGACATGCCGCAGGGTATGGAACTCTATGCCAGGGTACAAGCTGAGAGATCAATGTAGGGAGAATAGGTGGACTATCAGTTGGTCTATTTGCAGATTGATCAGCTAGGTTATGTTATTTGGGATATGATGACATAGGTGGAAGATGCGGGGATGTCAGCTAAGTATCGTGAGTGGTTCCTGTGACATCATTTTGTTTGATTCACTGATCCTGCAGAGCCTATTCCCAATGTGGAAGAGATCTTAGATGATGATTTAGATGATGGTGATGATGGGGATGATGGTGGGAGACCTCGTAGACGCAGGGTTCAAAGGGCACCTAGGGCTCCTTGGGTACAGAGAGTTGCAAGACCTCGGATGAGAGGTGGACATGTTAGAGGCCAAGGTGGTAGATTCAGGCAGCCTAGGCAGAGACTAGCATAGGTAAAAGTACCTTAGGGTCAAGCTCCTTTGATAGTTGATGCAAATTGGACCAGACATAGACACAGATGTGTCCAAGTGGCCAGATAGGTTCCAGGGCATGGACAAATTCCATAGGTCGATCCACAGAACAGCACAACACCAGTGATACCACAGGTACCATTAGTGCCACAAGAACCACAGGCTCCTCCACCATCATAGGAACCTCCAGTTCCTCCCATTATGGATGGTTTAGTGCAGGATGTTTAGGGTTTACAGGTAGGGATGACTATGGTTACAGCTTGATCGGATCAGGTTTCTACTATGTTGTAGCAGTTTCTGACTACTCTAGCTCAGTTACCTACTAGTGCGAGCATGATTCAGACACCTCCTAGTACATAGGATAGAGTAGGTGATAGGGGTCCTGATGGTGCAGGGGTTCAGGCATAGGTATAGCAGGAGATGGATCAGGTTCCCCTACTGGGTCGTGAGATAGATTGGGATCCCTGATATTTGTATATAGCATTGATGATGTATCATATATATTTTTTATCAGGACTTTGATGTATGGACCATTTTATTAATGTACCTTTGATGTACTGATTTATGTTATAGACATTGATGATGGACAGTTATCTATGATGATCTTTGATTCCTCCTTTGATGATGTTATGAGATTCCCTTTTACGCATATCTACATGTTTCTATGATGCATTTATTTCTATTATGCTATGGATGCAATGTCTTAGAGTAGGACATAGATAAATGGATGCAAATGATGTTAATGCAACTTATTTCTATATGCTTTTATGATTTGACCATGTATGGATTATGCAATGCAATGAAATGGACGCAATACTTAGTGCTGTGATAAATGAAATGCAACTATCTTTTTTGATTTTGGATGTATGCAATTTAAGTCATGATGTGCAATTCTAAAATGATATGGATAAATGAATAATGATTAATGTTTCTTTTTCTTTTCTTTTCTCTTGACATGAATATGTAATGAATAGTGAATAATGAGTGCAAAGTAAAATCTCATATTGATAACTTGAAACCATTAAATTTGATGAAGTGTTGTCAACTTTTATCCCCCCGCCCCCTTGAACTTGGAAAACTGCTAGAAAGACAAGCCATTTCAAAACTAACTTGGAGAATGAAATTAATCTAACATGAAGATGCAATGCAATCTAACATGAAGATGCAATGCAACTAATTGTCCTTGAAGTTTGCAAAATAAATGCAAACTGAGATATATTTTCATCATAGAGCATTGTGGAACTAGGAGTCGATACAATCCTTATTGGTACTACTGTGACCATAAGAATATGAATATGACTTTCCCTCATGTGGTAACCCCTTCCACAAAACCAAGTACAACCCTCACTAGTTGAATGACCAACTATGGGAGTATGAATACCAGTTTAATCAGATTCAATGTTGCAAGTGGATGTTGGTATTAAGATAAGGAAATCTAAATATCCAAGGTATCCGTTTGCGTAAACAAGCAAAGGTTAACCATCCATCCCATATGAATGTCCTTGATGGTTTTTGGATGACCATGTCCTGAGACTAATTCACATAAGTCAAAGAATCTTCCTCAAAATAGTCACTCAAAAGCTTAAGAAAACATCATGTCTTTATCATCGCCAAACTAGTCGAAACATCATTGAGTAGATAAAAAGAACATGACTCAAAAAAGGGGCAATGAAGGACTCATAAAATTTTTTCAAGTGTTTGTGAAATGTATGAAGATTTTCAAATAAGAATTCCAGACAGTCTGATCATTTAGGGTGTGTCAATTTTTAATCCTGAAAAAATAAGTCAATGAAACTCAAGGATCATGTTATGCGATCAAACTGTTTAGGGTTGAACAATGATATCCATCAAAGGTTCCAAAATGTCTCTCTTGAATCTGAAAATCTTCTTCTGATGTGTGACCAAGATGTTGCACTATTGAATTGGGTAGGTATCAAAAATCTATGATGTGTGCCCCCAAGTGGTAAATGTGAGTAATGTGAAACTTAGGGCAACTAAACCTATAATACGACACAAATGCAGCTCTGAGACTTTATTAAGATGATGCACAAATGATGAATGAAATGAGGATATGGACAAGTGAGATGATGCAATGCAATATGTACAAATGTAACTAGGAAACACCTAAGGGACAAAAGGCGCCTGTTTCCAGGTTTTCACCTCTTTGGGATTATTGCTCTTTTTCTCCTTTTTTTGCTTTTTTGCTACCAAGGTACCTATTTCTAGGTTTTCACCAAGCCACTTTTTTCTCTTTTTCAAATGTTTTTGGCTTTTTGAACTTTCTAATTTTTTAATTTTTTTTTTTTAATTTTTTTTTTTATCTTTTCTCATTTTTTTTTGGTATTTTTTTGAATTTTTCCATGTACAAAGGTGATGCTTGACTCATTTGATACTCTCAACTTATACTCTTTCTGCTAATACTCTTTCCTCTGAATCAGGTGTGGAACCTCTTAAGATGAATTCTATTGATAGGTTCTAGCAATTCATCACCATCACAATCGGCCAGTTTGTAGGTCCCCATTCCAAATGAAGAAACAATGACAAAAGGACCAAGCAAATTTTCTTCCCACTTTCCTTTCTTTTCTCTATCAGCCTGATTTTTTGGATTTTCTCTTAATACTAGATCCCCTATTTGAAAGGTTCTTGGCTTGATATGCTTGTTATAGTTTTTTGAAATTTGATTCTGATACACTTTTAAATGATCATAGGCTTGAGTTTGATGTTCCTCCAACAATTCCAATTGTTGAAGGCGGGCAACTCTATAATCCTCATCTGTTATTAATCCATGCAATGACACTCTGAGGGATGGTATTTCAACTTCTGAAGGTAGAACAACTTTGGCCCCATAAAGCAATGAAAAAGGTGTAGCTCCTGTCGGGGTTTGAATGCTAGTCCTATGGGCCCACAATGCTGGATTGATTTGAATATGCCAATCCTTTCCTAATTTTCCAATGGATTTCTTAAGGATTTTAAGGATGTTCTTGTTGGTAGCTTCTGCTTTTCCATTACCTTGGGGATATTAAATGGATGAAGAGTGATGTGTAATATGGATTGTGTCACAACGTGCATCAACATATTTCTTCTTAAATTGTTTTCCATTATCTGTGATGATGGCGTGAGGAATGTCATATTTGTGAATGATATGATTTAGGATAAACATGGAAATTTGCTTCCCTGTTGCAGTCGATAAAGGGACAACCTCAACCCATTTACTGAATTACTCTATTGTTGTGATTATATACTTGTGTCCATTTGAAGAAGGTGGATAAATCATGCCAATCAAATCAAAACCCCATTGATAGAATGGCCCTGGTGTGACAAAAGGGTGTAATTCTTATGTTGGTGCATGGATCATGTCTCCATGGTATTGACATTTTGCACAAACTTTGACATATTAACAAGCGTCTCTTTCTAAGGTTTTCCAAAAGTACCCCATACGTAAGATTTTCTTAGCTAGGTTCACACCATTTGAATGTGACCCACAAATCCCCTCATGGACGTCTTTTAAAGCTAATTTTGATTCCTCTTCCTCTAGAGATCTAAGGAGCATTCCGTCAAGACATTTATGATACAATGTGTCAGAAAGGATAGTATAACGGGCTACTTGTCTTATGAAATTTTTCTTTTGAGCGCGGGTTTGGTCTATAGGTAGGGTTTGATTTTTGAGGTAGGCATAGATGGGTCCATGCCATGGTGAGTCATGTCCATTTAAAAGGGAAATAATTTGGGTATCAAGTACATCAAATGTTGGTTTAACCAATTCCTCCACCAACAACTCATACTTTTCATTTTGATTGGGCAACTGATGTAAAGATGCCAAAGTAGCCATTGCATCTACTGCTCTATTCTTGTCTCTTGGAATTTGTTCAAAAGTAATCAAAGCAAAGTAATTTTTCTAATTATCCACCAATTTCTTGTAAGGCATCATTTTTTCATCTTTAGTATTATATTCATTATTAACTTTATTAATGACTAATTGAGATTCCCCATAGACTTGTAATTCTGTGACATTCCACTGCAAGGCCATCTTGATTCATATGACCGAAGCTTCATACTCTGCTATGTTATTGGTGCAAGGGAACAATAACTTGTAATATTTTGGGATTGTGTAACCTTGTGGTGTAATAAAAACAATGCCTGCTCCACTACCATTTTGGGTATAAGATCGATCAAAGTATAGAGTCCATGTATTAGCTTCAACATTCACAATTTCAAAATCTAGAAATTCCACTTGCATACGATGTGTAGATTCTTGAGGGTATTTAGCCAATTGATCGGTTATAAATTGACCTTTAATTGCATTCCTATCAACATATTCAATGTCAAAATCACTAAGTACCATGACCCACTTTGCAATCCTTCCAGTTAAATTTATTTTGCTAAGTAAGTATTTTAAGAGATCAATTTTGGCTATGAGCTTCACCTTATGCAACAACATATAATGTCTTAACTTTTGAGAGGCAAACACCACTGCTAGGCAAGCCCGTTCCATGAAGCTATAATTTAACTCATATTTGATCAAGGTTCTACTCAAATAGTAGATAGCTCTTTCTTTTCCTTCATCATCCTCTTGTGCCAATAAGATCCCTAAAGATCTTTATGTTGCTGAAATATAGAGTAACAAAGGTTTTCGTTGAATTGGTGACATTAAGATAGGTGGATTCATCAAGTATGTTTTCAACAATGTGAAGGCTTTATCACACTCCTCATCCCATGTGAAGATGGTGTCTTTATATAGTAATCTGGTGAAAGAATGACATTTTTCCACCAATTGAGAAATGAACCTTCTTATAGATTGAAGTCTTCCTTGAAGTGACCTCATTTGACTAATATTCTTTGGAATGTCGATGTTCATTATTGCTTGTACCTTTTTAGGATCTACTTCAATGCCTTTTTTTGAAACAATGTACCCTAGGAGTTTTCCAAATTGTACCCCAAAAGCACATTTCTTTGGGTTAAGTCTCACCTTGAATTGTTCTAGCCTTGTAAAAATCTTGTCAGGTATGGATAAATGGTCTTTTATTTTATGTGATTTAGCTAGGATTTCATCCACATAATCTTCCATAAAGGTGTGCATCATGTCATGGAAAATAGTAGTCATGGCTCTTTGATAAGTGGCTCCGACATTTTTGAGACCGAAGGGCATTACATTCCAACAAAAGGTACCCCATGGGCATGTAAAGGTTGTTTTCTCTTGATCCTTAGGTGTTATGTGAATTTGATTATACCCACTAAATCCATCCATAAGTGAAAACATAGAATGACCTACAGTGAGATCCATAATAGCATCAATGCTAGGTAATGGAAAGTCATCTTTTGGACAAGCAAGGTTTAAATCTCTTAAATATGTACAAACTCTTATGGTTTTATCATGTTTGGTAACCAGTACAATGTTGGAGATCCATTCGGCATATGCTATTACTCTTATAAATCCTGCCTTGAGCAATTTCTCCAATTCAGCTTTGACTAAAAGGGCTACATGTGGATGCATTTTTCTCAACTTCTGCTTTATGGGCTTAACCCCTGGTTTCACATTTAAGTGATGCATTATAAAACTTGGATCTAATCTGGGCATGTTAGCATATGACCATGCAAAGTTGATTTTTTTTTCTTTAAAGAATGTAATGAATTCTTCTCTCTCCAAGGGACTCAAAGATGCTACCAAGTGAATGAATTTAGGATCCTTTTCTGTACCAATGTTAACCTTTTCTGTGGGTTCAATAAGTATAGGTGATCTTTCATCTTCATGAGCTAGTAAGGTGTCCAACCTCTCTCCCTTAGGTGCCACAGTTGGGTTTTCACCTTCAGAAACATCCTTTATTTTTACTTTTTTTGGGTCTAGCACTGCTACATGGTGGTTTTCACCGCTAGACCTTCTCAGTTTTTTCTATAATTTCTCTTCATTTTTTGGATTAAGAGGTTGAACACCTACCCCTATCATCATGTCTAGAGTAAATTCAATTGTGGAAGAATTGGGTTCAACAACATTGACGTATAAGGCCATTGTATTGTCATTTGGGAAATAGAGTAAGTCATTTGTCTCTGAAAGATCCCAATCAGTAAATTCAGGATTTATTAAGGACAAAGATTTATTGGATGGGCTTTCATTTGAAGGATTTAAGGACATGATTTCATTTGATGGTTCATACATTGTATCATCAAGGTCTATGACATGTGCCTCTTCAAGATGGTCCATGGAAGAAGGATCAAAATCCTCTTCATTAGAGTCCTCTAAGATTTCTATGGGAAAGAAAGCATTTGGATTAAACACTAGGTTAGAATCTCCCACCCACAAAGGTACCCAAGGTTCACCTACCCATTGAGTGAAAAGAGGTGCTTTTTCTGCATTGAGTTGTTGAGGTTCACTTGATGTTTGAGTTGAATACAAACTTTGAGCCACATGTTCTTGATTCTAAAATTTAGGAGGAGTTGCATAACTGTGAATGGTATCAACCTCTATGTCATGAAAAAATTCTTTAGACAAGGAATCCCACTCATAATCCCTAGAATTTTCTTCACTTTCAAAACCTACCATATGGATATGTGCACAAAAATAATGCATAGGACTTGAACTTTCTCCTTTATGTTGAAAGCCTATGCCGACTTTGTCTTCTTTGGCTCTCTAAACTGGTTCGATAGGTTATAACAACCCTCTATGTCAAACTCCTAAAGGCCCTCTTCCCTTATACCCCATTTTCTTCCTGATATCAAATCCTTTTCCATATTGATCAGTTTGGATATTGATATGTTGCACCCTTTCATTGGAATTAGATGAATCACCATCTTCTTTATAGAGCCATTGTAATACATCATTATCTTCTTTGTCCATTTCTTGTTTGTCACATTCCCTCACAAAATGGGAATTGTATTTATGAGTTTGATGATCTTTGGATGGCTTCCTATGTGTCCTTGGAGATGTAGGTAGATCAAAGAGGGAAACAGAATATTCCCCTACTCCTTTTGAGTTAATTTTGCATTGTTTCTTGAATTGATTCATTAGGTCACTCATCTTTTCATAACTTGATCTTTCTTAGTTTGTTCTCTCTCCTCCTTAGTGGGTTTAGAAGTTTCCAATCTTAATGTTGAAGTCTGAACTGAATTATCCTTTGAATTTGAACCCTCGTAACTCATCTTTTCTTTTCCCTTAGTCGATGTAGTTGAGCTAGTTTGAGTAGGGTTAATGGTTGATGTGACATTTGATGTTGGTTCTGACTTTTCCTCTTTGGCTTCTTCCATGGTAATATCAGAGATAACTATTTCCCTATTATGAGGAATATACAATTCATGACTTGGATTTAAAGCATTGCAATATTGGAAAGGGTTTGAATCTCCTCCAATTGTGATCTCCTCCCCCATGTATGGAAATTTTATGCATTGGTGATATGTAGAAGGCACCGCTTGCATTTCATGTATCGAAGGCCTTCCTAGTAAGATGTTATAGGTCAATTTCATGTCAAGGACCTGACATAGAGTATCCTTTTTGATAGGTCCCACTTGAATTGGTAGGATGATCATACCCTTTGAAGATCTTTCCTCTTCATCATAAGCCTTAATAGTGATTTGCTTCTTTGGATCAATGGAAGACTTGGATAACCCTAATGACTTGACAAGGTTTAAAGTGAAAATATTTAGACCAGCTACACCATCTATGAGAACTCTCTTGACCCTATGTCTTTGGATTAATACCTCTATATGCAAGGGTAAGTTTTGAGGATCTGTGATAGACATGTCATCTTGTTCTGAAAAGGAAAGACAATGAGGGGCTATAAGGTGCCCTACCATGTTCTGAAATTTGTCTTCCTCCAAGTTCATAGGAACCATGGTCTCACACAAGGCTTTTTCTAGGATCTCCTTGTGATTAGGAGATAATTTCAACAACTCCAAAATTAATATTTGGGCTAGAGTCTTTTGTAATTGATCCACCCAACTATAAGGCTTTATTGTGGATGGTGTTTGTTTAGCCAAAATAGCTGGTGTTTTAGGGCCAATAGTAATAGGAGTACCCCCTTGTATGGTAATTTTTGAGTTTTTCCCCCTTGTGATGGAATTAGTGGGCCCTTGAATAGGTTGGTCTTTAACCACAACAACATTGATGGTATTGTCATAAGTATGAGCAAAGTTAACATTATGACTGCCTCTTGCATTATTTGCATTGTTTCCTCCATTGTTAGAATTAGAAGATTCTTCTTTTTCATGCTTATAAAAAGGAGTTTTAAAGGCTATGTGATCTTCATTAGTTTGAGGGCCATCCACTTTTATCACACCATTGTCTATGAGATCTTGTACCACATGTTTGAGATGTAAGAAATCATTGGTCTTATGTCCCCTATTTCGATGATAGTCACAATGGTTGT
>MU228524.1:589725-616681 GCA_018584345.1 Thuja plicata | reverse complement strand
AAGCACTTTATTTGATGAAAAAGGAAATAAATTAAATGAAAAAGTAAATAAAATCCCTTTTTCTTCACATCCTCCTAAGTGGTGGGTTTTGCCTCTTAATCATAGCCTTTGATTTTTGCCTCTTAATATCAATCGTTCACTTTTCTTTAAAAGGAGACCTCTCCTTCTCATTTGGATATAGAATTTTTAAGTATTGTTATGCTACAGGTTTGGAGAGCAATTTTGGAGGAGCATTTGAGCATTTGAGCTTGGATATTACAACTTCTCTCTTCTTGTCTCATTCTTCTTGCATCCATGGCTTTTCATATAGATTAGATTCATATTTATTTTCATAGATTAAACTTGCATTTGTATTTCCTTTCATAGATTTAGCCATGCATTGTTATCATTTAGATTAATTTCTTTTCATGCATTGTTATCATATAGAGTAGATCTCATTTTCATGTATTTGAATCTCTCATTTTATGGTGTATTTGCATAGGTACAACTAGGTCAATCTGAGGGCCTCCATTTCACACCTTTGCACTCCATGACTAGAGAGCTATGGATCGATATTTGAGGCCTCATTCTTGAGCAACCTTGGATGGAATGATTCATAGAAGTGTGTCAACATTTATGCACACAATTCTCACCTCTTTACTAAGCTTTGTGATCCACTTCTCTGGTTTCTGCACCTTTGGGTATTTTTCATCTGCGGGATAGAAAAACACAGAGAGTTACAATAGTGACCAAATCAATAAAAACCTGATTTAAAGCAAAAGTATTTACACGACATTTAACAGCTAAAGAATGGCATTTAAATGTTGCTAAGCGTAAATGAAAACTTGCTACGCGGCATTTAAATCCTAACAGGCGGCTTTTAAAAAATCACAGGCGGCTAAATAAAATTAGTAGGCAGTACAAAAAGTGTAAAAAGTAGCCAAAGGTTCCTAGTAAGCGGCTGTTGAAAAATCTTAGGTGGCACACTTTATCTAGCCAGTGGCACACTTTATCTAGAAGGCGGCCCACTTTATCTAGCAGGCGGCTGCAAAATGAAAGACGGAGATGAATCAGGCTCCGTAGGTGGCATTTTATTTTTTGTATGCGGCTTTGAATATTGCATAATTGTCTCTTGTCCTATTTTCTACAAAATAACACTAAGAACAAAGCAAAACACACCAAATTTTATGATAAAAACATTAGCAATGAGGCTTAGAGCCCCACGGTGGGCGCCATTTGTGTGTGTAAGATTAACACCTTAATGAAATTAAGACTAATAACAACAATTCTATGGAAAGAAAATACGATTTAATCTAAGAATTGAAGCTAAAAATCCATATCATCTCATGGTTGTCTATCTAAGCTTTGTTAAGAGAGCTCTCAGGTTTAATCTCTCTCAAGGACAATCCTAGAATGAGAAATGAATGATAAACAAATGCTCAAATCTAGGTTAAAATGCTCAAAATGCTCCAAGATATGTTAGAAAACAACAAATGCTCCTAAAACATGATATACTAAATGCTATGCAAATGCTGAAATGTGATCAAAAGCCCTCAAATGCTCTCCATATGCCTATAATAAGGATGCTTTTGCTCTTGAAATTCTTGGATCTCAAACACAAAGGAAATAGCTTGTATTTATAGCATTTTCCCAAGGGTAGGGGGTAGAGTTAGTTGATCATGATCAAAGTTTGGTTAATTAAAAAGCTTTGAGGTGTTCTCAAATGGAGGGAAAGTTGGTTGGTTGTCTCAAAAATATTAGGAATTAAATAACTCAATCATTTAATTAATTTAGCCATGGAAGGGTGAATGGGTTGGAATTGATCTTTTTGATTTGAACTATACAATGAATTGATTAAAATCAATTGCATAATTTGATTAATCCCTTTATGCTTAGAATTTAGTTATTTGATTTCATGATTATTTGATCCTTTAATTTGATTTAATTTTTGTCCTTTTGATTTGATAAATGTCCATTTGTTTTGATCTATTTGTTTTGCATTGAGATGAGATTTTAAGGCATTTGGCTGAGATTTATAGTTTTGAATGCTTGAGATACACCTGGTCAATTTTAGGTGTCTACACTTACTTCTCGTTACTCTATTCTCTACTCCCTTTCATCTTTTAAATTGTGAAAATCTACATCTTGAAAATACAAAATTGCATTTTATTTACAGACACCATATATGTTAAAAAATAGTAAATACCCAAAAAGAGAACTAAAGTGTTTTGCAGTTTGATGTCTTGAACGTACCAGCAAAGACCTCATCATGAACAATCACATTTATCTTCAATTGAGTAACCAAGAGGATAGTGACCCAACCCCGGAGAACCTTGGGAATAACCCCGTTACTCTTTCAAGATAGGAAATCGAATCTCAAGATCCTAGCAAGTTGGCTTGTGTCAAAACAACGCTCAATAGAAGTGGTGCTAGAAGGAGGGCCTCAAGACTCAAAAGATGGATAACATTGGATATTTGTCTCCAGAGAGATTTGAGCAAGTGCTTAGATCATCTCTGAAGAGAGGCAAGTTCCTTGAACTCACCCATCATTATAAATCTCGCAGCGATAAAGGGAGGAACAAAGAAAAATCCTCTTACCACCTCACCGAGTCTCAGAATTCTCTTGGACATCAATCACATATCGCTGCCCCGACTATCATTACAGCCATAGTGCAAAATCAGAACATACAAAATCAAAATTTGCAGCAACCTTGTCTGATGGCCTTTTTTTCCAATGCAATGAGCTCGCCCTTAAATTTTGTTATGCATCTCCATGAGTTATCCAAAAATCTGGAGAAGTTTTGCACCCGGTTCATATATGACGAATCAAGGAAAATGGAAGAGCACATCCGTGCCTTCAAGGAAATTTGTAACCGTAAGGAGATCGCCCACCAAGACATGGTTTTTCATTTATTTCCATACACTTTGGGAGAGTTCGCATACAATTGGTACCTGAATTTACCATGAGGATCTATCTCTATATGGAATGAATTTGAAACCAAATTCCTCAATAAATTCAAGTTGTATGTGGATCCTACCACAACACATCACCAATTCATCACAATGAGGAAAGATCCTAAAGAGCCCATCACTATGTTCAATCATCATTTTCACAAGATGCATCAAAAGTTGGAAGCCCCTTAAACCATACCAGAGGAGGTTGTCATACAAGTTTACTTGAAAGCTTTGGATCCTTTCACCTCAATCTTTCTAAGGAGGCTTCCCCCGGTGGATAGAAACATGATGGAAAAGGTGTACAATGAAGTGATCACATTCACCCAGCAGATGAACCTGCAAGAAGGGAGTTATGTAGCAGTACCTACCATGAATAACCTTGCTATCGCACATCCATTTGCAGCTAGCAATCAAGCTCTGGCCACCTACACACCCTTGTTGAATCTCATTCTGGCACAACCAGTTGTAGTCATACCCCCATCTATCACTTATCCAAGTTATGAGGCTCACAAAATAGCATTTGTGGAGAAGAGATTTATACCCCAAGCAGAGCCTGATGCTCTCAAGGCCTCTGAGCTAGACATCGTGAAGAATACCTTATCACAACTCACCAACGAGCTCACCTAGATGAAGTTGAATCTGTTCCAAAATCAAGGCGGATATCAATGGGCCCCTACTGGTCCAAATGCATATCCTCAAAATCCAAATCAGAATTTCAACACATAAAATAATAACAACATGCAGGAGAAAACATTTGGATAGTAAAGGCCAAACAGGCCATGGAACACTAGACCCAATAACGACAGCATCCCAACAGACAATGCCAATGCTTACGAGGCTTCAGAGGATAATTTTTTTGGGGCTCCAAATTCACACCAAGGCAATGATAGGTATGGGAACAACTCCCGTGATCATTACATCGAGAAGCCAGAGGAGCCTTTGGTGCAATTGAATGCTATGGTGTTTGATTCCTATGAGTCTAGCAAGGAGGAAGGCTCGGGTACCTTTGCAGGAGAAGATGATTTTGTGTTTCCCCTCCAGAGGGAAAATGAACCAAAATATTCAGAAGTTCATGCCTTCTAGAATGATCAACGAAACTCATATAACCTTCGGAGAAGAAAGGAACCTCTCACCGATGGTATTCCCCCAAGTAGACAGCCAACCCCACCAGATCCATAGGCTAGTAACAATCCCATGCCTCCTAAAGGCCTAAATGGTCCCACACCCCCTATAGCAAGTACATATGTTGGATATAGAGGTGCGACCTGGTCGAGTGACAAATATAGCGCAGCTGATGAACTAAAGAAAACTAAAGTGAACATATCTATGTTTGAATTACTGTAGGGTTTCCCATCTCAGAAGGAGGCTCTTCTAAGATCTCTAGACCACTCAAAACCTGGCCGCTCAGCCCATAATACAAAGACACCAACATCCAATATCAACACATCTGAGGCTTTCCCCGCAATGTTCAAGGATAAGATAGAGGTCTCACCATTCTTACTTAGCTACGGATGTTTGGGAAGAACCTACACAATTGCCTGATCGATTCAGGAGCTTTTTGCAATGTCATGCCACTATCTATTTGCCAGAAGTTGTGAATAATGTCCAAGTAATGAATCGAGTGGTCATGCAATTGGATAAAATTGAGGTCATGGTGATTTGTGTACTCAAATATGTACACATTCAGTTGGTTGTAGATCCCAAGATACAAGAATGCATTGACGTGCATATAGTGGACATACCTAAAACTTATGGGATGATGTTGAGTCAAGAATGGACCAAGTTCTTGAGAGGATGGATTTCCATAGATTTCACCCACCTATGGCTACCATGGAGAGATCTGAATAACCAGATCAAGATAGATGCAAAGCCTAAAATAGAGAAAGATGATCACTAAGTACAACACCCTGAATGAATTCATGTTCACCAAAACAACCTTGGGCACTTATCAAATGGATGACATCCTTATGTTCCAAATCCAAGAAGGCTCAAAATCATACTATAGCCCTATCTTGGGTCTCTTAGAATTAGATATTGATGATGACATCTTCCAACATTTCATCAAAAACACTATAGTTAGCTTACGACACTTGGGACATGATGCATACCCTAACATTTTGTTACTACCAGGGTACTGTCGATTCCACCAGGCTATCCATTCTGAGTTCACATGCCCCAGTTCCAAGGAAGTGTTATCACAGGTACTAACCCAGATTACCTTATCAAGTAAGATATTAGAGACCCCGAGAATAAAATAAGACATCCTCGAGATCAAGGACCAGAGCAACACCCCGCCAGAGGTTGATGTCCCAGTTCCTACGAATAATTCACACTAAAACCAGGAGAGTGGGTCAGATTCTAATGACAAAAGTCCTGCTTTGGACATACATAGTGATTGGATTACCTCTGATGATAGAGCATTCCCCCCTTATAAAGGAATGCTAGAAGACAAGGGCAGTGAAATTATTGAGACCCCCAGACCCAGACATACCCAAAATACTAGAGAATTAACCTCTTCTGACAGTGATGGAGAAAAAGGGAAGAAACTTAAAACCAAGGGCTCTCCCAAGAGAAAATTAGCTAGGTTTAAGCCTACCAAGCAACCCTAGATATGGAAATTATGCTTCGACAGTTCCAAATGTAAACATGGAGAAGGTGCAAGGGTCGAATTGATAAGCCCAAGAGGTAAGTCTTTTTACGCCACTTATAGGTTACAATTTTTCTGCACTAACAATATTGCAGAGTATGAAGTATTGGTCCATAGACTTCTCCTAGCCCACGAGAAAGGAATAAAAATCCTGATAGTAGAAGGGGACTTGCAATTGGTTGTCAAGAAAATCCATAGTCAATATACTTGCAATGATAAGAGGCACTCAGCCTACCAAAATAGAGCATGGGACCTAATCAATGACTTCAATGCTTTTGACATCAAAACCATCCCAAGAAGAAGAAATGTTCTCACTGACGCCTTAGCCATGTCGGCCAGTTCATTAAATCCAATGGAGAAGTCCAAGCTAAAGAAACTCTTAGTTGAACTTGTCGCGGACTCGGCCATTCCAGAAAATGTCACTAACTTTCAAGTCTTCCAAGATGATCATTACATCTTGGAGTTTATCATGTGTGCTGGTGTGTTCAAAAAATAGATCATAGATGAGGAAAAGGAAGGTGAAGAAGTAGTTGAACCCGAATCTCTTGATGATCAAGGTGTCATAAATCTAAGGACTAACGCCATACCCAAAGGGATGGTAGAACTAGAGAGGATTTTTTACAGCGACAAGACTGGAGTAAGGAGATGCCTAGACGTAGCACCTGATGGTAAAGAATGTGACACATACAACCTTGGCACAAAAGAGGAACCTAGGGAGGTCCACATCATAAAATTAGGAACCAAGGAAGAGAAAGAGAAAATGGTCCAGCTCCTCACTGAATATCGAGATGTCATAGCATGGAGCTATGAAGAATTGAAGACATATGACACCTCAGTCATAGTGAACAACATCCCTCTAAAACCAGACTCCAAGCCTTTTTAGAAATGACAGAGGCCTGTGAACCATACTATGGAACTTTTAATTCAAAAGGAAGTTAAGAAGTTGCTCAAATCTAGAATCATCTTTGCGATCTGGCATTCCACATGGGTTGCAAACCTGATACCCCTAAGAAAGAAAACTGGAGAGATTAGATTGTGCGTGGATTTATGAAACCTCAACAAATCTCCCTAGAAGGAAAATTACCCGCTCCCGTATCTTGACAAAGTATTGCAAAAGGTCAATGGGTCTCAAATGATTTCCTTTGTAGATGGTTACTTAGGCTACAACTAGGTGATGGTGTAGGAGGAAGACAGACTAAAAATGACATTCACAACCAAATGGAGAACCTTCGCCTACCGCCAGATGCCTTTCGGACTGATTAACATCGGGGACACTTTTTAGAGGGAAATGGACATAGCTTTCAAGGGACTATTTGGGAGGTGCATTATCATCTATATGGATGCTCTCACAGTTTTCTCAAAACAAAGAGCTAGCCACTTAAATGACCTCAGAAAATGCCTTCAAAGATGGAGGGAATTCGGGATTTCCCTCAATCCCAAGAAATGTGTGTTTGGGGTAACAGAAGGCAAAATCTTGGGACATATCATCTATGAGAAGGGGATAGCCATAGATCCTGAAAGGGTAGAGGCAATTCTAAATTTGACGTCGCCGCATAGCCGCAAAGAGCTGAAATCTTTCTTTGGAAAGATTAACTTTGTAAGGAAGTTCATTAGTGGTTTTGCAGAGATAGTAAAACCGTTGAACGACATGCTTAAGAAAGATGCGAAGATTGAATGGGATCATCAAGATGAGAAATCCTTTGAAGAGATTAAACATGCCATCGCCACAACACTGGTCCTAGTCATCCCAGACTACACTATACCTTTTAAGGTTTACTCTTTTGCATCTGAGCGCTCATGTGCAGGCATCCTCATACAGAAGAAGAATAGTGAAGACAAGAGACCCATAGATTTCATGAGTTTCCCTTTCAAAGATGCTGAGCTTAGATACCCAAACCTAGAAAAACAATCATTCGCTCTTGTCAAAGTGATAAAAAAATTTAGGCATTACATCTTGAGAAGTAAAGTCATTGGGGTAGTTCCAGATGCAGTCGTAAAATCCCTTCTGATGTAGAATGAGTTGGGGGAGTGGAGAGGAAAATGGATGGCAATCCTCCAAGAGTTTGACCTTGAAATCCAACCAACGAAACTAGTGAGGGGCCAAGGCCTAACAAATTTGATCTCTGAGGTTGAAGAAGGTCTGGTCTACTGAACCTACACCAATCAAGGTGTGATCAATGATGTATGGTACAAAGACATAGTGTATTATCTACTGCAAAAGCATTGCCCAAAGGAAATGAGTGGTTCCTAGAGAAGAGCCTTGGGAATCAAAAGCAGCTCTTACATGTTGAAAAAGGGACAACTGTACAAACACAATTATGAGGGTCTATACCTAAGGTGCTTGAACAGACTTGAGGCAAAGCAAATCCTAGAATATTTTCATGACAAATACGGGATGGGACATGGGTCAAATGATGCAACTTGTCACCAAATCTTGAGGGAAGGATATTTCTGGCCTATTATATTCAAAGACACCAATGAACATGTGAGAGCTTACCACACATGTAAAACCAGCACAACTTGAGAGAGAGAGAGAGAGAGAGAGAGAGAGAGACCCCACGATGCCCCTACAACCAGTATATAAGGTATGCCCGTTTGCCCAATGGGGCTTAGATTTCATTGGAATGATTAACACCCCTTCGTCCATAGGACATAGGTTCATTTTGACAGCTACTGACTACTGCACATACTGGACGGAGGCTCAAGCACTGAAGAATTGTACTACAAAGGTCGTAACCAAATTCTTGGAGGAGCGCATCATAACCAGGTTTGGGATGCCATTTTATCTGGTATGTGACAATGATCCCTCTTTTTCTTCAGCCTCACTCACACAATGGGCCTTCGAGAACCAGGTAATCCTCAAGTTCTCTTAAAATTATTATCCATAAGGTAATGGCGTAGTATATTCTACAAACAAAAAATTAACGATAGTGATCAAACACTTTCTGGACAAAAACCCCAGGGATTGGCACACAAAATTTAAATACGCTTTGTGGACTGATCATGTAAGGATCAAAAATGCCATGGGAACGTCTCCATACCAGCTGTTCTATGGCTTACAACTGGTCTTCCCTATTAACTTAAAGATCCCAGTCCTCAGATTCATGGACCAGTATGTGGGAGGAGAAGATTGAGTACAAGTTCATCTCATGAATCTCCACAACCTAGAGCAGAAGTGAGCATCGGCTCTAGAGCATGTATCAAAGAACCAAGCCATAGTGAAGAGGTGGTTCGAAAAGAGAGCCACCATTAAGGCCTTAAGGATCTCTGACCTTGTCCTCATGTGGGATAAGGTGAAAGAAAAGTCGGGTAGCCACACCAAGTTCCAAAGATTGTGGACAGGCCCTTGTCAGATATGAGAGATCCTGGGGGAAAACACTTTTAGGATCTGAAAATTGAATGGAGAGTTGACCCCATTTCTAGTCAATGGGAAATTCCTCAAACATTACTTTAGATCCTAAGTGGTACTGCCTTTCATCCCTTGTACCATAGTCCCTTTTTCGGTTCTTTCTTTTCTTTCCTTTTCTTTTTTCATCGCCCTCGCCGCTAGTCTTTTCTTCCTTTCTTTTGTCGGGGCTCATTTGTTGTTTTGGGTCAGTGTGTTCTTGGATTCATTCCAAGGTAGTCCGTAAATCAAAGTGAAGGTATTTCTTAGTCAATTCCTCCAAAGAGACGTACAATGCAGAGAACATTTACCAAAAGGCAAAGTGATGATAGCTGTCAGTGATCGACAAGAAGAAGTTCAAAGCTCGGTCATCCTGATCACAAAACACACTAAAAGGAAACACTTAAGAGAAATGGTTTCTTAAGCATTTGACAATTGTGACTGGCACTAGTGTGTAGATTCTGGTACCCACCGATCCCAGATCCCAGGTCTGAATGAATGTGAAGGCAGTAGCAAAAGCAAAAAAGGAAATAGCTGAAGAGAGAGGAACAGAAGCACACAAAAGAAAATTGTCCCAAAGAGGCCACAAGTGTGAAATCCGGGTGGCACAGCCTAAACGTTGCCTAGATCAGATTAAATACATAGAGAGAAGTTCATTGCTATAGACCTAAACACCTTGAATAAAAAAACATCTGGGGCCTGACACATTTAAAGAGCACATGGTAGAAATGAAATGACTATCCAAAAGGACAAAACTCTCAAAAGAAAGAAAGCTATATCCTAGTAGATGAAATGAAATTGGGCGACTATGGCAACCTCTACCTAGGATATGAACGCCTGACTGGCAGTAGAGAAAGGTTATACTTGAGATTTGGGGAAAAATTTGCCAGGGCTATGAGCGCCTGACTAGAAGCAAAGTTATTTCCAAGAAACCCTAGTCTACTTGGTGAAGGTCAGGAGAAACTGGCGAATGTTATGGCTACCACAATCAAAGGTCAAGGAATGAATACACATTAACACACACTAGGAAGCCAGTGAAAAACCTCAGATTAGAAGTCATTGAAATATTGGTCGACACCCACACCTTTGGCCTTGTTCTACTGCAAAGTTACATCCTGGAAGAGTAAAGATAATAAAGAAATTCCTTGGTCATTCCTCCTTTTTTTGGGGCTATTTGTTGTGAGTCCACAACACAAACCCCATTTTTTTGGTCCTCTGACTATGGGCACCCCCCTTTTTTTTCTCTTTGGTTTTATGTCTTGTCTCCCCCCTTGATTCCTTGCTCAGTCAGTCTCAGAAGAACATGTTTCATCATGATAAAACAAGGAAAAAATCCCTTTTTGGCCTTTTGGCCCTTTCGGTGTTTCGGAGGACCATAGTACCCCGAAATACCGAAATGGCTGAAAGGTCAAAAGTCAGCCCTTTTGGTGTTTTCAGCCTCTAAAAAAACTAAAAGGCCAAAGGTGTCTAACTCCAAACTTTTGGTGTTTCAGACCCCAAAAACACCAAAAATGCTGACGTAGGGCCCGCGGGTTATAAATTGCAAAGCGGCCTAATTTGAAGTCACTTTTTTCCTCGAGAGCTCACAGCTTCAACATTTTTGCCCTCGACCCTGAGACTGATCATGCGTGTGCCTACTAACTTGATTGTGTCATCCTTCCCCACTCCTAACCCCTCCAAGGTAGGTCTCCTTCTTCGTTACATCATTGTTTTATTTTCCCTCCTCGAGTTTTTTTTTGGCTTTAAGGTTTTCCTCTTGGTGCTTGTCTGGCCTAGGGCGTGCGGATTTCCTTCTCCCCTGGTCTCTAAGGGCCTTTGGTGTTTAGCGGGAGGTCCATCTGTGTCAAGTCTGGTTTACCCTTTCTAGTTTTTTTTTGGGGGTTTTGTTCGGTCCCGACCTTTGTCACAGGTTTTTGGCCTCCGAAGGGTCGAAAACCAAGTCTGGTTGTAGTCTGTCTCGTTTAAGAGATTCGACCCTTTCGGCATTTTGGACCTCCGAAAATTCTAAAATTCTGACAAGACCGAATCCCCAAAATTTTGGTCAACTCTCATTGTGATTTTGGAGATCCCACCTTTTCAGAGTTTCAGACCTCCGAAAGGTCCAAAATTCTGACAAGTCTAAAACCCCAAAACCTGGTCTTCAAGCTTCACGATTTTGTATTTTTGACTTCCGCAAAACCTTCAGACGTTCAGATGCTGAAAGATTCGAGGAAAATCACTCTCCAAATGGTGGCTTTTTGCACTTTTGGATTTTTTGGCCTCCGAATCAATTTTCAGCGTCTGAAACCCTGAAAGGGTCGAAAGTGCAAAAAACCTGCATTCCTGGTTTCTTAGAGAGTTTTTTCTCTATTTTCTTGGTTTACTCAGTTTCCTTTTAGTCTGTTCTTCAAATAAGATACAGATACTTGCATGTTTTACTACAGGAATGCCTGAGAAAAAGACTACTTTACCCATGAAATACCAATACAAGGGGAACACTCCCCCTTCCAAAATTAGCAACAAGCACAATGAAATCACCGATACTGATATCGAAAATATGGATTGGGATGACTTCTTGACAAGGTGTGGCCAACCATCTAGGAGATCAGAGGATTGTACCTCCCTAGTATTAGCAGGATTGGTCAGTGCAGCAGCCCACCCAGTGGTTGTGTCCTCACCTAAACTGATCATGACCCTGACGAACCATTATGACTCCAACAAAAGGGTTGTCCAGAATACAGAGGGCCAAATAGTATTGGATATCAGGCCTACTGGCAGCAAGGGAAAATTACCTAGGACTCATCAAGAGAGGAATCCTAAATGATCCCAATGCATGGCCTCACATCATATACCCCCAATTACAGAAAAGGGAAAAAAATGTCAGAAGATAGCTCACACTACCAGATAGTTAATGATGCCTTCATTTTTGTAGTTATCCGATCTATTGGGGGTGATTTTGTAAAAAGGATGTTAGAGGAAGCAGCCGCCAAGGTGAGGGTCATAGGTGCCTATTACATACAATTCAGAACCTTCATGTACATTCGGATAGCGGGATCAATCGTGAATCTAAAGAAGTTACCTAGATATCCATCTGACTAGATAATCATTTTGGAAATGGCTCGGTAGCTCGCAGATGCATATGAACACATAAAACACAAGAAGAAGCGTTGTTGGGATTTTCCCATCTCACTGGGACCATATACCCTATAGGACATGAAGGTCTATAAATCTTTGGCCTTCGAATGGGATGATTGTCCCCTACAGCTTTACAACACAGTGTGGCCTAGATTTGACCCTTTAGGCACATACAACCACATTATTGGCAAGTTATACATTCACGAACCACACCTGGAGGATCACTGGATGAACTACATAGATGATCATGAGCTCAAAA
The DNA here is from genome assembly GCA_018584345.1 of Thuja plicata. Classification (NCBI taxonomy): domain Eukaryota; kingdom Viridiplantae; phylum Streptophyta; class Pinopsida; order Cupressales; family Cupressaceae; genus Thuja; species Thuja plicata. The sequence continues at coordinate 604,342 of MU228524.1, read as the reverse complement.
TCTGAGATTATTGCAGAATGACTCTTACCTTGGAAAAAGAAGTCATAAAGACCCCTATTCCCCCAAAAGTTTGGGAGTATGATTCAGAAGAGGTCCTAGAGGCCATCTATATAGATGACAAGATATATGACTGGCCCATCATGAACGCAGAGGTCAACAAAGATGAAAATGATGACATAAATTTCTAGGCAAGGCACGGGATGAGAACAATGAAAGAATGGATCAAGAGTCCCTACAAAATGAGCCCAATACCTGTGAAAACATTGATGGATAGACCCAAGAAGGCTGATAAATAGTGCGGAGAGATAAATACAGTGCCACAATACAAGAAGGCACTGCCACAGAAGCCAATCACGGTATATGGCCATGAATGTGCAGTAGAGTATGGGTCCAACCCAAGGCCTAAGGCTCCTAGGACAAGAATGACCAGACAAGTAGATCCTCCCACAGGGCAAGCACAGGTTGCATCGGATGCTTCTACATCTCCAAAATTGGAAATCGTATAGGAAGACCTACAAGGAGAGGATGAGGAAGAGGTTCCTCTAGTCAAAAGGACAAGGTATTAGAAAAGGAGAGAAAAGGAGATTAGTTGGAAACAATAGGAGGATCCTAAAGAGAAAGATAACCCCTTAGATGCTCTCTAGGATCAGATGAGTTCCAAATATCAAACTTTAAGGGTCTAGAAGGTTTCTTGGACCAAGGCCAGGATACACCGGGTTATGCAACTAGATATGAAGCACGTGGTCTTTCTCTTTTTCAACCACAGGTAATCTTAACTCCACCTCCCACTCAATTTATTAATCTGAAGCCAAATACAACCAAGGTGGGAGATAGTTCTAAAGTAGATCAAGGTTCCAGGAATCAAGAGTCTCCAATCACCCAAGGGATGACTACCAATGAGCCTACAATATGGACCAATACTGTTATAATGCCCCTTCACTTTCCTACTCAACCAACTACTCTTCCACCTCCTATTCCTACTCCACCCCATTTCTCCAAACTCCACCAACTACTCTTCCACTTCCAATCCCAAATCTCCTAACACCTACTCCACCATCATCAAGCCCTTTGACTTGCTACATCCTAACCCCTAGAGGATCAGTAACCAGAGAGGTTGCATAACCCTTCGAGACCACATTGAAGGTTATGACTGGTCTCAATACCGAATCCTTAGTTAGTTCCTAAGGAGAGGAAGACAAAATCCAGGAAAAATAAGATGAGGCAATGCAAGGAGACAAGGCAGAAGAGGAAAGCAAAGAGGAAGAAGAACACCAAGGAGAAGGGGGTGAAGGGGAACAAAGATAGGAACAAGAAGAGGGACTATACAAAGAAGTGACTCTAGTGTCCCAAAATTTAGATTCAATTCTTCAAATTACCTCATATGAGTTGGTCATTGCATCTAGTAGACCTACGTAGTTTACTACAGAAATCTAGTCAACGAGAAGAACCTATTCAGATGAGGATGAAGGGGAAAAAATGGATATAGTGTCCTTATGGAAAGCCTTTCATCAGGAAAAAATCATATTACCAGCACGAACAATGTCCTATGTCACTCAGGACACTAGGGGGTGCTGGAAGGCACAGGTTGTAGTCCCATCCACCAACACCTCTCAAGCCCAAACTACTTCAGAACACTATACATTTGAGGAGGTAGATTTGGGGGAACCTACTAGGGAAGGGAGCAAGACACTAGCAGCCTTAGGGCTCAAACATGCTCTGGATTTTATGAGTAAGGATGAAGAGACCATAAAGACCTTGAAAGAACAAAATGAAGCCTTGAAGAGGTTCATTCACAAAATGGTTGGTCCCATTAACCCCAACTTCCTAGAGGCTTCACTACAAGCAGTGTTGGATAAAAGAAACACCCCAGACTTACCGGCAGGTTTAACCCCATCCTTCATCAAAGCAAGTGCAGATTGGAAGGAGGATTTTGAGAAATACAGTGAAGGTTCCATCAAGAAAATATTCAAACCTTATAGGGTTATTCTAATAGAGGATACAAATTGATTGATTTGATGACAGATGAGGGTGGCCTGGAATCTGAGACAAGCAAATGGAGAGCCGCCCTCCAGGATTTATGGATCATAAAAAAATAGTGCTTCCAGATCCTGGTAAAAATATATGAAGGTGAGGAGCTGGACAATTTTGAGACATGGATCAAGCGCATAAAAAAGATAATTGGCATTTATGAGAAATGTCAAGCTTCTATATTGGATAAGCAGAAAGAGGTCCTGGAATGGGTGGAAGAAATAGATATCTTCTTCATAGGGATCAGCCTTAATTTATACCAGGATGAAGATAAGCATGTCTTACGGCCATCTAAAGAAGTGGTTCAGCCATTCCGGGACATCATGGCAAGTGTAGGGACCAAGGAAGCCCTACAATAGTTATTTTATCCAAAGGGAGAAATGATGAAGCTGACAAATCATCTAGAGGAGATCCAGTTCTTTGCTTCCGAGCTAACTTCCTTCAAAGAAAAGCACAAATGGAAGGTTAACAGGGAAAAAAGGAAGGAGATAAACTACGAAGAAGTTTAGGAGATCATACAAAGGCTCTGGGTTGCACGCCAAAAGGTATTCCCAAATTGACCCCTTGGACCACAAAGCAGTTTTGAACAAGCAATCTCCAACACTTAAGAGATTTCCTTAAGGCAGGTTTCGAAGTTTTCGGCATTTCGGCCTTTCGACCCATGCAAGCAGAATAGTTTTTTGGCCTTTTGGCCTCCCATGTTCTTCGGCCTTTCGGCCCTTTGATTTTTCATACTTTTTGGCCTTCTAGATATTTTAGCCTTTTCGGCCTCCGACAAGTCCAAACTTTGGAATAGAGTTCTGATGGTAAACACTTAGAAGTTTTTGGCATTAAAAAGTTTCAGAGTAGAGGTCGGGGTCCAAAAAACTGGGTGTTTCCAGGGAGATCACATTTTTGCACACTTGTTGAACTCTAGATCTAATTGATGGTCAAATTGAGTTCATTTTGAAGGGACTAAGGGTCCCCTATCAGTCTCCAATGGTAGAAGAGCTTCTAGATGAAGATTCCAAGAAAGACTCGCACTCCAAGTTTTCAGAAGAAACCCTCCTTTTCCCTTTCTTCTTGGCGAATTTGACCCTCCTTGCTTGGAAAAGCTTATTGTAAATGGATTCATGGATCCATGCAAGTTATCTAGTGTCAGTTAAGAGTAGATTCCCTTTCAGTAAAGTTTTATTTTAATTTATTTTTTCTCTCTAATGCCCTAAATTCAGAATTCATAGTTCTATATCAAATTCTATATATTGTAATCACACATCAATGTAAAGGGTCAGATTCTTGATGTAATAAAGACATACATTTGGTGCTTCATTCGTGGTGTGTAAATGGTTGTTGCCTATGCGAAATTATTGAATGTATGCTTGCATTATTCATTATTTTCAGAGAGCCTCTTGTTTATTGTGCTTTGAATTCGCGTTTCTTTAGTTGGAGTTTGTTGTTGCTTACTTTACCTTGTTGTGACAAATGTGTGGAAGAGATCATCTTTGGGATTAATGATAAATCTATCTTGTGGGTGCGCACATCTTGGTGGCTTTGCAATTTGATCAGTTTTGAATATCTTGCACGAGTGAATACGTTTTCTCTCCAAACGCTTGCATCCGTGGGGCAGTGAATTATGACTTGGTCTGATTTATGCTTCGTGGGTTTACTCCAAATCTCTCCCATCATTCAATTTGCAAGGAAGGGTTCACAACAGTTTATGTCCGTAGGGCTTCATTTTCAGTCATTTGCTTACTTCTCGTTACTGTATTCTCTACTCCCTTTCGCCTTTTAAATTCTAAAAATCTACATCTTGAAAATACAAAATTGCATTTTATTTACAAACACCATATATGTTAAAAAATGGAAAATACCCAAAAAGAGAACTAAAGTGTTTTGCAGTTTGATGTCTTGAACGTACCATCAAAGGCCTCCTCGTGAACAATCACATTTATCTTCAACTAAGTAACCAAGCAAGTTGTGACCCGACCCCGGAGAACCTTGGGAATAACCGTGTTATTCTTTCAAGAGAGAAAATCGAATCTCGAGATCCTAGGAAGTTGGCTTGTGTCAAAACAACGATCAACATTATCTTTATTGTCATCAATAAGATAAAGTCAGAGATAAGTAAAGGATTTAAAGTTGTTTTTTCTAGTTGGCAATAAGATCTCTATGAGATAAAACAAGAGTTTTGCTTTAAATCTAATTGGCTAAGATTTTGGATCACACCAAGATCAAGAAAATCAAGAACCTAACATTGGTGATATCATGTCTATAAAAGAGACAACTCAATTCATTACAAATTAAGAGGGTGAATGAATGAAAAGAGGATGCTATAGAGAAACTGATCAAGTGACAAACTAAACTTTTAAATCCTCTAACAAGGTCACACCTAATAGTGTGTTTGTAACCTTTAACAGGGTTGGCTCTTCACCGAGCTCACTTCATAAGAGTGAAAATTTTGGGTTACCAGTCTCAAGTGGTTTTTCCCTTAACAGGGTTTCCACATTAAAAATCCATGTGTCAATGTGTTTATGAGTCATTACTTTACTATTTTGTATTACACATAGCTAATTTGGAATGATTGGTATACTCTAGATAATTTACTGTCTTTCGGTAAATTAATAGACTGTTATTTGGTAAACATACAGTATAAGGTTTAACAAAGCATTCCGAGAAGTAGTAATTTGATAATTATATTTGAAGGCATTCATCTTATAGGACTGAAGATAACTAGAGGCTTAATGTTGTGATACTAAGTTTTTGGGTTGATTATTGGAATATTTTTGAGGCCAATGATTCACCCCCCCACCCCCCCTCTTAGGTATTACTAACAAACCCAACATAGCCAAATAAAGGGTTGTTCAATGCAAATGTAGGCCTTATCAAAATTAATTTTCAAGAAGATGACATTTTGTCAAGAATGACATACCCACTCCATTCCTTCCCAAATAGAAATAATGTCATCCATAATCAACTTAGATTTGATGAAGTGAGTTGCCCAGGTGGGATGATTTGCAGAAGCAAGTAATGGATCTTTAAGGCCAAGGACTTGGCAATGATATTTTATGAGACGTTGAGAAGAGTGATAGGTAGCCATTTACAAATGTCTTTACGATCACCAAACTTATAATATGAATTCGATATTTCCTTTATTAATCAGTTGGCCTAGAGATTGGTCATGATATATTTCTAAATAGACCTTATGTAAATCAAATCCCACATAAGGCTAGAAGGCTAAAGTGGAACTCACAAAAAAAAATTGTCCCACCTAGGGGCCTTGTCATTGGCCATGGAACTGATTGCTTCCTCAATGTCTTCAACAGAGAGCATCTACTCACAAAAAGGCTTATGGGCTTTGGAAAGTTGAGAAGGTACAACACTAAGACAATCTTGAAGAGCTTTTCCTTTCTCAGGAAAGGCCTCTTGTGAAGTGAAAAAATTCTCATAGTGGTGAATAATGCTTGGAGATTGTATGGTACCTCAAAAAGTGACCTAGCCTTTGAATATTTTGATATCCTGTGAGTAATTATGAGCACAAAGAGACAAAAAAAAGTCTTTGGAAGCGTGACCCCCCACCTTAAGCTAGTGAAGTCTAGGTTTAATCTACATAATGCAGACAATGCGAGTGTCTGCAATTTACTTCTAGTTGTTAGCTAAGAAACTCTAGCTTATAAATTGGGGGATAAAATGTTTGTAGGAAGGGCTTCCATGGTATGGTGGATATCTTAGGTGGTAGTCTTATAGGACTACCAATGAAATATGGTCATCTAGAAATGATAAACACACATGAAATAATAATTGTATTGAATAGCACGGTTCCATCAAGAAATATAGCTAGACTATTGAGTCAATATTTAAGGTTCCAAATGTTAGGAATAAGGTGTCTCAACCTTGTATATTTCCTTACATTTGATATTATTTGTTTTCTATTTAATTGTTTGCAAATAATGTATTTAAGTTTGATATCTGTTTTGTCATTTAGTTGAGTGGACATGTTGTGTGTTTCACTCCACTTGGAAGATGACAAGGATGATCAAACTTGGTCTAGGTGAATAGAGGTTATTTTTCAAATGTTGGCACTTTGGACAATGTGTAAGGTAATCATGACTGAAACGGTTATGACGGATTCCTATGATGGTCATTAATATTTGTAAGAGGTAATTGTGAAAGATTTGATGATAGGTGAAGACATGCAAGACATGTGGCAACTGATTATGTTGAGTATTGTACACTCTTATGCAATGTGTGGGGTTCGGGGTTCCTATTTTTCCGGAGAATGGTAAAACCCTAATACGGTTATCTTTGGAAGTTGCCCTAAAAGGGAAGCGCATGATATAAGCGTTTCTGGGTTGCAAATCATAGAGTAAAGTTAGTGTATTGTTGGAATGTTGTTATGCTGCCAGATTTGTCTTCAAGAGTCGATTATCTCCTGAAAGAACTTGCATTGCAAGTGTATTGTAAACAACAATAGTTTTGATTAATACATTGTGCAGGTTTTGGAGTGCTGGGGTTTTTTACCGAAAGGTTTTCCCCAGGGTAAATCATTGTCGCATTCTCATTTTTCTATGTATGCATGTTATTATATTATCATTATGTAATTGATAAGGGTTAAATCTGAATTTGCACGATCCTCTTCTTGGGAGTTTAGCATAGGGAACTGTTTTCGGCACACTTAGTTTCCTTTCACCAAACATGGTGAATGTGTGTCATTATGGGTGAGTGACTCATCAAAGAGGTCTTGAAAAATAATTGAATCTTAGGTGGCCGAATATGACCCACTTGCCAATTGATGGAGGAGATAATGAGAAAGTAGTTTGATAAGGTGACTTCTCAGAAATTATTGTGTCAAGATCATGATATGATCAATATATTTAAAGAATCTACCAGAACTCACTCAGAAATTGCTCCACATATGCTAGATACCTTGAGGACGACAATTGTTAGTATTGGGATAAAAAGGGCTCAATTTATTTCACATATAAAACCATGCATCTATTTCTGTAGTTGTCCATCAAAAGGGAATTAAAATGTTAGAGGCCACCTTGGCCATATTAAATTTTCCATATGGGATCTAAAATGATGTTGGCATTGAATGATCCTAAATGAATGATTATCAACTGACATAGATGGATCCACACCAACTACTAATGAGGATATTGCCTATGGTCAATCAAACACGACTGTTGCCATGGTGCAAGAAGGGTAAATACTCCTCCATTAACCACCTCATGTTTGGAAGTAAAAGCTAGGCTAGCTAACCAAATAATATAACATGCTACAAGTATGAGAAAATAAATTTTGATTTCTCAAATACAAAAAAAAAACATAAAGATTGTGATAATTCTATTGATTTTCCCACACTGAATACTTCTTAGCAAGGTCAGTGAGACCTCAGACATTCGATGACAAGAAATTCATGCGCCAAATTCGTTTATGTCATGCTCATCCTCAAGTGAGGAGAAATTATTATGCAAGAAATCTTACACCTTCTAGAAGCTAGGGTAAGGCACTCTGCACTTTTTGTAACATTTTTTCATCCTCTACACACCCAAAAGGGGTGCAAGTGTGACGAAGATTATGCTACTAAGAAGTGAGCACCGAGGTCGGTTAAGGGGTTTGTACCAACACTAGATGAACAAAACCCTCATCAACCATAGGAGTGGTGACGTCCTTCCCCTTCTCTAGAAGGTTTTAAATTGGCAACAAAGGTTGTAGCTACAACGTAGTTGACTTTTGGGACATATTGACACCATTGGCGGATGAGGCACCCTTCCCCTTGCTGACTATTATAGTCTATTTTTCCTTCATTTTAGGGCCTTTGAAGCACGTGGAGTATTTGATTCCTTCTTTAAGATATTTGATTATTTATTTATGATGAGACAAAATAGATTCTAAACAACAATCAAGCATATAATGAATTGAAACCATTGGGGTTGACATTAACGCAATGAGGTACTACTTCAGCTCACAGTTATTTCTTTGAATACAACCAAAGATGAATTCATCCTTACATAAATGTGGAACTATATTTCTTTGAGTATGAGGGACAAAGGTGAATGGGTAAATGTAGTTAGAAATTAGAGTTAATGTGGACATTTGAGAATTTTAGAAATGACTAAAGAGGTAGAGAAATAACACAAACCATGAATTGACCAACATGAGCTCTCTAAGATTCTTGATGAGATATTTATGAAGATCCAAATGGGATTAGACAACAATCAAATATATAAATATATTGAAATAATTCCCTTTGACATTGTCTCTATGAGGTACCACTTCCATTAAAAGTTGTTTCTTTGAATACAACAAAGTTGAAGTCATTCTCACAAAAATGTAGAATTCTATTTCTCTCAATAGGGAAGAAAAAAGTGAATCGGTAGATGTGACTAGAAGTTAAAGTTAATGAAAACTCTGGACATTTAAGAATTCTAAATATGACTAAGGGGCAGAACACAAAACACATGAATTGACCAATGTGGGCTCTTTAAGAGCTCTAATAAATCATTTATAAGCAATCAAATAGGATTAGACAACAATCAAGCATATAATATAGTGAAATAATTGCCTTTGACATTGTGTCTATGAGGTATTGCTACAACTATTGAAAGCCTTTTCTCTAAGCCCGTTTGGCAGCAGGAATTGGACTGGAATTGGCATTATCTAATTCTGGATAATGCCAAATTCCATGTTTGGGTCCTTGGAAAAAAATAGAATCAGAATTCCAAAATTCTCATTTTGCCCCCAAAATGGGAATATCATCTTCCACCTAAATAGGTGGAATTGGGATTTCAAATTCCAATTCCAATTTTTACAAAAGCAAATTTAATATTTCGTGGGATATGTGACTATAAAGATGTATATTATATAGCTATAAGGATGTATATATATACATGTGTGTATATACACACATGTGTATATACGCATGTGTGTACACACACACATATATATATACACATGTGTGTATATACATACATGTATGTGTGTATATGTGTGTATATACACACATGTGTATATGTCTATATATATACACATGTATGGTGTGTATATATATACTTATGTGTATATGTATGTATATATACACAAATGTGTGTGTGTATATATATACACATGTGTGTATATGCATATACATGGATACACACTTGTATGTGTATATGTATGGTGTGTATATATACAGACATGTATGTGTGTATATGTGTATATATATACATAAATGTGTATATATGTGTATACAGTGTATGTGTGTATATATATACACATGTGTGTATATATATATACATGGATACACACTTGTATGTGTATATACACATGTGTGTATACATGTATACATGGATACACACTTGTATGTGTATATACACATATGTATGTATACACACACGTGTGTATGTGTATATATACACAAATATGTGTGTGTATGTGTGTATATACAAGGACTTCTAAAAATGACTAAAAGTACAGAACGAACAACACAACCATCAATGAGGTCTCTTTAAAATGTTTGATCAGTTATTTATGAGGAGCCAAACGAGATTAGAGCTTTGAAATAATTGCCTTTGACACTACCTCTATGAGGTACTACCTACTACAACCATTGAATGCTATTTCTGTGAATAACAAGCAAAGCTGAAGTCGTTCTTCGCATTTGCGAAGCTCTATTTCTGTGACTAGGGAGGAAAGAGGTGAAAGGGTACAAGTAGGTAGACATTACAGTTAATTAATTCAGACCAGCGTAAGGTCAAACTATATTAACCAAACCAAATTTGAATTGAACATTCAATACTGTTTTACCGACTCCGTGGTGCGATATAGTCGTGTCACTTACTTATGCAATCAAAACTTTAATCTTGAAACATTCGTAGATCACATATTTTATGCAAACCAAATAGGTAACTTGGAAAATCAGAAGTCGCTTATATTAATGACTAAATTGCCGTGATGAAATTCAAAGTCAACGAAAAGTTCAAGAAACTTAAATGTCATTTTTGTCGCCATTCTGAAATTCAACATGGCAATATCTTTGAAAATGACTGAGTTGAATAGTTGGAGATCGCAATGGTTATAATTAAATCGTGTTGTGACGGTGAAGGTTCCTTATTATATAATTATTTTGTTGTGTCCATTAATTAAAAAAATTGATATATCATTTACATAAGATTAATTGGCTTATGCAAACCACTTCTCATTCTTTGTGAACTCAATCTTCTTGGATATAATTTTAAATACAATATTGTTCCTTAATAAAATTATACGTACAATCTCATCTTCTTCTCGTAGAAATCATTTTTTTTTAAAAAAAAATTCTAGGGTATAATTCAAGGGATTTTACTATTATCGTATTAGTGTGGGTACTAGTGCTTAAGTTCATTTATTTAAAATTGTATATGAAAAACATCACTAAATAGCATTTCAAAACGCTTACAATATAATCTCCTTTTGAATGTAAATCAATTAAATTTTGTATCATACATCAATCAACAATAAATATCTCTCTACAAGCAATTAAGGAGCATCCATTATAATAGCATGCTTCAAGAGTACACTTTACTACAATGACTATGTCAAGTCATATTAACAACAATTATGTACAATATAATTGACTTAATATGTAATGCCCTAATTTTTGTCCATGACATTAATAAGTGTAAATAGGATAAGGTTTATGTTGCCATGCAATTATGGCACTTGCATGTCCAATTGCACACATTAATATGTATATGGTGTTTTGAAATATAAAAATAACGTGAGACATTCTCATGAAACAATAAGATTGAAAGAAAATGTATCACTAGATAATGCTTCTTCTCTCAAGGAAAAACTACTAATAAGAAGAAAAAATAAAAAAGTGTATTTTGGTGGTTGTTTCAAGAGCTTGCCTAACTTCAACCCATGTTTTGATCTTTTGACTTCCACGATACTTGAGATTTTCATAGTGTTTAATGATAAAGATCTAACACTTTGAAAATGAAAAAATAATTGATTGTTATACATAGAAAACAATAACTATTATATTACAACACATGGATTTTTCAAATGAAAATAATATACGATAAAAAAGAGGAGAAAGGGAATAATAATAGTGATTTTCTTTTACCTAAAACATCATTAAAATTGTAGAAGAATTATGTTGCCTCAATTTTATCATCCTTTAGAAACTTACGAAGATTACCACAAAAAATAGTCAAGAACATCACATGTAAAGGTGCTAGTATAGATTTCTAGTTGCAAAAAGATAGAGCTTCTTAAAAAAAATATAGAGTTTATAAGTTAAAGAGTTAAAAACCAAATTGATTGAGCAAAAGAGGTAAGTTAGAATAGTTATTTTTAAATCTAACTTCATGTAGAAGTGATACTTCTTTAATTTTTAGCGTTGAGTGACACATTGAATTACATATTTTTGTGAGACCATAACATACATTATGCTCCCAATCTTGGAAAAATATCATTAGAAAGGTTAAAATATCCTAAAAATGCTAGAAATGTATTTATGAACAATTGAATTTTTGTAATTGAATCATTCTATATTAGAGGGCTAAAATGAGGGCATATTTTAGTGCTAAATTGCCAGGGTATGTGATTTGGACACAAAATTTTGTTCTCATTTTAGAAAGAATATAAACTATACTAAATATGTATGCTAATTTAAATTCAAAAATTACATCATTCTATCCAAGAGTACAACAGAGGATGTAGAATATTCAAATCAAATGAAGATACCCCAAGGTCAAGATTAGTGAACAACCAAAGTACACAATACATGATACAAAAGGTATACAATTTTTTTTAAAGTAGACATGCTATTTGAAAGATTGATTAAAAAATAGACTACATATAATGAAAACACAAGAGAAACACTTGCACACAACAAATGCATCTAGACACAAACACCCAAGAATAAAAGTGGAGCTAATGAGCATGCAAAAAAAGATAAGAACAGTATGGTTAACAAGTTGCATTATGTTGAAGTGTATGCAACGTCTTTTGGTTCGGAATTTGAAAGTGCTATCATTTTATAGCCATGTTGGACAACAATGTAACCTCTTTTTAAAAAAATATCAATAAAATTACACATTACTGATAAAAAAAATACAAGTTGCATTATATTAGAGTCCTCACAATACTTTTTTACACATTGTTACTACAAGTTGTATTAAATAGTATAACCATGAAGAAAAATAGATAATATGAGGAACCGCATGTTCGAAAGTTGCACCATTATGTATGGATCATATGCTACGTCCAATTCTAAAATAGTATAAATATCACCGATACTCTATATTACAAAAGTGAAGTGTGTACACAAGGCAAAGAAAAATACGGTTAGCATATAAAACACCAACAAGGATGTTCTAACATGAAATATCCATAATATAGGGATGTCGTGCATTAAATATACATTACTTGACCATTCACACACTAATATATCCAAGGAATATGGGTTAGTATAAATATATAATACTCATACATGTCATAAGAAGAAGAAGAAAAAAATATCATTCTTGAAGTCTACTAGAACTACAAGTATATAATGGAATAAAAGTATATGAAAATAAATATAGCTTGGGTCAACATGGAAGGGCCTAAACACCTTAATGCCTTGCATCATCCTAAAAAATGGAATTAAAATAAATTATGAGAACAAATAAGAATAGAGATACAAACAAACAAATAACAGTACATTTAATCTCCCTTGTATCCATTTACTTAAATGGGTATCATGGGCCCTTTAGGAGACGTAAACAAGCATAAAAAAACATGTATTGAGATTAAAAATAGAAAAGAAAATATATAATCTCTATAGATGTCAAAGTAAATTACTCTAATGATTTTTCTCAACTAGGTCATTGGTTTTATAGAGGGAGAACTATTAAGGTAGTATTGGGTGTCTTTCTTGTACAAATAGATAAAGTGTTGGCTACAAGAATTGTATATTTCTAATCTTTATGGAATGCTAGAGTCAATGATCTTGTGAAGATAAAGGAAAACATCAAAATATATATGGAGGATTTTAATAAGTGATCCAAGTAGGAGAGGAGGCTAGTGAATCATTATCATAATCAATTATGACATGACTATCACAATAATAATATCCTAAATATGAGAAAGGATAAAACTATTAGAATTTGGGATTTAGTTTGTGAAGAGATCATATGTAAAATGATTTAAATATTATGAATAAGGTGGGTTCATTTTTTCCTTGCAATACAATGGAATGTGATAGTTCTTAGGTTTTCTTTTTGGAGGTGGGTATGGGATACCAATTTTGAAATGGGTAGCATGAATATTAATGAGAAGTGTACTAAAATAGGATAAGAAAAGAAAGTATGGAACTACAAATGAAGCTTGAGCTAGACATATTGACTGACTTAGAGAAAGAAACAATATGTACAATATTTCTTGAATAAGATGTGGGTCTATTAAAAGAGCCAAGATGATCTATTCTCTTTTTGAGTACTTGGTTCCTTAATATCATGAATAAAAACATAATAGGCTATAAGAGAAACACGAGGAGGTTGAAAAGTATGTGATGAATATATAATAGAATTTGGAGGTGGTCACATAATAGGAGGATTCATAATAGCCTACTCATAAGATACTACATTCCAATTATTGTTACATTCACATGTAAGTTAGAGTACTTGAAAGGTAAACTTGTTATGACTAAATTATAGTTGAAATTTTTGAGATTGAATCTCAGTCATATGTATCTTATATTCATGAATATTATGATGTAAAATATTAAAATTTTACATTTGTGTGTTATATCATGGAAGGTGACTATCTTTCATGTGATATATGGGTAAGGTTACTATTGTAAGGTGACGACCTCAACAATAGTCTGACCTGCTATCAAGATTGACTACATTAAGTTGCAGTCCCGAAATGTGTCAAATATCTTGATACTAAAATTGGGATGTTAACACTTAGTGTTGTGATAATGATTATATCATGGTTGACCCCATTAATTTGTTATCTTGGACTATGCAGGATATCATGATATTGAGATTCTTGATTTATTATTATGAAAGACTACATTAAATTGTTGTCTCAAAATGTGTCAGAGGTCATGATGATTCGTGTATCAAGATAGACTATGTATGTCTGGTATTATCCCTGTGATATTGAAGACTTCATTGTCATCCTAGGATCAAGGTTGTTATTTGATAGACTTCATTTAGTTGTTGTCCCAAAGTGTCGAAGATCAGATAACTTTCATTTCTCTGAAATGTAATTCATGGGTAATCAATTCAAAGGGGTTTTGTTCAAATCCTCTCTTGCTAAGAGGGAATGTTGAGAAATAGCTTCGTTCAGATTGAAGCATATTAACACATGCACATATATGCTAGAATGATATATATATATATATATATATGTATGTATGTATATATATGTATATGTATATGTATATGTATATATATATACACACACATATACATATACATATACATATACATATACATATACATATATATACATATACATATACATATATATACATATATATATATATATATATATAATTTCAAATGAGCTTGCATATATATAAATATGATCGAACTTAATGCTAATGCATTGTCGACTGCCCAAAATGACAAAACGTTGGCTGTCATAAGAA
>MU228524.1:544740-559887 GCA_018584345.1 Thuja plicata | reverse complement strand
GGATTAGAATATCTGCATCATGACAGCTTTCTACAAGTTGTACATTGTGATATAAAACCAAGCAACATTCTTTTGGACGAGGATATGACAGCACATGTAGCAGATTTTGGTATTGCCCGAATAATTTGTGGGTCAGATAGCAGTACCATTGGGTCAGGAAGTACATCCATTCTAGCTCTCAAAGGATCAATAGGCTACATTGCACCAGGTACTTGCACTTAGTTATGTAATTAGCTTTTCCTTTACATATGCTCTGTTTGTTACCAAATGGCTCCTACATATGATCTAACCAAATTTCTTCTTTTCCTTTTATAATGCAGAGTATGGAGTTGGTGGGATGGTATCCAGGAAGGGTGATATTTACAGTTACGGTATTATGCTGTTGGAGATGGTAACTGGAAAAAGGCCAACCAATCATATGTTTGAGGGAGGATTGAACCTGCACAAGTGGGTAAGCATGCATTTTGATGACAAATTGGAAGAGATTATTGACATGATGAAGGGTTTACGAGAATATGAAATAAATCAATGTCTCATTCCTTTCATACTTGTTGCTTTGCAATGCTCAAAGGAGTCCCCCAATGAAAGACCTACAGCTAGGGAGGTGGAAGGAGAAATAGAAACTATTAGGAAAGCTATACTTGAAGCTGATGCATATTGAAAATGGGCTATTGGTTTACTAGTGAAGTTGATGATTCTTACTGAGTTCATTAGGGATCAAGTTTTGCTGTGCGTAAGGCACTGACATCGAAATAAGGGATGAGGCCGGGAACGTGCCCCGGGCAAAGAGGTTCAGCCTAAGAGTCATTCTCCCATATCCGATAGCTAAAATGGTTTTGTGGATGTCCTCCATAAAAAAAAAAGTGAAGTGTAGACCATACAATCGTCATTCACTCTTTATTTATAAGATTTAATATCTTTGTAATTACTATAACCAAATTCTCTCAGTGGATTAAAAAGTCTTGTTGGTATGGATCTGTCCTCAAACAACCATTCAGGTTTGATCCCCTTGTCTCTAAATTCGCTGAATAGGCTTCAGTATTTGAACTTGTCTTTCAATAACCTAAGTTGAGAGGTCCCAAAAGAAGGCATCTTTAAAAATTTTACAGCTGCGCCATTTAAAGGAAATATGGGTCTGTGTGGGGAATGGATACAATTACCTGTATGCCCTGTTCATAGTATTCAGCCCAAAGGCCACACCAACAGAAATAGAATAATAGCACCAGGGGTTGGAGCTATTATCTTTCTAGGTTTTCCTTCATTGATCTGGAGACTAATTTACAGGAAGCGCAAGATCAAGTCTGATGTTCCCCGTCAAATGTTGCCCCTGGGACTCATGGATGAGCTGGGGATTTCCTATCAAGAAATCGTTAAAGCCACAGATGGATTTAACCAGAAAAACCATATAGGGCCTGGTAGCTTTGGCTCAGTGTACAAAGGCATTATGAGTGATGGTAGACTGGCTGCTTTCAAGCTTCTAAATTTGCAGAATGAAGAAGCCAGCAAAAGTTTCAGCAGGGAATTGGCAGAAGTTAGGCACAGGAATCTGGTAAAAATCATATCCTTCTGTTCAGAAACTAGATGCAATTTATTGGTTCTAGAGTTCATGTCCAGAGGAAATTTAGAGACAAGTTGCACTCCAATGGTAACCCATTGACCTTCAGGGAGATATTGAACATAGCAATTGATGTTATCCGTGGCTTAGAATATCTGCATCATGACAGCTTTCTAAAAGTTGTACATTGTGATATAAAACCAAGCAACATTCTTTTGGACGAGGATATGACAGCACATGTAGCAGATTTCGGCATTGCCCGAATAATTTGTGGGTCAGATAGCAGCACCATTGGGTCAGGATGTACATCCTGTCTAGCTTTCAAAGGATCGATGTGCTACATTGCACCAGGTACTTGCACTCAGTTATGTAATTATCTTTTCCTTTGCATATGCTCTGTTTGTTACCAAATGGCTCCTACCTTGAATTTCTTCTTTTCCTTTTATAATGCAGAGTATGGAGTTGGTGGGATGGTATCCAGGAGGGGTGATATTTACAGTTACGGTATTATGCTGTTGGAGATGGTAACTGGAAAAAGGCCAACCAATCATATGTTTGAGGGAGGATTGAACCTGCACAAGCGGGTAAGCATCCATTTTGATGACAAATTGGAAGAGATTATTGACATGATAAAGGATTTAGGAGAATGTGAAGTAAATTAATGTCTCTTTCCTTTCATACTGTTGCTTTGCGATTTTCAAAGGAGTCCCCCAATGAAAGACCTACAGCTAGGGAGGTGGCAGGAGTAATTGAAAATATTTGGAAAGCTCTACTTGAAGCATAACACTTATGAAGCTGATACATATTGAAAATAGGCTCTTGGTACTAGTGAAGTTGGTGGTTTTTAATGAGTCTATCAAGGATCAAGTCTTGCTGTGTGTAAGATGCTGACATCAAAATAAGGGATGAGACCAGAATCGTGCTCCGGGCGAAGAGGTTCAACCTAAGACTCATGCTCCCGTATCCGGTAGCTAAAATAGTTTTGTGGATGACCTCCATCAAAAAAATGGTCTAGAGTCAACATTCACTCTTTATTTATAAGATTTAATGTCTTTGTAATTACTATAACAACCTCATATGTAAGGTTTTTAGTTAATACTAAATATTTATTAGTGATTAGACATCATGAAATAAATATAGAAGACATTTTAATCATTAATTAATAATTGAAGTTTTAAATTTTTACAAATCTCATTGCCATACATGCTACAACTCAATAGATATATAACTCTTATTAAAGTTGTGTAGTTCTATAATTGAAGTTGGGATGGCCCTACTATTCTAAAGGCGACCTCGCCCCCTTAGAATAGTAGGGCTAGAGAAAGGTAGATAACTATTAAACTATAATAGGGGGGAGGCATAGTCACGTGTGTGGGGTTGGAACTATAGTATCCCTCCCAACCCGTGTGTGGGGAATTAATATAGAGGGGGGGTGGGGGATTATATTGATGTAGGATGATAAATGGGATGGGTAGCCCTACAATTCTATGGGTGAAGAAGTTTATAAATCCTTATTCTAGTAGGTTGATTCAATCATATGAAAAAGGGCCCCCCCGCCCTATAGGATTGGGTGGGACTATAGTTTCGGAGCCCCATAAATAATCTACCTTCCTGTGCATGCATGCATAGGGGGGTAAGGGGTGCCCATTATTTGTTCCTGGCACGTTCTCGATAACATGAAAATGATGGCTTAGCTCTAGGCCCCCTGGGGTGATGATCGATATTGATACTTCTTTCTTTGGCCTCTGGCGGTATTCCCGTGGAGTGGTAGAGTGCACATGCAGGAACAAATGGACATTGAGGGTATTATCCTTCACGAGCCTACCGAATCAGACTGAAACTTACTAAGCTTTGGCCCCTACTCTAGATAGGCTTACTGAGATCCCGAGTCTCCAAGTGGGAATTATTAGCCACCCGCGACCCTGGCTTCTTGGGGAATCCTGCTCCTGTGCATGCGTGTCGACTTGCAGCTCGGCTATCCACCAGGTTTTTGTCTCTTTCCAGTTCTGAGTGTCTTCTTGGATAGTTATAGCGGCCCATAGGCGTAGGATGTACCTTGTGGGGTCAGAACGACCTAGACATAGTCCTTTCAGACAATGGTCATTTATTCCATGGTCCATTGGATGTTCGGTGCAAGGCCAAAAATTAGAACGCACTGCCACCCACATTCTCGTCCTTCACTTTAGGGCCTAACCCTTAGTGTGGTTTGTACTGAATACTGTCTAGCAAGCAACAAAGCTTACACCTATTAACTGATTGCATTCACCAAGGCCTCTTTCCCCTTCCCTTTTCTGCTCACTCGTGCACGAATTGCCAAAAGGTTTCGAGAGTCGAATGAGCATCTCAACCATTGGCGGGATTTTTACCCTCATCCAATCCCCAAATCTTGTTCATCCCAGCCCTTCTTTTTTATTGTGGGTGCCTCGTACGATCTTCTTGGGTGAGCAACAACCACTTTGTCATAGTACTTATGGGCTAACGGGCACACTTTGCTCAAGTATCCTACATAAAGACTCCTGAAAGCTAGAGAAATTAAATGAATGGCCATAGGAATGAGCGCATCATGACATTGTAAGATGTCTCACCTGAATGGATCAGTTGGTGCTAGAAATGTAAGGAAAAGAGAATGGAAAGAGTGGTGAGAAGTGGAAAAGATAGGGACACTTCCCAACCAAAAAGCGAAGTTCCCACTATTAGTATATTTGGTGTAAGCGAGCTCTGAGATTGCATCTTGTGAATAAAATCAAGAGAAAAGGAAATCCAATTGGGGATGGGCCACCTATAAGCATCATGGCGTAGGTCAAGGGTAACAAGGAAGCAAGACCCCCATCTTGCAGATATCTTTCTCATCCGACATGGCGTGAATCACTAAACCTACACTTGAGGATGTTAATGACTTGGAAAATGCATGATTCATTAAGTGAAAGATGCTGACAATAGTTGAGAATGTTGGAAGAAAAGATCATATACCTTAATTGACTGCAAATTGAATAAGATATGACCCTCTTCAGATCATTCTGTATTATTCCAGTCGTTTCCGCGGAGGATGATGTCATAGCCTTGCAAAAGCAATCGTAGATAACACCGTGGGTGGGTATTTAAATGGAGGGGAGCATCTCTCTATCATGGAAACCCCTTGTTGTTGTCATAGTAGTTGCATGAATCAAAGTGGAAACTAGAGTGGGACCCTCCATTGCATCAGGTAACCGAGTATGCAATCATATCTGTGTGCATTTTCCAATAACACCAATACAGAGTGAGATACAAATCACTGTTATGGCATGAAATCTCACATTACAAAAGATGAAAGAATTATGGGGTTCAGAAAAGGCACTAGCATGATAAAAAATGATAGAAGAGTCTATTGTTTGAAAGAGAGTGAAATAACCCAAAATCCCAAGAGATATTCCGAAATCAACTACTTGATTGACAATCATAGCTTTGATAGTTCCTTTATATGCCTGAAGTCATGTGAACCAAAAATTGATTAGCAAATAGGAATCGAGACCTACTCCCTCCCATCCCGGGAATAATTAAATTGAGTTATCCCCGGTAACCAACATGAGCATGAAGAAAGTAGGAATGGATGAATAACACACAAATCAAGGGTTATGTGGATCCTCAGACATATAGGAAATGGAATAGAGATGGACCGTGCAACTTACGAATGTAACCACAGTTAACATCACTATAGTCGTGCTATCAAACACAGGGTCGAAAGTGAGTTCCAAATCCAACCAAATTAAGCAAGCTCTGTTACCCATTATCGATGTAGTGGTGCACCCCACTCGAATTGAAGTAAGTGCTCTCCAAACCGTTTGGGGAGGTCTCCCATCACACGACTCACCAACTTGATAGATATTATGTCTAGCAGTGCCCTATTCTCCAACCCATTCCTTACTATAGATGTTGTTTAGTTATAGTTTAGCACTATTAAACCCTCACTATTCCCCCACCCGAGTTGAGGATAAAGCCTTTACCCTTTATAAAAGTAGGGGTAGCAGCCCCATGGTCCTATTGAACACCCCCTATCGAGGATAGAGGCCCACCATGATAGAGTTGGGGTGGGGCCGTACTATAACTAAGCTATTATAGGTGGTGCAGGAGCACCTAGATAAATTAGGATTAAAGGCCCATAGGAACATTTTGGATTTGTTTAAGTTTTTTTGTAAAGTGTTTGTTCATTCACTCTTGTAATGATCGAGTGCAAAATGGGTCAAGTTGGTGAATAAACACCCTAGTTGCTTAGATGCATGTTTTTAGTTTAATTGTGTGTTGTTGAGGTAGTTTGTAAGCCTCTAGAAATCCAACCAAGGCATTAGGAACCTTAGATAAGTTGCTCGGTATGTACTGAAGTACTTGACATGTGTTGTTGATGCTCGGTAATGATGGTGCTCGGTTTTACTGATGCTCGGTAATGATGGTGCTTAGTAATACTGATGCTCGGTAATACTTGTGCTCTATAATGTTGATGCTCAGTAATGATGTTGCTCGGTACTAATGCTACTCAGTACTGATGCTCGGTACTGGTGCTCAGTATGTACTACTATTGCTCGGTGAATTTAGTTACAACGGAATGACAAAAGCGGATCTTGTCTTTAGTGGACAGTATAGTCAGTTGTAACAGTTCTTGAAAAGATGTCGACTTGAGTGGGCAGTTAAGGTTGTTCTAATGATGAGAAGATTATAAAATTTCTTCCAAGCCTTCATTTAGGAGGAGTGAGGAAAAGCGAGATTGATAGAGCAGGTTGAAAGAGTTGGATACATTTTGTCTGGTTTTCTTATTTCTAGTTAATGGAAAGTTGTAGGTTGTGCGTTTAGTTGTTGTTGTTTACCCTGTATACAAGTGGTTTAACCTTTTGTTTTTCATTTTGAATGTTGTAAGTCTCTGGCCCGTTCTGGGTTTTAAATACTGAATGGCTCCTCAAAGTTCTTGAATCCATGGTTAGAACCATGTGCCTGGATGAAATTTGAGAGGAGCCCCTGTATATAGTTTTCTTTACTTTTTTTTTGGTAGGAGAAGCGACATTCATGATATTTGAGTTTTCACCCTAGGCGAGCTCGGTAATAGTCTAGCTAGGGAAGAAAGTGTGAAGAATGTTATGAGTGTATTAGTTGCTCGAGTTAGTTTAGTCAGGATGAATCTATTCTTTTAGATTCACTGAGTGTGGAAGAGTAATTTGTTGATGGGAACTAGGTCTTTGGAAGGAAGTGAAGTTCTTAGTGACTTACTTCAACTTAGGGTTTGAAAGTACCATAGGAGGTCTAGGAGAGAGACCTTAAAGGAGATTCAAGATGACTTTATAGAGAAGGACCTCGAGTCCCCATCAGATTGGTATCAGAGCCTATAAAGATTGGGCTTGTGTTGTTTGGGTGTTATCTTTAGAAGAGTCTATAGATTTATTCAAAATGGTGACCAAGGTTGAGTTGGCAAAGGATGTAGAAGAACAGAAAGAGGAAAATAGACTCCTAAAGGAATAGTTGGCCAAAATGGAAACTAAGTTAGAAGAAGTGCAGCTTAGGACTGCAACATTCGGTGAACTAATGAGAGAAGTTGATGGAAAGGGTAAGATAGTGGCCAAGGAAGACATAATACTAGAGCCAGGCCTTGTACTTCAAGAAGAGCCATTTTTGAGAGATTTGAAAGTAATGAGTGGTAAGTCCTTAGAAGGTGTGCCTCTGTTCAGTGGCAAGATGGAACCAGAAGTAGTCATGGAGTGGATAGAAGGGCTTGGGAATCACTTTGATTTTGATAATGTGACCGAGGCTCAAAAGGTTAGAATAGCCAAGACAAGATTGAGAGGGACTGCTCTCATTTGGTGGAAGTTTTTCCAAGATGAAAGGACCAAAGAAGGCAAGAATCCTATAACCAATTGGAAAGATATGGTGGCTAAAATGAGGGAAACTTATCTTCCTGATGATTATGAGGTGTAGTTACACAAGAAAAGATAGAATTTGAGACATAAAGACTTAGAGGTCAGTACCTACATAGAAGAGTTTCACAAGTTATGCTTAAGGTCACATTTAATGGAAGAAGAGAGCCTAAAAGTGGCTAGGTATGTAAACGGTCTCAAGTGGAATATTCAAGAGGAAATCAGTCTCTTAATTTTGAAGATAGTACATCCATGCTATCAGCTAGCTCTTAAGGGAGAAGAGAAGTTAAAAAAGAAACAAGATTCAAACAACAGAGGAAGAGGAAGAGACAATAGAATTCAAAGAGGAGGGTTTGAAGGAAGGACTTTTGAGGCTAGAAATCAGAGTGAGTCCAACCACACTGAGAATCAAGGAGAATCCAGTAATACAAGAGGTGGTTACAACCAAGGAAGAGGTTCAAATAACAGTTCAGGAGGAAGAACCAATAACCAGGGAAGGGGATCTTATTTATCTTCAATGAAGTGCTATAACTATCAACAAATTGGGCATCCTGCCTATAGGTGTCCTGAGAAGGTTTCTACATCACAAAAAAGGATCAATTATGTGCAAGAGGAGTCTTCTAGTAGCAAGACATCAAAAGTCGCCCTAGATTCTGAGATAGGGGAGAATTTGATGATTCACAGAGCACTCCTCAAAGATCCCATCAAAGAAGAGCCAAGACAAAGAAGATCTATGTTTCGAGTCAAATGCAAGGTACTCGGTAAGTTTTGTAAAGTTATCATAGATTTTGGTTCTACTGATAACATAGTTTCTATGGAAGCTATTGAAAAGTTAAAATTGAAAAAGATTCCTCATACTAACCCTTACAGAGTTACTTGGTTGAACAAAGATCAACATGTACTAGTTAATGAGAAAGCTTGGGTGGAATTTTCCATAAGAAGGTGTAAGGACCGAATTTTGTGTGATGTCCTGCCCATGGATCATTTCCATCTCTTGTTGGGTAGACCTTGGCAGTTTGACAGAGCTACAGTTCATGATGGAGCTAAGAACTCCTATTCCTTTAACAAAGATGGAGTGACTTTAAAGATATAGTCAATCTTGGAAGAAGGTGAAGTGAAGAAAGGGGGTCCTAACATACTATTGGTAGGAGACAAAAAAATTATTGAAGACACTAGAGGAAGAATATGGAGTGAGATTTTATTTGTTTCTAAAGCCAAAGGATGAAAAGAGAGACAAGAAGGAAGAGTCACCTATAGAAATCAAGGAGTTGTTAACTCAATATCAAGCCATAGTTAGTGATGGTCAACCAGCTAACCTACCGCTTGAGAGGTCTATTAGTCATCAAATTGACTTCATCCCAGGAGCCTCACTTCCAAACAAAGCTTCTTATAAAATGACCCCACAACATAATGAAGAAATAGCTAGTCAAATTCAAGAGCTACTAGATCAAGGGTTGATTAGAAAGAGCATAAGTCCATGTGTTGTTCCCACAGTCCTAACCCCAAAGAAGGGTGGTACTTGGAGGTTGTGTACAAATTCCAAGGCCATAAATAAGATTATTATTCGGTATAGATTCTCAATACCTAGGATAGAAGATTTAATGGATTGTCTCAATGGAGCTAAGTATTTCTCCAAAATAGATCTTAAGAGTGGGTATCATCAGATAAGAATAAAAAGTGGAAATGAGTGGAAGACTGCTTTTAAGACTACCGAGGGACTCTATGAGTGGGTTGTTATGCCTTTTGGGTTATCCAATGCCCCAAGCACATTTATGAGGTTAATGAATGAAGTGTTGAAGGTATTCATTGGAAAATGGGTTGTGGCATGTACTTACATGACATTTTAGTGTTCAGTAAAACCAAAGAGGATCATATCAAACATCTGCAAATGGTATTGCAAAGACTGCATGAGGAGAAGTTGACAATCAATTTAGAGAAGAGTGAGTTCATGAAGCAAGAGTTAATATACTTGGGTTTTGTTATCTCAGATGGTAACTTTAAGATGGATACCAGCAAGGTGGAAGCAATCTTGAATTGGCCTACACCTAGGTCAGCCACATAAGTAAGAAGCTTCCATGGATTAGCAGAGTTCTATAGAAAGTTTATCAGACAGTTTAGTGAAATCAACACACCTATTTTGGATACCATAAAAGGAGATATGAAAGCCAAATTCCAATGGAATGAGCAGCCTAATAAAGAATTTGAGAATTTGAAGAGAAGAATAGCAAATCAAATTATACACACACTTCCCAATTTTGACAAGTTGTTTACTGTGGAATGTGATGCCAGTAATATTGCCATAGGGGCATTTTTTAGTCAAGAGGGGGAACCAATAGCTTTTCACAGTGAAAAACTCAATGATGCAAAGAATAAGTACTCATCATATGATTTAGAATTATATGCATTAGCACAAGAACTAAACAAGTTGAGACATTGTCTCCTTCCTAAAGAATTTGTAGTCTTTACCGACAATCAGGCTTTAAGTTTTCTTAATTCACAGGATAAACTAAGCCATAAGGATATGAAGTGGGTGGAGTATATCCAAACCTATACCTTCACCATCAACCACAAGAAAGGATTTCAGAATAAGGTGGAAAATACATTAAGTAGGAGACTAGTCATAGTGCAAGAAATTCAGTTAAGAAGCATTGGCATAGACAACTTCAAAGATCTACATCCAGTGGATGAAGACTTTTCAGCAGTCTATAAGGTATGTCAAGATTTTCAAAACCACTTTCATAGTGAGTATTTTGATTTCACTCTCCAAGAAGGTCTTCTGTTTAAGTGAGGACAACTTTGTGTACCAAAAGGTTCAATGAGGGAAAATTTAATGCAAGAGAAGCATAATGATTCACTAAGTGGACAATTTGGGGTGCATAAAACTCTAGAGTTAGTATAGAGGTACTATTATTGGCCAATAATGAATAGGAATGTCCAGAAGTATGTAGAGACTTGTATAGTCTGTCAAAAAGCCAAGGGGACTTCATCCAATACAGGATTTTATCAACCACTTCCAATCCCAAATAGACCTTGGAAGTGCCTCAGTATGGATTTTGTGGTTGGACTTCCCAAGACCAAGCTGGGAATGGACAATATTTTTGTGATTGTGGACAAATTTAGCAAGATGGCTCACTTTGTGTCATGCAAAACTACTCATGATGCATGTTATATACCACATCTCTTCTTTAGAGAAGAAATAAGGATACATTTATTACCCTTGAGTATCGTATTAGATAGGGACTCTAATTTTATGAGTCATTTTTGGAAAACCTTATGGCAGAAGCTTGGTATAAATATTTTGTTTAGCTCAGCATATCATCCACAGACTGATGGTTAGACTAAAGTGGTGAACAGAAGCTTAGGAAATATTTTGAGATGCCTCACCAAAGAATATGGACAATCATGGGATCATTTACTTGCTTAGACATAATTTTCCTATAATGATAGAGTCAATAGATCCACTGGAAAGAGCCCTTTTGAAATAGTGTATGGGATTCATCCCAGAGGTATATGTGAACTCAGGGATCTTGGAAGCAATGAAGAGAAGAGTGGTTATGCTATAGATTTTTCTCAATCCATGAAATAAGTCAACAATACTACAAAGAATACATTAGTGGAGAATACAACTCACACCAAGCAAAAGATAGATGAAAAGAAAAGAGATGTTCAGTTCGAAGATTGAGATTTGGTCACGGTGCACCTAAAAAAAGAAAGACTACAAAAAGGTCTCCCAAGGAAGCTTCAAATGAGGAAGATAGGCCCTTGTACAATTTTTGCAAAGTATGGGTCTAATGCTTAAAAAGTAGACCGTCCTACTGATATAGGGTTATCTTCAATTTTTTATGTGGTAGATCTTGTGTCCTATAAGGGACCAATTCCAAAAGGAGGTCCTAATCTATCAGTAGATACAGAGGATCTCAAAGCATTGAAACTTCTAGTTACTCCAAAGCCAAAGGAAGAGAAGATTCTGAATTCAAGAATTTCTAAGAAGACTAGAACAAAAACCTACATGGAACATCTAGTCAAATGGCAAGGACAAGCTGATTTCGAAGCTACATGGGTGCATGAAACCGAGTTCAAGAAGTTAAGCACCAACCCTGACTTGGTCCAATCACCTGGAAGTTGATTTCTTTGATTTGGGAGAGTATGGTGTAGGAGCACCTAGATAACTTAGGGTTAAAGGCTCTTAGGAACATTTTGGATTTGTTTAAGTTGTTTTGTAAAAAAAATTTTCATTCACTCTTGTAATGACCGAGTGCAAAATTGGTCAAGTTGCAGAATAAAAACTCCAGTTGCTTAGATGCATGATTTTTAGTTTAACTGTGTGTTGCTGAGGTAGTTTGTAAGCCTCAGGAAATCCAACCAAGGAATTAGGAACCTTAGATAAGTTGCTCGGTATGTATTGAAGTACTTGACATGTGTTGCTGATGCTCGGTAGTGATACTTGGTAATGATGGTGCTCGGTAATACTGATGCTCGATAATACTGATGCTTGGTAATGTTGATTCTTAGTAATGATGTTTCTCAGTACTAATGATATCAGTACTGATGCTCAGTACTGGTGCTCAGTATGTACTACTATTTCTCGGTGAATTCACTTACAACGGCCTGGGAAAAGAAGATCTTGTCTTTAGTGGACAATATGGTCAGTTATAATGGTTCTAGAAAAGATGTTGTCGACTTGAATGGGCAGTTAAGGTTGTTCTAATGATGAGAAGATTATAAAAGGTCCTCCAAGCCTTCATTTAGGAGGAGTGAGGAAATGCGAGATTGATAGAGCGGGTTGAAAGAGTTGGATACATTTTGTATGGTTTTCTTATTATCCAATTAATGAAAAGTTGCAGGTTGTGTGTTTAGTTGTTGTTGTTTACTCTGTATACAAGTTTTTTAACCTTTTGTTTTTGTTTTGGAATTTGTAAGTCTCTGGCCCATTCTGGTTTGTAAATACTGAATGTCTCCTCAGGGTTCTTAAATCCATGGTGAGAACCATGTGCCTGGATGGAATTCAAGAGGAGCCCCTGTATATAGTTTGCTTTTCTTTTTTTAAAGTAGGAGAAGTGACAGTCATGATATTAGAGTTCTCACCCTAGGTGAGCTCAGTAATAGTCCAAATTGGGAAGAAAGTGTGAAGGATGTTATGAGTGCATTGGTTGAACGATGTTATGAGTGTATTGGCTCAACGATTTGGTTTAGTTAGGATGAATATATTCTTATAGATTCACCGAGTGTAGAAGATTAATTTGTTGATGGGAACTGTATCTTTGGAAGTAAGTGAAGTTCTCAGTGACTTACTTTAGCTTAGGGTTTGAAAGTACCGTAGGAGGTCTAGTAGAGAGACCTTAGAGCAGAGTCAAGATGACTTTGTAGAGGACCCCGAGTCCCCATAAATAAGGGGTGGGGGAGTCTATAGTGAGGTGGGTGGTGACCGATCAAATCAAGTGTATGAAATTTGATGAGTTTGGCCCCTTCTCCACCTATGTTGTTGATCTTTGCTATGATCAAGGATGGAATTAACCAACTATAGCCGCCCTCGATCAACATGACAGGAGACCTACATTGGGAGATAGATACGCCCCTCCCCCAATGAATAGAGTGCTAAGGGATTAGACTGTAGATCAATCAATAGTTGGGGTACTATGAGTCCTTTCCCTACGCAACTAGTGACTCATGAGTGCTTCATCAATTCTATCGACTCTTCTAGTCTCCTGGGTGCTGATACAAAGGTGCAAAGTGGTGTGCTACTCTTGGCCTCATCGCAGGGCTAGGCCCGACATAAGAGCCCTTTTGGTACCCATATGTAAGATACCTTAGCCCCAACCTTTAGGCACTTAATCAACCCTCCCACATCTATAGTATGGGCCCCATACTATAGAAGTGGGCAATTTAGATAGGGTTCTATCCTTCCTATCAGCTAGGGCCCCTCTATCCATTTCACCCCTACCTCTTCCTATCTATAGTGGGGGCCCTCCTTAGGGAGGGTCTACCTCCCATTTCCATTACTTTTATAGGGTGATACTCTAGCCCCCCACCCAAGTTAGGTGGGACTATAGTTGCAGAATTATAGCTATAATGGGGTGGGGGTAGGGCTACCTGATGCTATAGTGAGAGGGATATAGAAAGGGGGGTGGATCCATAAATGACCTCGCATTTTTACAAGACCCATCCAAACTATCTAGTGACTTCCCCATCCTTCCTATCCAGACCATCTAAACTATCCACCTTTCCCACTATATAAGGAGGTGGAGGGAGGGGGGGAGGGGGACACTCTAAGGTAGGACGAGGGAGAGGGCACATGTCAATTTTCAACTAGTAGAGTGCATAAATGACCTTTAGACAGATGGGATCCCACACATGTAGCATTTGTGATCTCCTCAACTATTTATCGGAAGGGGCAAGAAATAGAGGAGTTTTCTCATATTTCCCCCTCTTCTTCCCGACATGCTATGGTGCCCAAGTTCCATAGAGAGAATCAGGCTAACATATTGATATTGTTGTATAGAAACTACGAATGAAGAGCAGTGAACATCCATCTACTATCTACTCACTTTGGGGACTTTACGATCGCCAAAGGAGCCCCAAGAAGAATCAAACATTTTGGATGAGATCCAAGGAGAAATTTTTGGAAAGGGAGCACTAGCTCCTGATGCAACCTCATGAGAAGAAGTGAAGGATAAGATAGGAGTTTACAAAATGCACAAGGTGACTATTATGGCGGTTCCTTCTAAACCTAGAAAATGTCTGAAAGCATTGGCTACAGACCTACCGAGGAAGGGAAAAAATACTATGATTAAAGACATGGAATAAAATATGGGGATGACAAGGAATTAGGGGGGCGGGCGGCTACGGGGGAGCGAGCAATGACTGGGTTGAGAAGAAAGTGAGTTTGTATCCTATGTAGTTCAGTGCTCCATACACCTTTAGAGGCAATGAGTAAACATAACCATCATTTAAATACTACAATCAAGATACTATCTCATTTCATCATTTCACAATAACTTCTTTTTAACCCTTTTCTTTAAGAGATAACA
The DNA here is from genome assembly GCA_018584345.1 of Thuja plicata. Classification (NCBI taxonomy): domain Eukaryota; kingdom Viridiplantae; phylum Streptophyta; class Pinopsida; order Cupressales; family Cupressaceae; genus Thuja; species Thuja plicata. Next base: position 545,431 of record MU228524.1, on the reverse strand, counting down.
CCCTCATTCCTAGATACAATATTTCATACTAACTCTACGTTCACTTCCTTTTTAAATGTACACATTATGTAATAAAAGAGTCATGATCAAGTATCACAATCAACTTTCCTTTAGCATAGATAACATATAACATTTTCCCTTTTCTTTCACCTAGATCTGCCCATTCTTTACACTTCTTGAAGTACATCACATTACAACATTGATAATTTATATATGTCTCTCACTCTTTTCCTCTCTCTCATCCATCTCCCTTTCTCCCTCTCTCCCCATGTATCCCTCTCTATGTAATATCCATACTTATCTCTCTCTCTCCATCTCTCCCCCTCTCTCTTTCCCTAAACCCTTAACCCTAAATCCTAAACCATCTCTCTCTCTCTCTCTCTCTCTCTCTCTCTCTCTCTCTCTCTCTCTCTCTCTCTCTCAAATGAGAGAGGTGTAAATGGAGAGGGGGAAGAGAGATGATTTTATGGTTTAGGGATTTTGGTTATAAGTTATAGGGTTTATGTGTGTGTGTGTGAGAGAGAGAGAGGGGATTATATATATGAGGTAAGAAGGGAAGGAAAGGGAGAGAGGGAGAGAGGGTAGGAGAGACCTATAAAGGGTAGAGAGGGAAGAGAGAGGTGAGAGAGAAGATATAGAGATAAATAACTCCAGAGTTTGGAGAAGATAAAGACAATGATATATATATATA
>MU228524.1:518942-534180 GCA_018584345.1 Thuja plicata | reverse complement strand
TCTCAATTATCTGAATATTAAATTCAAATATTTGAAAAGAGGATATTTATTTAATAATTAAATATTATTTAATTCCTTTTCATGTGTCTCAGCTAAAGAGGGTGAATTTAATTTAATCAAAGTGCTATGACTTTATTAATTAAATTAATTCAATCATAGGATTTGTTTAGCCAAATAGATATTTTAGGAATTAAATGTGATGTATGATTAATACAGATTTAGGGTTTTCTGCATTTGACACTCAGGTCGAGTAGAGTCAGTGAAAACTCAGAATTTCCTAGTACAATAGGACTTTGATGATTTAGAAGAACGACAAATGCAACAAAATTGGTTAGGGTTGCAAGATGCCAATTTTGGGGTGTTACAATTATCTCTGCAATCTTGTTTTTGCTCAAATGACTTTGATGAATTATTGTGACTACAAGTCAACTTAACCAATTTTACGGCCTGAATCAAATTAGTCTTTCAAATTAAATTCGACTGGAGTGGCCACATATTTTGCAATCAATTCTGGACATCATTTTTTGCATCTAACGACTATCTTATTTGCCCAAAAATAATTGTTTACCCAGGACACATGTCAACACCACTTAATTTCTTACTCACTAGATGTCAAGCACTTTTCTTTTAAGCCATTAAGCTGACCCTTAGATGTAAAATGAATTAATTGCTTTTTAAACTCTTGCCAGCTCTAATTATCCGGGTCCACCAGCTGCCAGGTATCATCACCGCTTAATGGATTGTCTGATAGATGTCGTGCATCTTGGGTATAAGCCATTAAGCCCACCGTTAGCTCCTTCAAGCTTTAGAGACCTTTATGCTGTCTGTGACTGGACCCACATTATTCCCTGGACACGTGTCACTACCACTTAATGGCTTACCGATTAGATTTTGTGCACTTTTCCTTTAAGCGTTTAAGAAAGCCATCAGATTCCTTCATACTTTCCCAATGTTTAACTTAGAACCTTTATGACTCTTTGGCCCCACCAAGGACATGCATCACCACCGCTTAATGGCTTAACTGATAGATTCTGTTTACTTTTTGACTAAGATATTAAGCGGGCTGTTAAATCAAAACCAACTTGCTCACCACATAGGAAAATGAAGTAAAAGGGACTTTTTCAACGGCATGAATTAGGAAATATTAAAGCGGTTAGGATAACACAATATTTTAAAATGCAACCCATTTAATGTGAACACATGACTTGAGGTAACTTAAGTGACCAAAAAAGTAACATAAGAATAGAAACCGCCAAGACACTTAGGGTTTTTTAGACATTTTCACCATTTTCAACTAGGTTAAGGGTAAGAACAAACTTTGCAAAGGAATAAGAATAATTTTAACCATGATTTCAAAGCCTTGGATGCCACCAATGACAAGGGACCCTAAGAAAATTACAAGGCACATTTCAAACATGAAATAGCACCAATAGTGGCTCTTTTTGAGGATGTTTAAACACTAGGTTATAGCAAGAACCACATAGCTTTAGGGAAGCAGACGACAACCCAGACTAACCTAAAATTGGAAACAAACACATGACAGAAAGGAAACACAGCTACACATATAATACATAGTACTGTGCATGGAGAAGAAAGGTTAATTAAAGAAAATTTTCAGGAATTGTCCATGCATTGGCAATTCCTGTTCTTCATCATCCAGACTCTTGAGGAAATAAGAATCTTTTCCAAAGATCCAGGATATAACAAAAGGCCCTATCCATAATGATTCAAATTTATTGTGTTTGGCTTTATCTTTAGCGCTGATATTCCATTGTAATACAAAATCACCAGGCAAAAAATTTCTCTCATCTGCCCTTCTGTCAAAAAGGTATTTCATTTTTTGTTGGTGTTTGATATTTTCTCTCTGGCTTTCTCTCCTTATTTCATCCAATTCTACCAACTGAACCATCCTTTCTTCCATGGGTTCAGAAACTTCCATTTCTTCATCTTGGATAAACTTGTAAATTGGGAACAAGTTGTTGATAGGTATTCTTGACTGAACACCATAAACCAATTCAAAGGGAGACTTTCCAGTGGCCTTCTTGACAGTGATCCTATTAGCCCAAAGGGAAAGTTTCAATTTAACATGCCAAGCTCTTTTATTTCCTTCCAAGGTCTTTTTTAAGATTTGCAAAATTCTCTTATTACTGGATTCTACCTAACCATTGGCTTGAGGGTGGTATGGGGATGAATAGGACATAACGATTCCCATATCAGAGCAAAAGTCAGTGAATTCTTCAGACCTAAAGCACATGGCATTATCCATTATCAATTTAAGGGGAACACCAAATCTTGTAATTACATTATTCATCAGAAAGTCAATAACCACAGTGCTTGTTGCTCTTTTGGTTGGGATTGCCTCCACCCATTTTGTGAAATAATCAGTTACTAGCAAAATCCAGCTATGGCCTCCACTTGATTTTTCAGTAAATTCTCCTATAAAGTCCATTCCCCACATAGCAAAGGGAGCCTCTGCTACCATAGGGTTTAACAACAATGCTCCTGAATACTTCATCTTGCTTGAAAATCTATGACATGACTCACATTTCCTGACAAAAGTGTACGCATCTTGAAAAACACAAGGCCAATAATATCCAGCCCTTAGAATTTTATGGGCTGTTGTTCTTGTAGAATAGTGCCCTCCACACATTCCAGCATGCATTTATTTCAATACCTTCTCTGATTGACCTTTTTCAAGGCATAATAACAAGATCCCATCTCTATTTTTCCAAAACAAATCACCCTGCAACAAAACATATTTCTGTGATTGCAGTTTCAAACTCCTCCTTTGGTTGTCATTCAAGTTATCTGGATATTTAGCATTTTTCAGAAAGTAAACAATGTTGGTATTCCAGGGTTGCATTTCAATACTTGTCAAGTAGTTTTCATTTACACCAACACTGTTTAATTGGACTAAATCCAAATTTTCCTCTATCATCAGCTTAGCCAACCCTAATCCCCTCACCAGCTTAGTGATATGGATTTCTATGTCAAACTCTTGAACTTTGTTTATCCATTTACATATTCTTCCTGTCACTTCATTTTCAATAAAGATGTCTTTGATAGCAGCATGAGGGACATAGGCATTTACTTTTGCACACACCAAATAGGGCCTGAAATCCTTTACTACCTTCACCAGAGCATAATCTTGTTTTTCCATCAACTGATAACTTAATTCAGCTGACTGAAATGATTTACTAAAAAATGCAATGGGGTGGTCAAATCCTTCACCATCCTTCTGCAATAAGACTGCTGCAATAGTATGGAATGAGGAAAAAGTAAATAAAGAAAAGGGCTTGGTGTTATCAAGGGATACAAGGACTAGTGCTTCTTGAATAGCTTGTTTTATTTTTTCAAAGGCTAACTGAGCCTCTTGTCCCCATTCAAACTTGACACTTTTCTTTAGCAATTTGACAATAGGTTTAACCAGTTCTGCAAAGTTGGCAATAAATCTCCTAACAAAATTGATCTTCCCTAGAAATGATTGTATACCTTTTAAGTTATTGGGAGCAAGTACCTTTTGGATGGCTTCAACCCTTTCAGGATCTATCCTCACCCCCTCCTTTGACACTATGTGTCCCAAAAGTTTCCCTTTAGTAACATCAAAGTGACACTTTTTTGGGTTCAGAGACACTCCATATTCCAGTGCTTTTATCATGACCTTTTCCAAGTGATTGCAATGATCCTCTTCTCTTTTTGAGAAAGCTGTCAAATAATCTTGGTACACTACCATCAGAACATATATAAGGTCTTTGAAGGCTACATCCATAGCTTTTTGAAAAGTTGCACCAACATTTTTTAGCCCAAATGGCATACGAGCATACACATAGGTGCCCCAAGGGGTAGTAAATGTTGTTTTGAATTGCTCAGATTCTTTAACCAACACCTGATTGTACCTTGAGAATCCATCCATCATAGATAAAAAATCAGATCCAGTGACTTTATGCAACATAGCCTCCATGTTAGGTAGTCTGTAATTATCTTTCAATGAGGCTACATTCAAATTTCTGAAATCAACACACAACCTTATCTCCCCATTTTTCTTTCTTACAGGGACTAAGTTAGAGACCCAAGATGAATGTCTAATAGGCTTGATTATGCCTGCATCCCTTAGCTTCATCAGTTCTGCCTGCATCTTGGTAGCTAGTAATGGATTGATTGGCCTTTGTTTTGTCTGAATGGTTTAATGCCTTCTTTCAAAGGGACATCACATTGAAATAAATCTTCTCTATAGGCTTTCAAATCATCACAAGACCAGGTAAAAACATGTTTGTACTTCTTCAACAATTTTATCAAATTTTGTCTCACATTGCTATCCAATATTTTACCAATGTAGACTAATTGGGGAGATGTTTTAGACCCCAAATTAATTTCCTCTAAATCTCCCACCTTGGCATTGGAATTTTGAGTCATATAATTGTCATTTATGCTGAACATGGCTTCCAATTCAACCAACCCCTTGGGAATGTGATTAGTATCCAATTGGATGACTTCCTGATTAAAAATATACTCCTTATTGTCCAAAATTGACACTAGAGATTCACAGTCAATCTTCTGACCATCATATTGATCTATACACTGTATAAACCTGAGGATATCATCATCATCCTCAAAAAATTTCCAATTATGAATATTGTTAGGAACTGCTGGCCTACTTTTTATCTCAACCACGGACATGCCAGTAAGAGTAGCATCATTATTTTTTAGGGAAACACTTGCCAGGAAATCTTCCATTATGTTATTTGATCTTTCTACCCATAAGATATTGAAAGCATCAAAGAATTATATCCTATCCAAGATAGCATACTTATACAATTTTAGTCTATCATCGTTAGCAACATAATGCCCCCTAATCTGGGATATAATCAACTGAGAATATCCATGAGCTTTTAGACATCTAATACTATGCTTGATAGAAATATCCATCCACAGGATCAAGGCTTCATATTCAACAGTATTGTTAGTGCATTGGAAAGTCAGCAGGAACGAATATTTAAATGTGATCCCTAATGGGGAAATAAACAAAAATCCTACTCTAGATCCTTCCTTTGAACATCCTCCATCAAAGTACATTTTACATAGCCCATTTTATTGCAACAACAATTCATCCACAATTGGGTCAGTGTTTTTTAGCTGTGGCTTGACTTCTTCAACAATAAAACTCTCCATATCAACATTCACACAACAATTTAATTGGTCAAGTAGGACCACCTCCACCATAATAGATGACCGGGGTTCCTTGTACAATTTGACCTCATTCCCATTTACAGGGATAGTTGCATAGGATAAATCTAATTGCATCTTTCCTCCTACTGCCGATGCCCATTGCCTTGATAAAAACATACCATAATATGGTTTAGTATCCACTACCACTATGTCCATTCTGTAAGTTGCTTCAGGGAAAGAAACAATTTTTACTTCAATATCCTTCAATGTTGCAATCACAAGAACTTCCCTGTTATCCATAGCATAGCAGCTCCCAGCAGATGTAGTGACCTGGAGACCTAATTCTTTCATCACATGATAAGACATCACATTTTCTGCTGCTCCAGGATCAATCATGCAATTTTTTACCAAGAAACTATATACCATTAAGGTGACATAAAATGGATCAACAGACAATGGTTCTTGGGTTATTATATTTCCAATACAAATGTTAGAAAATTCCTTGCTCTTTCCTTTTCCTTTCACTAGTGGACCATCTTCTCTAGTATAATTTAGTATCAAAGGTATCTCCTCATAGTTAGGAACATATACATCATCTATCCCTTTTAATAGTGCTAGAGAAGCTTCTTTATGCTCTTTTATTTTCAACATTTCCATAAGTGGGACTGAGACTTTCATTTGGGTCAGGGTATGTTTCATGTCAAAAAGGGGCAATTCAGAGGACATATCACTCATCCTTTTGATTTTCTTGAATTTCTCATTTGGTACTAATTCTTCCTTTGATATTCCCCCCCAGCATGATCATAAGAAGATCCTGCTTGCTTCCCACATTTATCATTGTCATCTTCCTTAGCATGAAAACCCTCAACAACTTGAGGAGAGTCCCTTTTGACATAAACAAGGGTAGACTTACCTTGAGCTAGTTGTACTGTCCTATTTCTCAGGTTATATGAATTTCTTTCTTGATTAATTGCTGCGACAGTCAGAGACCTCTTTTCATCATCAGTGGGAGTCTTAAAAGGAGAATGTGGGTTATCACTTCCCAATGTGTTTATAGTTTCCTGTGAAACATTTTCACCCTGATCACTTTGATAGGTTGGATTTTGTAACTGATTTTTAAAGCAATAATCATCCTATGCACATGAATTATCAGAGGATGATGCACTATCAGAAAGCCATGTATATGGTTTCTTTACTGTGAACATATTGATAGCAGGGCCTTCCTTTTCTCTTTATTTTGTTTGGTCAAACAGAGTCTGAGCTACTACACATTGATAAGAAGAGTGTGACATATTGCAAGCATCACACGAGGGAGTGTTCTCAACATAGTTGGCACTGTTCCTTTTCAGGGGATTTGGGGTTTCTTTTGCTTTTGGGTTATCTTGTTTTTCCGGGATAGGTTTGCCATTATTCCAATTGGTCTTGTAAGGATAATCTCTTAGGTTAGGTTGTTTGTCAAATCTTTTTTTAGTATACTTATTATCTTGGTACCCTCCTCTATCATTCTTATCCATCTTGGCAGCAAGGTCTTTCACCGCACTCACCAATTTATCTACTGTATCATCTTCTTTGACATTTTTATTGGCTAATCCCTTTTCTTTCCAAAGTTTATTTTCTTCCCTCTTCCCCAATTTCCCTGATGCTCTCCTATTACTCTCAATGTCAATTTCTATTTTGTAAGCATCCCTTAAGGTAGTTGGGTTCTTGTCTCTGAGAAGATAAGACATTTTCTATCAACAACATTAATGTAAGTGGTAAGACATACTTCCTCATCTAATCTTAAGACTTGGAAAAGTTTATTCATGGCCTTCTGAAATCTATTGTTAAAATCAGCCATTCTTTCATTGGGGAACTTCTTAATGTTTTTAAACTCATTTAACATGTATCCAGAATTAATGTGCTCTCTATACTGCTCCCTAAAATACTTTACAAATTCATCCCAAGAGGCAATACTATCATTAGGCAAATTTCTGAACCAATCCCTAGCATCTTTAATTAAAGATTGAACAAAAATTATCATAATGACATCCTCATTCTCAATTTCAAAGTCAATTATCTTATCACTAAAATCTTTTAGATGCTCCTCACAAGTAATAACATTATTTCCTGTGAACTAAGGAATTTTGTCTCTTACCTCATTAGGGATCACATTAGGGTGACCATGAATGCCTTCAAAGAAGAGAGCTCTGTATCTGTTCATGTGGACAGGCCTCCTTTGGAAATTCCCTAGCTCATTATTACCATTTGGTCCAACAGTTCCTGCTTGTTGTTGAACAAGTGGGGGAACACTCTGCTTGGGATTGGCAGCTTGAAAACATGGGCCAGGACCCATAAGTTGAGTAGTTACATCAGAATTTTGAACATTTGGGTTCTTTCCACACTTTTGGACTTTAGGAGCAACACCTTGATTGTTCACATTTAGATTAGCAGAAGGTTTTAATTGTTGTACTCCTTGATTCACATGCATAGAACTACTTGCAGTAGTATTATTAGTAGCATGAAGCAAAGCTATCTTCATTTTCATACCAGCTGCAGCAGCCTCCAATTCCAACTTTTCTAATTGTTTTGCCAAGTCGTCTTTAGCCTTCCTAGATTGTTCAATGTCCAAATCAATTTGAGGTATTCCTTTGAGATTGGAAACTTTTTTCTTAGGCTCATTTATGCTAATACCAACAAATTTTTTCTTACCTTTGTCAGGGGCATCTCTAGTAGTCACTTTGAGTTTTGCATTTTGTTCAATCTCATATGGGAACAATTGCCTAATGACAGGTCCTTCCTTCTCAAACTCATCCTTGTCAGGGTTTGAGATTTTAATTGGGGATTTGCTTCTCAAATCATTGAGGCTACCAAACAATTCTGGATTCAAACCTTTAACTTCTTGATTCAAGCTTTTAGTCTTGAGGTCATTCCTTCTAGTCTCAGCTATGAGTTCTTCTCTCTCCAATAATAAGTCATATATCTTTTGCCCATGTTTTTCCTCTACTTCAGCCATTTCCTTTTCTTGTTCTTTCTTTTTTCTTTTTAAAGCCACAATCTCATCTTGTAACTTATCAGAATCATATGATGTTGTTTCAGCAGCAGAGGTCTCTTCTGATGGAGCAAGATTTTCTTTTGTAGGAAAGAATCCTATGTCAGTATTTTATCCATCCCTAAAGGGATCAAAATTGGCATTAGCTCTATAAGCATCAACTGGTCCCATAGGTTTTGCATCTTTAGATGAAGATGACTTTCTTTCTGAAATGAGAATCTCCATTCTCCCTTTAGTGGCATGTTGGGAATATAGTTTAGATGCCCCTCTTTTGGACCATTGTTTCCTTTGAGGCATATGGAGCTCCTCTCCAAGATCCTTTTCAGGATTCATTTTGGAATACGATCTGGTATTTCTTTGTTAGCTCATCTAACAGAACAAACAAATATTTTACTATGCTTAACGTGCAATACTAGAATACACAAAGGTTAGAGTCACCACCTCTTTTTAGAGGACTAATATATGTAAAGATCAAATGCCTTGTCCTACCTCAGATTTCCTCTTATAGAAATAAGTGGATATGGAACTTTGCAAATAGAATATGCTTGATAATTTCTCACCTGGTAACTTCAATAAAATGATCTTTCACTACCCATAACTACAAATTTTTTCCATTCAGTGGATTTCCTCTTGAAAACAAACAAAGGGCCATATTAGATATTTTAGAGTTACCAACTATTCTAACTAAGACAAGATCTATATCATTTTCATAATCAAGACCTTCAAACAGTGTGCCATGATAGATAAGCAGAATAAACTCACTTTAATGATTATGAGGAAAAACAAACTAATTCTCAATATTGTCAAGAAAAATGCTTTCATGATAATGACTCTGAGAATATTGCAAAATCCCTAGCAGAGTCGCCAATTTGTTAGCTCTTTTTCTTGCAACAATCAACAATACATCAACAATTCTTGACCTCTATTCCCAACATAGATTCTTACATGGAAAAGGCTAATTAACAAGGATGAAATCCTTCTTCACTTTGAGCTCCACAAACTCAGGTGGGTGTACCTACTTACAGACTCACTGAATCACAGAGAATCTCACAGTGGAGTAAGGATTTATAGTCCTTCTTCTTTTTAAGTTCTTAGAGCTAGGAAGGATAACCTATTGATTCCCTCTTCAAGGAATCACTAAAATGAATTGTACTAAATACAATTAGCTAGACATGAATTTGAGATAACAGAAATATAACGATTGATTAAAATTGGATTGATGATAACAACCACTTGTCAACATTTTGGCCAGTGCCTAATCATGGGTCATAGAGTTAGAATAAAACATACATACATCAGGGATAATTAATGGAAATAAAAATAAACCTCAGATGGAATGCCTTACAAACTATCCTCTCATTCTCACACCCTTGTAACAAATTCCTGCATCCACCCTAACTCTCTACAATTATATGCAAGATTTAAAACTCTCCTTGAAAGCAACTCACAAACAATGACATGGCTACCTTATAACTAGTATACTCAAAATGCCTTACAAATTAAACACACAAGAACTAAGAGTAAATGCAAAAAGACATCATTGGTATCAAAATGGAGATTCCATTGTATTTTATTAGTGTAAGCTTGATATCAGTACATTCAAAAGACTCAAAACCAAAATTCAGACACAACACAAAACTCTGCCTTGTAGTTTTATTTTTTACCATCCTTATTACAATATTAAAACTTGATACTTATAGAAAGCCATAGTCATCTTGGAATCCTTTTGGAAAATAAGGATACGATAAGCTATGGATGACTAGGCTAGAGGACAAAATATAGTTTATAGATGAGACAAAATTTCAGGCGGATGGGATAACAAATCTTTGTTACAAGCCATGTAATCTTTTGTCCTATGACTGCCTGAATGCTTGAAGTTGTTCTAAGGTGGCTGGGTCCTTTTCATCTAGAATTTGTCCTCTTGCTGATGCAGAGCCCCCAATACCTGATATTCTCAATCTACTCAGCATCTTTGGTGTTCGCTGTCACTCTTATACTTATTGTCTCATGCTACCGGAGTGACTATACCATATTTGCTCACCCAAGTGGTAAACACCTCATCATCAGGCCAACAAAAGTTAAGAACTTCATCCTTCTAGCTGTTGAATTCTTCCCAATCAATATTGGCCTTCTCAATTTCTTCCTCCCAAGATTCAAAAAATGCCTTGGCTTTATTTAAAATGTCAATAGTTAACACAAACCAGCCAATATTTCCCAATATAAAAATACTTTTTGTCATGCTTGTTAGTGTTTCATTCAGTTGCCTTAGCCATAGGGATTCATTATTTATGTTCCCATCCTCTTTGAACATATTGGGAAACATGTCATATCTATCCCTGAGAGCTCTTCTCTCAAAGTTTTTACCCTCCTAATGACCATGTTCTTCTTGGTATCCAACTTAACCATAAATTTGAGACACTTTGGGTGCTTGTTAGGATGATATCAATATTGTTCTTCTCCTTTGAAAGAGAGTAAAAATATTTCACATGAGTTTTCTTCCCCTTCCAGTTATCCACTATCAGATCCCACTGCTCCTTTCCCTCATCATGATTACTCAAGATGCTAGCAATCTTCTTTCCTAAAAATAGAGATTGGCAAGATTAACCTCACTAGCACATCTCTTGAGGTTGGAATATATTTTGTTAGAATTCTTTTGCTTCACCAATTCCTCAGTTGCTTTACATGCATGGGAGTCTTGAAGATCCCTTTTTCCCTCTTCTTCTAGCCTTGATCTTTCATTGGTCAACCTGCTTTTCTCAACCTATAGTTCTGCTCTTTTAGCATCAATGGCTTCTTGGGTAGTGGGACTCAAAGGTGAAAGGAATAGGGGATAAGTCACAAATGGACTAGAGGAAGAGGGTTGGTGATGTTCTTGAGAAATTACTCCTTGGGACATTAATTGGACCTTTTGCTTCCTCTCCAATACTGCAATTCTGTTATCTTTTAATAAGGATTTGACCTTTTCCTCATTATAAGCCTTGAGTAGAAATTCATATTTCTTATTCACATTGTCATAAGCTTCTTTCTCTTTCTCATATACCCTCATGCTCAAGCTATTTGTTTGAACAACAAGATTTGCTGCTTCAGTTCCTGAACTATCAACAACCCTCTTGACAATTAGGCTTCCAATATCCTCAATCTCATCATCTTCCTTCATCCTCCTCTTGTCCCTTTTCTTCAATGACCAAATTTCTAGGGCTACATGGTCTTCACTAAACTGGGCACCAATTGATGTCCCAGTAGTGCTCATAGGATTTGCTTGCTTCTTGACAGCATCAAAAACCACTGCATCTGCTAGATCCCATTGAGGTAGTATGAGGACTCCCTGCCTCTTAACCATTTCTCTACCCTCTTCAGGGGTGAGCTTATCAAATTTGGAGACCATCTCCTACTTGACTTCTTTCTCTATATATTCCTTAGCAGAATTGGGCTGGGCTTCTTGTAGCTTTTGGCATTTATGATTGAATTCATCAATATGTCATCTCCATAAAAATTGAATCAATGCCCTAGTTTTGACAAAATTGTCATCTGACAAGAATTCATCACTAGCTTGCTTGGTTGTAGGATCTAATTCCTTACCTTTAAAATTTGCCACTGTGAGGTCAGCTGCTGTATGCTTAGGTGCCTCTAGCATCCCTTCTTGTAACTCCTAAGTAGTGACAACAACTTCACCAGCATTACTCAATTGCACCTATTTCTCAGCAATGGCTTGGTCATCATATTCCATGGGGGATTGAGAAGGCGAGTACAATTCACTCTCTTTTTCTTTTGCTTCCACCGTTTGCCTTTTGGGAGAGGGCACTTCTTGAATACTAGTACTTGCTGGCATTTTTCTGTTATGTTGAGGAGGTTTATCAGTTTTGGGCATGATGGTAATGTACCCTCTCCTCTTGCATACTACAAAAACCCCTGGTGGGACTATTCTTCCCTGTGGAAATTTGTTCAAAATAGCAAGAGCCTTTTCTGGTTCATTTTCTATTATCCTTTATTTCTTCTCGTTTAGGGTCTATATTATACCCTCAAATAAAGTCATTAGGGAGTCAATATTATAGGACCATGGGAAAAATTCCTTTAGAGGATCATAGAACATGCCAAAATTCTATACAAAGTCCAAAGACTTCTTGTACGCCAACCACTTCTCCTTCTTGATCTCTTGGACACCAAGGTCAAAACTATTTTTGATGATATCCTTAGGGTAGTTGAACTGATGTTCTAATGTCAAGCACTTAGTCCTTTTTATGAACATACCCATGATAAAGTCTTCATTATCTGCACACCTGGATACAGACGTGGCTATATGATAAGGCTCAAAATACTTATCGAATTGTGTCCACCCACCTTTGGTTATGATGAAATGATGGCCTCTGGTGAGGGTACAGAAAATGTTTCCCTTCATCTTTCAAGTCAGGGCTTATTCTTGTAGCCCACCCAATTGCCTTATGATCTCTGCTATTCCAATCTTGAGAGGGACTCTGTAGGGCAGCACATAAGGGATTCCCCTGAATCCATAAACTCTAATCACTATAAAAAAAGGGTACAAAATTAGATCTCCCCAATTGTGAGTAATTTTTAATTTTGGGGCATATTCCATAGGCCTCAAAAGCCTCATCATCTTAGTGTGGACCCTAGCATTTTGATTGCATAACAATGACTTGAGTCTAGTTGCAAAAACCCTATCAAAATAAACATAACTAGCATTTTTCCTATCTCATGATATATCAGTACTCCACATCTGAATAGGCAATTCTTCATCACCCTGGAACTTAGTCAATTCCATTTCTTCCTCAAAGAAGTCTACATTGTTGAATAATAACATGTGCATCATGAGGGAATACCATCCCATTGGTTTCATTATATTGTCATCCTAGATTCCTATCAAACCCTCATGCATTTCCTGGGCAATATAAGAAGAAAAATCAAATACTACTGATAGGTGGGGATGTAGAATCTAAGCCACCATTAGCATTATGTGGACAGGCATCGTTACATCTTCATCTACCCCCAAAACTTGGTGTAGAGCACTGTACATTTTTCTGGCCTTGCCATTAAAGAAATCCAACTTGAAAGGCTCTGGGGTCCTAGGCCCTACTACAACCAAGTCCCCTATTTTATTAAAGTATCCCTTCAATGACTCATCCTTGTAATACTCCCTCTGAGTCTGGTATACTTCTTTTAAGTACTTAAAATAAATATCATCCATATGTCACTAATACATTTGGGGTCGATTTCTGATGGCTATGTGTCACAATTGGGACAGCCATGTGTTGCAATTGCGATAGTAATAGACGTCGCTATTTTTTAGTCGCAAAATATGACGTCTTTCCTTTTCCGTGGTAATTACGACTTCAATCTGTTGCTATGTAGCCCCTTCATTGTGACATCAACCCCATTGCAATTCCTTATATTAGTGTCACCATGTGATGAATACCAAAGTACTTATGATGCGCTTGCCTGATATTGCGACGACATTTGGGGCATCGCCAATACAGGAAATCCATCATAATTCTATGTGTATATGTTGTAATTGCAACGTATACCCAAAGAAACTGTAATGACATTTGGGTGTCACCAATATAGAAAATTTGTCATAATTCTATGCGTATACATTGCAATGGCGATGGACACCCAAGAAACTGCGACGGTATTTGGGCATCGCCAATACAGCGACCCCGTCATAATTCTGGAGGTAAATGTCGCAATGGCGACAGATTCAAGATAGAATTAAAAAAAAAATGGCTGTGCAGAAATGATGTTGACACAAATGCTAGCTTGATGTATCTTATGTCAATCCACTTATATTTTTAGCTTCAATTTTGCAGATAACAAACTAGTAATGCAGCTAATTTTTCTATTGACAAGAGTATGGAAATAGATGTGGCGTACTTGATTAAATATCTAGACCTGGTATGTGTTGTATTGGACACATCCTCCGTCAAAGACCACAAAAATCCTTCTAAAGAATAGACTTCATCTAGACTTCAAGATGATTAGTTAATTAAAGACAATTCCAAAGAGGTTTGAAAAGGGTTTCTCACACAAAGCACACTGTTACAAACAATTCAACTTAATATCACACTCAATTTCCCTAAGATTTGACTTTTGGTTCATAGCCAATACAAGAGAACTGTCTAAACTAAAATCTTATAATATATTAAATGCTTACTTAGAAGGTGGTTACCATTCTATGCCCCTTTATTTTTACTTCTAAACAACATTATTTTCAAAGTGATGGTCACAACCTTTATTGAACAACAGAAAAAGGGCGTAACTAGATACATAATCATTAACTCTATTGAAACAAGGTAGCATTCATCAGGTTAAAACCACATGACAGCATTCACATGTTTTCCTTGCTGATACATGAGAAGTTAAATAGCTAAATCTATATCATAACATTGATATCATATGTGGGAGCAAAAACATTGAACACAGGTAAGTAATTATGATGAATCATATTCCACAGCTAGCAAATGCAAATGCTTTTACTCAGTAGAATATTAATTCTAAGAAAATATGGATAGTGAGACTAAGAAATCAGATATAATTCCCATAACAGAGGAACAATGAAATTAAGCAACATCAGATAATTCCCACAACATAGGAATGCTGCTCTTACGCAACCAGAGATAATCCCCAGAATTAGGAGCAGTAAAATCCAGTATTCTAAGGCTTATCACCCAATATAAGAAAATCTTCCTAGGCATGCTACCAAGCTATTCTCTCAAAGCACACCTATTAATATTGATATAGGAGCTGGTAAGGCCAATAACAGGCTAGAAAGGTAAGTTCTAATGTGGTTTACTTGAAACACAAAACACTATTATTTTACTCTCAAACCAGATTTTCAAAGTCAGCATCTGCTCAAACTGTTTCTGTAGCACAAACGTAAGGTCATAAATAAAGACCTTACAGACACGTATCTATTTATATTCCATCATGTCCACTTAAAAAGGATATTTCCAAATTTGGCCAGACGAAATGGATTTTTCAATAATGTACACATCCAATTTACAAGACCCAACTATGATGCCAATGCTACTGCAC
>MU228524.1:482364-500458 GCA_018584345.1 Thuja plicata | reverse complement strand
GATCATTTAGAAAAGTATTGAATATTCAAATATAATTCCATTTTGTGATTCAAATATTCAAATCATAATGGCTATTTTAGGAAGGAAGTATTAGTTTGGCATTATTTTAAAACTTAACCTATCAAACCAACGATGACATTTGGTTGAATTGGTTATTAGAGTAGTTATATATTTATATGTAAAGTCTCTGTTGAGAGAGTAGAATCAGGGGGTACAAACTGGTGTATGCAGCTTGCAACAATGAGCATATAAAACAAAACTTTTAAATCTCTGCAATTCCCTTTGCTTGTGAAGTTTGTATTGATTGATTATTGAATTGTATGATTTAATAGGGGATTCTTTATCTATTTCAATTGCTAGTTAATGTATTTCATGTTATTTTGAGTTCACTTCCGTGCCAGTTTAATACTAACCGTAATACTAACCGTGCATATGAATATGCAGATACAAGTGGGATTCTTTATCTATTATGTAATACTAACCATGCATATGCAGATTCAAGCGGGATTTAAGTGATCACAGTTTAAAAAATAGTGGGAAAAACATTGAAATTAGACACCCAAAGTATTGTAGTGAGCAATCTGTCCAAACGAAGCGTATAGATATAAAAATGCGTTATGGAAATGGATGGGAATAGAGGTCTCTTGGTGTGCCCTACCCGACTGTCAAAACTCAAAAATTTGTATCTCACAAACAGGTTTTGCTCTTGGGCGTTAAAAACTTTGAAGGGTATTTGAGGAACATACCTGAGTCTCCAGTTATTTGGTATCCACGCAGAGCATCAAGATCTTCGACCATAGTTGTGAAATGACCAACGTTTTCTTTTCTTTTTTTTCTTATATCCTGTTAACGTCGCAATTGCGACGTTATTAGGTTATAATTGAAAAAAAAAGGCCAAAAACACATAACATTTGCCCACCATCGCAAATTTCCGTCACAATTTCACCCCAAATGTATTAGTGTGTACTGAGGTGTCAGTCAGCTTAAATATTCTTCCGATTTCATCAGATGATACATTTAATAGCACATTTACCTAGGTATCCCTAACAACCCTAGCCACCTTGTCATAAGTGTTTGCAATCAAAGTGAACAAATCAGTACCCATAAACACACTAGGTGCTATCATTTTTCCTACGTCTAACTCCCAAATGTTATAGTCTGGGCTAGGGGCATTCCTTTGGCTATAAGTTGTTCTAAATAGTGTAAGACCATCAAAACTCGTCTTGACATCTTTTTCCCATCTACTGAAATCATACAATCCGTCTCCAATTTTGAAACGGGGATGTGGTGTAATTATTTTTTTAATTTGAGTGGCATCTCCTGTGGACAATGGTAGTTGCTGTAACAAATCTTCCCTAACATTTCTCTTCTGATAATCAACTTCTCCATAAATCTCAATTCTAGGGGCCATTGTGAATCTAGGGATTTTTCAATATTAAATTTAAATTCTGAGACAAGAGTTCTAAAAACCCTTCTGAACTAAAAATCTCACTAACAACCTGAATGCTGGTGAATCAGAAAAGCCTACCCGTTCTGCACAGTAGTCGCGTGAAGCTAATTATCTCTACAATCCTATTTTTTCTCAAATGACTTTGATGAATTCTTGTGACTGTAAGTCGACTTAACCAATTTTATGGCCTCAATCAAATCAGTCTTTCAAATTTAATTTGACTGGAATGGCCACACGTTCTGCAATCAATTTGCAAGCTTCAATTTCACGGCTTAATGGCTCTCTATAACACATTTTAACAACTTTGAATTGGAGCCATAGATTTTGGACATCATTTTCTGCATCTGACGGCTATCTTATTTTCCAAAAAATAACTATTAACCCAGGATGCGTGTCTACACTGATTAATAGCTTACTCACTAGATGTCGAGCACTTTTCTTTTAAGCCATTAAGCTGACCATTAGATGTAAAACAAATTAACTGCCTTTTAAACTCTTGCTAGCTCTGAGTATCTAGGTGCACTAGCTGCCAGGTGTCATCACTGCTTAATGGCTTGTCTAATAGATGTCATGCATCTTGGGTATAAGCCATTAAGCCCACTATTAGATCCTTCTGAACTTTAGTGACCTTTATGGTATCTGTGACCAGACCCACATTATTCCCTAGACACGTGTCACTACCGCTTAATGGCTTACTCATTAGATTTTGTGCACTTTGCCTTTAAGCGTTTAAGAAAGCTGTCAGATTCCTTCATACTTGCCCACTGTTTAACTTAGAACCTTTACTAATCTTTGACCCCACCAAGGACACATGTCACCATCGCTTAATGGCTTAACTGATAGATTCTGTTTAATTTTTGACTAAGCTATTAACCGGGCCGTTAGATCAAAACCAACTTGCTCACCACATAGGAAAATGAAGTAAAAGGGAATTTTTTAGTGGCATGACTTAGGAAATATTAAAGTGGTTAGGATAACACAATCTTTTAAAATGAAACCCATTTAATGTGAACACATGACTTGAGGTAACTTAAGTGACCAAAAAAGTAACATAAAAATAGAATCTGCCAAGACACTTAGGGTTTTTTAGACATTTTTCACCATTTTCAACTAGGTTAAGGGTAAGAACAAACTTTGTAGAGGCATAAGAATAATTTTAACCCTGATTTCAAAGCCTCATATGCCACCAATGACAAGGGACCCCAAGAAAATTACAAGGCACATTTCAAACATGAAATAACACCAACAATAGTGAAACAAAATCAATAAGTGGAATAAACAATAGTTATTCCTGGCATCCCCAGTTTGGCACTTTAGCAGTTATCAAATTAATGAGATTCAAATGAAAAATTATAAACTATCTATAGTCAAATGAGAATGACAATGAAAAGTAGTACTCAATAAGGTGGAATTGGTGCACTTTGGAAAAAAAATGAAAAGTTCTAGGACTAAAGGATCGTAAAACTCAGGGGATAACCCTAGTTGACAAATAGAATTTTAAGGCTATAAAAGATAGTGAGCCATAGAAAGTTCTTTTCATTCATAATATTAGTATGTTTTTCCCCCAAAAATCCAAATCCTAGAAGGACCTACCAATCAGGGATATCTAAGTAGGCTTGTCTCCTATTTCTCATGAGGCCTCAAATATCCTCAAAACAATTTGGAAGGCCTGTGAGTGCATTAGGAACCTTAATAGTAATAACAAGTCATTATGTAGACTTACCGTGGACTCATGTATCTGGTGGAATCTTTATTATAAAGATAATCCATTTGCTTAATTCCAAGGATGCTCAACCAAGTAATAGAAGAACAAAGGTATTAGATGTCTCAGAGATATCACTATTAATGGTAACCTCAAACCATGAATGGTTTTGAGGGAGGCATATAAAATCCCTTCCACTCACTGGTGTATCAACTCCATTATTACAGAGGTTATTTCTACCCTTGATCTCCCCAAGGTCCCACATCCTTAAGACGAGTAGTACAAAAAGTGATGTTGGTTGAATGCCACTAAGATGATTAGTATTACTCCTAGAAATATATAAAACTTCTTAAGTTTTAATAATTCTTTACTTTCTCACCTTAATAAATATTGGAATGTGAATTTTACTAATAAGAAATGATAGAATATTCTTTGTAGCATTTGGAATAATATTGTTGAGCCAAAGAAGACAATGCTTAGTTGACTTCTTATCCTTCAAACACCTCCATACAAATTATTGAATAAAGATGATGAAGTATGCGATATATGTAGACTTTTGAAATTATTAAATACACATTCTTTGATTGTTTTGTTACCAAATAAATTTGGCAGATGTTCTATTATCATTTAAATGGTAGACATATTAAAAAAGTTAGATGAATGCTTTATTTGGTAATATTTTTCCTTTGCTGGGAAAGTAATAGAGCGGCAAAGAAAGGATGGGCTCGGCCCTCGAGGAAGAAATGAGGGTATCTGGGGAAATAGATTTGACAGGTGCGAACCTAGACGCCTGTGGTTCTCACTGGCCAAGCGTGGGGGTGCAGGAGGTTGAGCGTCTGACAGGACTTGGCTGGAGCAGTCAACTTAGGGCCCATAATACTCTAAATGGGGTGCAGTGAAACCTTATTATGGTCAGAGAGAAGGGTTTAAACAGCCAGCGGAAAAAGTGTGGAAGAAAAAAGTTGATGGGTGTGGTCCGTCATTAACAAAGGAGGTGCTGGAAACAACAGACAATCGTACAATAAATATACTCATCGATTTAGAAACATGGAAGAGTTTGGTTCAAATCTTAAAAGTGAGGGATTTTTACATGAAATGGGGTGGGGGATGGCCGGCCTACCCTAAGATTAGAAACTAGGTAAATGAGGAGTGGGGTGCCCATTTTGAAGTTAAAACCCTGCCGAATGGCTTCTTCTTGATCATCGCGGGCTTGGAGGCAGAAAAGACCAGGATCATGTTCAATGGGCCCTATATGATGGGAAGGATAGGTTTCTACATAAAGGATTGGATCACCAATTTCAACCCAAAGTAAACCTCCATCGAGGAAGTTCTAATATGGATTCGTTTATCCAATCTTTCATATGAGTACTGGCATGAAGATTTTTTTAAAATGGTGGGTGATCGGTTGGGGAAATTTATTAAAGCAGATGAAGCAATAGATAAACAAAATTTATGCATGTATGCTAGGATATGTATTCTATGGAAACCTCACCCGTTGCTACCACATGCAGTGTAAATATGTATTGCTGAAGGTTACTGGTGGCAGGAAATAGAAGTGGAAGAGATTGTGGAGAAATGCAAAAAATGTTGAGAATGGGGTCACCATGCAGAAGAACATGTAACAAATCAAAAAGGGAAAGGTAAAGAAGTCAATGGGTTGGAAGAGATTCTGGCACGTTTATTCCAAATTCTGTGGAAACCATAACACCAGACACAGAAATGCCTCAGGAAGGAAATAAGAAAGAGGGTAGGGGTGTGGATTCTGTGACACATGCATAGTTTGTAGGACCCTAGACATTAGATCCCAGGATGGATGCAGACAAGGAGAGAATCCTACCTCAGAAGGAGTTAGCACTGGTGATGGAGGTAACTAGGGCCATGGTGTAGTCTGGAGTGATTTTGGACGCTACCCTCATGACAAGAACCCAGGAAGTTAAACCTACGCTGTAAGTAGGTGTGGTCAGGGTCGACCTTGGACATGATAGTACTAGCGGAGAGAGCATTGAAATCTACAAGGATATGCACATGTCCCCGATAAAACCATGCTTAGATAGCTCAGCAACGGTTATGAAGTCTGGAGATGTAGAAGACTAGGAAGGTGATCCCTTGGGTTTGTTGGTGGTTGTTGGCATCATGGAAAAATGCACTATTAAGCAATCCAAATCTAAAATGGCTAAAGCCAATTTAGGAATCCACAAATCACGAGGGAGAGAATCAACACAATAGCTCTTAGAAGATGTGGGCGACACGAAGGGCCAAAACAAGATTTGTTCTAGAAGGGACTTATTCCCTTCTCGACATACTTGAAGATCCTAACATGGAATGTTAGGGGCTGCAATGCCCCTGACAAGAGATGCATGATCAAGTGGGGTCTTGATCAGGTGAATCCTGACATAGTTTGCATCCAGGAAACAAAGTTGGATGTCCAAAGTGCAGCGATGGTTTTTGAAGTTAGGCAGAAGTGGTCTAGTTTTTTTGTTGATGCAAAGGGTGCCTTGGGTGGCTTAGGTATCATTTGGGACCCTTGGATGGTGAAGGTGGAAGCAATCTCCAATTCAAGGTTCTAGCAGTTGGCAAAGGTGAGCTCCTTCATAGTTAATGTTTTGATTTTTTTGTTTAATGTTTATGGTCCTGTTAAAACAAAGGATAAGAGAGTTGTCTGGGACAAAATCACCTGGGATTTGGTTGGGATTGGCCATCAAGAAGCCATTATTGTTGGGGATTTCAATGCCACCTTAGTTCACTATGACAAATGGGGTGGAAGAGGGTATCTAACAAGGGTTCAGACAGACTTCCAACAATTTGTAGTAAATAATGGGTTATGGGAAGTGACAACTAGAGGAGGTAACTTCACCTGGGAAAATAGGTGGCAGGAGTTTTCCAACATTGCGGAGAAGCTGGACAGGTTTTTTCTAGCCGAAAGTTGGAATAATCTTTGAGTTAATTTTGAGGGCCAAGTACTTGGTTTGTCAGGATCAGACTACTTTCTGGTGGCATTATTGGCTTACAAAGATGGTCTACCTCTCCAGTGCCCTTTCAAGCTAGAGAAAATGTGGCTGAGAGAGCTTGGTTTTAGGGAATTGGTCTACCAATGGTGGAAAATGGCTCCCAAGGAGGAGGGGAACTTGGCTTTCCAATTCTTTAGAAAACTAACCTTCATCAAGCAGAGGTTGAAAACCTAGAACATAACTCACTTTGGTGACATTTTTGAAGATAAATGAGACTGGAAGGACAACTGGAGGCTTTAAATTGTAAGGTATAGAATGAAGGTATGGATGAGGTGGACTTTCTGACAGAAAAACATTTACTTAGCAGGTACAGTGAAGTATTGCAGCGTGAGGAAGCCTTTTGGTGATAGAAATTGAGAGAAAGCTGGTTGAGGGAGGGGGATAGGAATACAAAGTTTTTCAACAGTTTAGTTAAATTCAAGTGCAGTGTCAATAGGATACTGTCGATCAAGCTGGCTGACAAGAATCTCTCGAAGGAGATGGAGGTGATAAATAGGGAGGCCATTCATTTCTTCTCTAACCTATGGAGCCAAAATGGAACTAATGATATCAGAGCACAAAGGGAATTGCTTCACTTAATCCCAAAATTTATAAATCAGGAAGATAATTGTATGCTCACGGCCCCAGTGACTCTCATAGAAATTAAGGCAATAGTATTTGGTATGGGGGGGATAAAGCCACGGGTCCAGATGACTTCCAAGCCTTTTTCTACCTAACATTTTGGGACTAAGTTGGCCCAGAATTGCTGGGAGTGGTGGATGAATCCCGGGCTAAGGGCTTTATCTTCAAAGACTTCAATAACACTATGGTGGATCTTATTCCCAAGAAAGAGAAACCAAAGTAGTTTGAGGAGTTCCTCCCTATCTCCCTTTGCAACACAGTCTACCAAATCATATCCAAAGTGGCTGCAAATCAACTGAAAACCATTTTGGACAAAATTATCTCCTGGGAGCAGAGCGGTTTCACACCCAATAGGAACATAGTTGATGGCATAATCATTGCTCACGAAGGAATCCATATGGCCAGGGTGAGTAAAAAAAAGTACATGATTCTCAAGCTGGACATAAGAAAGGCGTATGACAGGGTGGATCATGGTTTCCTAATTGAGATTCTCAGGGAATTTGGATTTGATGAGAAATGGGTCCAATGGGTTGGGGGCATGATCGGGTCATACAGAACATCCATCCTGATCAATGGGAGTCCCCAGGGTTTCTTTGAGACCTCACGAGGAATTATATGGGGAAACCCTATCTTGCCATTCTTTTTTATTCTACTAGCCAAAGTGTTGGGCAGGGCGATTTCAAGGCGGAAAAGCCAAGGTAGCTGGAAAGGAATTGAGAAAGCTAGAGGTTTTGAAGCAAAAAATCATACACAATTCATGGAAAACACCTTCCTTTTTGGGGTCACCTCAATGTAAGAGGCATGGGTGATGAAAAAGGTACTGGATACATATAGTGTAACATCTAGTCAAACTATAAATTGGCAAAAAATTGAGGTCTTTTTCATTGGCACAAAAAGAGGAACACAGAGGGTCATTGCGCAAGTCTTTGGTATTCGAGTGGGTCACCTACCTGGTAAATTCCTTCAGACCCCTTTATTTGAAGGTACCTATAAGGCAGAGTTATGGAAGTAACTGGTGGATGGGTGCTCGGCTAAAATAGATGGGTAAAAAGTAGATGGCTGACGCTGGCAGGGTGGATTTTGCTTCTCAAAATAGTGGTCTCGGCTATGCCAATCTGTTCTATGGCATGTTTTAAAATTCTAGCCCAAATTATTAAAAGCATGTAGCAAATGATGCACAAATTCCTGTGGAATGGGGCATAGGATCAAGATAAAATCTTGCTCATTGCATGGGAAAAAATGTGCCAATTGAAAGGTGGAGGGGGGATAGGAATGAGAAATCGAAAGATTATGAATGAAGCAATGGGTGCTAAACTAGTTTGGAAGATGTACAACAGGCCGACACAAAGATGGGTGAAGATCCTTAAAGAAAAATAGCTCGACAATACAGATAGAGAGAGGATCCTCACGATCAAGAACCCTCCTAGAGGGTCAGCCCTGTGGAATTTCTTGATGAGATGCAGATGAGTTATCAAAAACCACTTGTCATGGCAGCTCAGAAATGGTGGGAAATCCCTTTTTTTTGGACTTAATGGGAAGTAGTATTGAGAGGGCAGGGGTGAATAAGTACCTCTAAAAATTTTAACACTTTACTCAATTCATCATTAATGATCATTCAATTCTGATTTACCAATCATTACCATTATTCTTTCTTATTCATCTAATGTTTGTTAATAATCTTTAATAGTTTTCAATCATTTATAGAAACATTCATGAAATTGAAAAACACATAACACAAGATATGGTATCGCAGAAAACTCCTGTTAGGAAGTAAAAACTACGGTGGGGATGGCACCCACAATACTTCACTATTTGTAGAATGGAAGGGAGTCGGTTAAGGCTTACAATTTGATCACTTATGATGATCTACCTTGTTAAGAGTATTAAGGTGGAGACCTATTAAGATCTACTCTGTTAAGAGATTTAGCAACACTGATTTAAGTGTGCACTCAGTAATGAGATTTAGAATAGGACAGTTAAGCCCACCTTTCTTGAAAGGATTTCATTAGTGTACCTCACTTGTTAGATTGAGTACAAATGTTGACCTCACTGTATGCAATCTACTATTTCTGATTTACCGATCCATTAAAGCCTTTACAATAATAATATCACCTTGAGTGATTGATGAATACCTTTTCTTTGCTTGTCAGTAGCCTTTGTTCTGTTCTGGAAAACTGATTTGAATCTTTTTATGTTCTTCTTTATGAATTCTCTGTCTGGTCTTTAGTTGCTCTGCGTGGCTACTATCTTCATTGAACAACAAATCTCAATGGATTGAGCACATATTTATACAAGTATTGACCTATCTTGTAATTCATGATTTACAATGGTAACTCTCAGATCCAAGGTTTACAACTTGACCTTGATCTTTAGTTTGCATGTTTTAAAATAGTAAAATGAATTAAAACAATAAAGATTACATCGCTTCCTCTGCACATAATGCATTAAAAATCAAATCAAGAAGTTATAAATACAGCATCAGTGATTTATCTGACATGGAAATTCAGATCCACTTTTTGCGGGATGTAATTGACTGTCGGTTCTTGATTGTTGGTTTGAACTTGCAGTCTGTCGGCGTTCCTTGACTGAACTGATCGTTGGGTACCCTATATCTTTTGGGTTCCTCTCTTTGTTGTACTGTTGAGTAGCACTATTGTTACTCGTTGGGTATCATTTACCTTTTTTTCATCGAGTAATACTTAACAGTGTTTGTCGGGTAACATTGGCATCGGATAGTGTTGTGCCCTGTCTGTCGGTGTAGAGTAAACCGATGGTGTAGATCATGTTTTTCTCTAAGTATAATAATGGCAAAATATAATTCCTTCAATCTCCCCCTTTGACATTAGTATAAAAAAAAATTGATATGTGCATAATAATGAAATTATTACACCATGTTTATATTCTTGTCATAATATGACTCCCCCTTACTATGTGCATCAGTATAGTGTATGTATATGTACATGTATACTATCTATTCTCTGAGTGTACATTATTCCCCTTTCTTCCACTATAGATATGATTTCCTCCTTTAACTGAGGTGATGTACATATCAAATTTCCCTTTTCTTTGATACTGATGACAAAAATGTACAACTGACAATATGCCAAAATTGTGACAAAAATGTGTAACTTACAATGTGTCAAAGACAATAGAATGGGTAATTTTGATGTCTTCCATTAGTTTCTCCCAATGTTCTCTCAACTGTTCTAGGGCCATGTGTTGCAACTCTAGTCTGGCATGCATATCATAAATGTTTTCTAGTACAGACATTTCAAGGGTGGCAATTAGAGTACTTGCCCGTGTCATATTTTTTTGTAGGAGTGTAAGTGTCGATAAGAGCTTAACTTTTAGCTCATTGACCTCATCTCTGTATTTCATCTCTACAAACTAAATATCCTGTCTTTGTTTCCTAGCATGTATGATCTGTTGATTATGCAATTTAAGTGCTTCTTCAATGGTGGCTAGATTATGTGCACTGGACTGAAGATCAACATCTATTTTTTCTATCTTGTTGGTATACTCCTTAGTGAGTTGATCTAAAGTGCACAATTTCTTGATTAAGGTAATAGCTTTTGATAAAATTGGATCAATTGTACTTACCAATTCAGATAGGTTGACCTTTTTCAGTGCAAATTCCTGGCTTATCTTTTCTGTGAGCTTGAATTCATACTTTTGTTCAAGTCTCTCTTCCACTGCCTTCTCAACATCTGTATTATGAGATGTTATTGCATTTGTGAGTGTGACTAGTTGATCAATGATTGGAGTTTGTTGATCAATATTTATGTCTGGCACAATTTATTGAAGTATATTTCTTGCTACTTCCAGTACCTTGGACTCTTTTGTCGCTCTTTTCAGCTTGTCTTGAATGGCCTTTCTCTCACATAGCTTTGCATATTTTTTCCATGCTGTCGGATCCAATGTTCTTGGATCACAGACTGGAATCTCAATGATTTCATCTAGTGTTACTAAATTTTTATTCTTTCCTTTCTTCTTCTTTGAGATTTGAGGGGATGCACATGTATGAACTACCATAGCTAGTTCATGTGTTTGCTCTGAATTGCTTGGGGAAGGTTTTGTCGATGATGCATCTTGTGTTTTCTGCTTTATGGGCACCTGTCGGTTATGTGAAGATGTCTCTTCATTAACCTTGGGTGTTTCTGCAGAATGTGCTCTGGGTTTCTTTTCAATCTCATCTTTCTTTCCTTCTTCACCTTTCTTTGAAGGCTTGGCCCTTGTTTCCTTTTGAGTGTTTTCTTCATTCTGATCAGTAGATGCATTCTTTTGATCATCGGTTACAACTTGCTCTGCAGTAGTATCTATTGTCCCTTTGGCTTCTTCATCACCCTTGTCTTTGGGTGTGCTTGTTTCTTTCTCATTTGATCCCTCATTTCCCTCTAGTATGTTTATTGCCTTCATTAGGACAGGCATGTTACTTTGAGTTGCTTCTTGGGCTTTTTTCAGTATTGATGTCTTGCTTGTCAGTTAGTGCTTTTTCAGCAGTGACATCCTCATCCTTTTGTATATTTTGTGCAGGGTCTTGCACAAGTGGGTGCAAGATTGATTTGTCCTGCATTTGTTCATCAACAATTTCAACTATCTTGTTATCTGATGTCTTCAGTACTTGATGGATGTGTTGATCCTTGAGTGTGATAAATATCACATCATCTTTCTTCTCTGGATCATTGTCAGAATCATAATGTGTGATATCTTGGATATTATCATCCATGCATGTATCTAAGTTAATAGGCTCATCATCACTTTCTTAATTGTCCAAAGCAATATGCCGAGGACTTGTATTATCTATCTCCTCCTCTTTGTGAGGTATGTTTGTGAGAAGTAATTGCTTCTCAACACTTGTTGACTCTGCCAGTAGATCTAGGAGATATCTTCATTTGGTCTCTATCATTGAATCCAATTCTATAAACTTGCTCTCCAGTACTTTGTAAGCCCTTATTTTGGCTACAAATTTACTTGAGTGTTTCCTTAGTACTTCTTATGTTTCTTCAAATTTGGATTCAAGAGGCATCAATCTTACAAGAACTCTTTCTCTTACTTCTCTTTCTTTTTTAAGGCATATGACCATTGTTGGTATATCCTTTTACCTAGCTCTTCAGGTATTTGATTTAAAAATTTAGTAGGGGCATACTTGTTTTTAATCATTGATTTTATTACTGCTTCCTGTATTTTATTCTGATCCTCTGGATTCAGTGTATCCCACTGCCTCATATTTTTATCAGTCATTGTACCATGGGTAGCAATTGATTTGGCAGCTTCATCTACCATTTGGTTTATGAATTTCTTCTTTACTGCATCTGGCTCATCATCTTTGGTGTCGTCCAAGTCAGCTTGTGTCTTGAAAAACCTTTTTTTCTTCTTTGGTTGTGTGGTTTTGACAGGTTGTTTTCTTGTTCTTTTTTGTGGTTGCTTCCTTATATAGGTCCTTACTCAAGACCTTTCTTAAGTGGTGTTGTATCAGTTGCAGCAGTCTGACTTCTTGTTCTTTGCATCTTTGCAAGAGGTGGAGATGGAGGTGCACCATCAGATTCAGTAGCCTCTGTATCTAATTTCCTTTCTTCTAGTTCTTTACCGATGTTACCCTGTTCATCAGTTTCCTCCTGTTGATCCTGCTCTTCCTCTTCAGTAACTGATAGAATATTCTTGAGATTCTTAACCATTTTATCTTTCTTGTTTATAGTCTTCTTAACTTCTAGCCCATGTTTTATCTTAGATTTTGCCTCCTCATATATTCCAAACCTTGGTTGTTTCTTATCAATGGGCTCATTAAGTAGTGCCTCAATTGCACTCGTAGCTAGATCAATGTTGATCTCATAGTCTAATGGTGATAACCAAGCTATTCTTGGTACAACCAGTTTGATATGTGTGAAGTCTATGTCTGCCATGAAATATATCTCATCTTTGTGTTTTTCAACTAGTTTATTAGGAATCCTGGTTCTTTCCATCATCTTTTCCTTGAACTCAATAAATTATGTAGACATTACAGACTCAAAGTTGTCTCCTAGTGACTTAATCAGTTCACTAATCTGTTGGGTTACCGGTTTGGTAGAGTCCCATACAACTTTTCCTATTGAAGGAAAGTATTCTTGAAAGTAGAAAAATGTACACATAATAAGTGATCCAAACTTACATGTGTTTCACTTTACAGACCTAATTTTGATCATATTCTCATCAAGTTGTTTCAATAGGATCTCACATAGGTCCATCTGAATTCCTTTCATTACAATCTTGTAAGTAGTACTTACTGCTATTGCAGAAATGTTGTTCATTCTTCTAGCCTAAATTTTTTTGTAACCAATAACACATGCACCAAATTTTAACTCTTCGTCGGTGATTGTGTTTACTTTGAGACCTTTGTTGTCTCCTTCTGCATTGGTGAGTTTTGTAACTTCTTTCATGGATGGATGTTTGTGTGCCCTAGGCTTGTCGGTTATCGGATAACCAGTGACAGCGTGAATAACATCCTTTGTTATTTGCTTGGGTTGGTCTAGCCATAGCTTGTTGTCATTCATCCTACTCAAGGCAATCCTAATCCATTCTGTCTTGAATTCCCTCGGGAAATGATGACATTTATTAACCCTTTGACCTCCAAGTGTTTGTGTTCTTCTTTCAGTTTTCCTTCGGCATCAAATAGCTTCTTAAAAGCTTCATCCATTTCTAGATCACCTATCTCTGCGATGTTACAGTGAATATAAGACCTAACGTCTTCTATGAGAAAAACCCTAGATGAAATTTTTTTAAATGCGTCATTTTCATCGGGTTTCGATGCAATCTCTGGATAGATCTTGTATTTAGGTTCTACACATGCGCTGTTCTTGATTAGTTTCACCACATTCTTCTTTTCATTCTTCATCTTAGCGATTCTTGATGTGGTTTCCATTGCTTTCCAAGTACTTAGGGTTTTCTTGAAATTAGGGCTTTTCTTGACAAAATAGTAACATAAATCTTTCAGTGTCTTTGGTACTTACTTTGATTCACAACGGTGGTGAGGAATCTGTTCTCTGTATGCTGAATCGATCTGTAGTCTCTTCTGCTTTCTACTCTTGAATCACTTTGATGTTGCTCTAATTTTTCTTTAAATCATGGGTGAAAAATGAAGTTGTCGCGATGATTATTTATAGACTTTTTGACCTAAGTCTTTGCACTAAATGCTCAACAAATTGTCAGGACGTGAAGATGGGTTTCGTCAGGAAGATATTTCAAATGATCGTCGGTGAAGACATGATGCTTTGGTTAGTAGTTAACCATTTTGATTTTACCAACGGATATCGGTATTCTTTCATGACCACTTCTAAAGTTTTCTTTCTTACCGATGGTCATCGGGTTACACTAGCAGTTTACCATTTTTACTAGTTGACCAAAAATTTTTGGTAAGTGTGAATAACTCATTATTGTGTTCACCGATGATTTTTGGTAAGTGTTTACCGACGGTGTTGCATTCTTAAATTGGCAACAAGTACAGTAGTGTGCATCTTTGGTTTATATAGATTTTGACTATCTATCAATTCATATAATGGAACTGATGCAAAATATAACTTGTTATAGTGCAGTTCCATACTTACTTGTTTAGCTCAAGTGGGGTTGGTGGTGTCACTAGATCGATTGGATGGGGTGTCACCATTTGCATTACTTGGTCTAGCTTCATCATTGCTTGAAGATTTTATCCATATTTTGTCTCTTGTCCTCCAGATATCTTCAATGGTGTTACCATTGGGATATGTGCTTGTTTCTGTCAATCTGTCTTTGCAATATTTCTTGAGATGACCAACTTTATGACAGTGTAAGCATGCCATTCTAGGGTTTGACCAGCCTCTAGATCTTTTGGTCCATGCTCTCATGCAATTTGCAGTGATGTGACCATATCTACCACATGCTGTACAGTTTGTCCAAGTGTTTTAATCCCATATAGTGATCCCGTATGTTGTCCAAGGTTTCCATCTTTTTCTTTTCTATCCTGCTCTTGCATTCATAAGCCTTATGTCCTTTCTTGTTACATTTATAACAGAATCCTATGAATGAAGATGTAGACGTAGATTTAGGAGTACCTTTCATTTTACCTCTGCATGCATTTGATGTGTGCCCTTGCTTTCCACAGTACTTTCATGTTGGCTTTCTTGGTCTTTGATTTCCATAGACAATCTTTGGATTTGATGATTCTCCATTTCTGGTAAAGCCTATACCGCTGTTGTTGTTGACTCTTCGTTGTCCTTCAAGAAATTCATCCATTCTTTTATTGCTTTCTTCAACCTTTTTGATAATCTCATTATGTTGTTGTTGAATTCTAACCTCATGCTTTAGCTTTTTATTTTCTTCTCTTAGTTCACCGATAATCTGTATTCTCTCAATGAGCTCCACATTTATTTTGTTTGCTTCTTAACTCATAAGGATAATCTAATTTGTGAGATCATGGTGATTCTCAGCATGTCTTCGAATTTCCATTTCCTTTTCTTGTAGTTTCTTTGAAATCTTCCTTCTATCATCAATAGCAAGTGTTCTTTCTATTTTAGCTTGTCTGGCAGAACTCATCACATCAATCATTCTTACCATCTGGGTCTCTTGACCGATTTGTAGCATCTTTATTTGCTCTGTCAGATGTAGGTTGATCTCCTTTATATTTGTGATGTTCTCTTTTGATGTATTTGATACATTACTTGCATTTGATCCTGAAGATTTAAAGAAATTTGGAATCTCTTCTTCTTGATAGTCTTTTTCATTGTTCCTGGTAGCCATACCTTTTCTTTCATCCAATAGCTCTTTCATCCAACAACTCTCCCAATCCCAACCCTAGAGTATAAAAAGATGTCTGGGTGGACTAGAATAAATATTTCTCCTTGGGCCGACCCCAAAACTGGGAAAAGGGTGTCTCGTAGTCATCACCATAGCCAAATCCTAGGGGAGTGGATTTGTAAGGTTGGAATCAATGTCCAATATGGCATTGTGAAGATCCACTATAAAATTCCCTGAAAATAGTTGGTCACAAAACTCTTCTAATAAAGTTTTGGAAGCTCCTGCGACCATAATGCTAGCCAAGCAGCCCAAGAAAATGTCTGAGAGAACCTTAAATCTGTGGTTGGTGCGGAGAAAATTGAACCCAAGCACTTTCCTCACCGTGTGGATGACAAGGCGATGCTGGAAATTGCAAACTTCCATGATTTGATTGGAAGTGATGGGGGTGTCAAAAGTGATTTACTCAATATCAGAACCAAGCTTAATTGGGGTATCCATCACTCTTCCTTTGAAGATTTTAGCTCTTTGTTCTGATGAATATATAGTCACTTATGAACTCCAACCGTAGCCAAAGTAATAAACATGCCAACTTGCTGTAAAACTATCCATATGAAGTTTAATCTTCACTTCTCTGACAAAGCTAGTTGTAGCATACACCTTTCACCTTATGTCATGTCTCGATACAATCCTGAAGAGTGTGTGTACCCAACTTTAGAATGGATTAACATTCCCCACCTAAGAATACTTCAGCCGATCCGGAAAAGGAGATGTCAGTTGTACAAAAAATCCAAAAGATAGCTTATTACTCGAAGATGCTCGAGGATGAGACTTTCCTGATTGATGTGATATCGAGTTAATGAAAGTTGTCTATCCCATGCCACGTGAAACTCAAGTGATAAATAGAATGTTTGTTTAGCCATCAAAGAAAATCACTTCAGATTTTGAATGCCAATTGGCTATGTCATTTTCCATCACCTCATCCCCAATGAACCAATTGGCCAAGTATGCATTTGACATTTATGGTTACAAGACTTGGAGTGACCAGTATTCTTACTTTTCAAATTTGACTACCAGATGACCGTTGCTGAGTATTACCAATTGCCAAGCTATTGTGACCACTGTATTAGAAATGACTTACTTGTAATCTTGTGACCTAAGTTAACAAATGAAAACTTTAGTTTCAACAATTATTTTTCTTTTCCATCTATTTTAACCAAAATTTATCAATATAGACTTGATACCATGAATTGTAACTACTAACTATTAGATATTTGAAGTCCAACAGTCAATTGCTTTTCCCTCCAAGTGTCTCTTGACCATTCACATACTAGATCGGGAAACAATGCGTATATATTCGAATAGACTACTTAGTAAGTGGATGTAGCCTTGATGGTGAATCAGAATAAATACCTTGTCTTGTTTGTGATTCTTTATTTTTAATTTTAATTTTCTACACATTCATTTTTTTATTAGCACTTCTTTAATTACACTAGGTGTATTCATTTAGGTACAATGGTGATGATAATTACATTTAAAAATTCAATTATTACACTTGAAAACATCATTCTTCTCATTCATATATCGTAATTAAACTTTAAAATTTATTTCAAAATTTAAAATATTTATTAATAATCTCTAACAAACATTGCCATACTTACTATAGCTAAACCATGTTTTTATGACCTTTCCTTGGTGGGAGGTAGGCCAGTTCCAGCAAATCTGATTCTGAAAGTGGAGGACTTAGAATTCCTAGTAAATTGGGCACCAACTATGAGAAGAAATCTGAACTTTCTCTATTGCTTCTTTCATGTAAAACTACAGGATTTAGCAAACTGGATAGACACATTCATTCTAGAAGATCAAGTCGGGGTCTGAGAATCATAATCATTTCTTAACATCAATATTGATATTCCTCATCCCAAGAAACATTTAAATGTATAAATTGACTCCTCTTCCTTAAATGGGGAAAACTGAATGTTGTAATGATGTTAATATGCTGGTTTGCAATTTAGAAGATTAAGATATGAACTTTGGTGTTATCTCTGATTCTGGTATTCTGCATTTCTATTAATGCTATATGAAATTGAATAAAGGACTGTGAGCAGGATAACATATCTTTATTCTTTCATTGTATAGATTCATGTTAAATCTAGGTAGCTAGGTTTAAACTTAGCACTCTTTGTTTTACCTACTTCGCCTAGTTAACTCCTCTGTAGCATAGATACTCTAAAGATGCTAATGGTGTTAGAACTCTGGCCCTTAAACTATGATGTTTTAGGGCTTCTTGTCACCTCTCATAGTGCGGATTGAGAGCTATAGAATAAAATATTGGTTGAGTTATGGACTTCGCACCCTGTTTTGCCTTCACCAATGTGCTACCTGGCTCTGCTGCCTTGGTTTGGCTCCTCTTACTCGTGCCTAAGCTTCCTTAGGGATGTCTCCTATCTAGGGCTCTTATCTCATCATTCCAATAGAGATTAAACTATCCAAATGAGTAGTTTATAATAGTTTTAAATATTCACCTATATAGTTAGAGATATATATGTGTTCATGAATATATATATATATATA
>MU228524.1:463321-476514 GCA_018584345.1 Thuja plicata | reverse complement strand
CTTAGACCTGAACATTAATCCCTTTCTTCCATGTATGATCCTTGATGAATTTGAAAAATAATTACTTAGTATACTTATATTTAGAAAAATCTATATAAATGATGTAAGAGATATCAATATAGAAACAACTAGTATATAATTATTTCAATAAACTGAGGATTTTTTTTTAAATCATAATAATTTAGGTAACATTTTAATATTATAAAGATACTATATATAAGAAAGTATTCTTCATTTATGAAAAATATATTACTACTCTTTAATCACATACATTTTAACATTTAATATCTATTTCTTTGAAAAGGACATTATTAATATTTTTTGTTATCTCTATATACTTATATTATAAAGAGATAAAATTTCTTTTTTTAAATAAAAAATAGTATATTGTAAAATTGCATCTATATGATAAAATCAAGTATTTTAGATATCTAAAATTTCTTTAACATAATTTAAAAAATAGACTATGAGATAAATTTAAAAAAATAACCCTGATTGTGAGCAATAACAAGAAACAAAAACTTGATTGTGAACAATAGCCCATGAAACAAAAACTATCCCTACTTGTTTCAGAGAGAAGGGAGGAGATTATTTATGGTGTCAATCACCCCTTCCCCCTTAAGAGGATTATCAAAAATTATGTTTCATTAACCAGACAATTGGGTGCGTGATCACCACACATGCAAAAGGCTCACAAGAAAGTTCAACGGAAAGGATTCAATATTAACAATATCGTTGATCACCACACATGAAAAAGGCTCACAAGAAAGTTCAATGCAAAGGATCAAAGCATTAGGTGAACATTGTATGCCAACTCTTCCCTTTCCTTGTGCATGAGGTCTCTTATGACTAGTATTTAATCATTTTAAACTCTTTCAGATCGTAATATTGCCTCTCAACAATTCACAACATTAAAAAAACCCACAAAATTAATGAAATGTTTCTACATCTAATTTTGTAAGTGTAAGATGAAATTAATACCCTAAAACTTAATAAAATTGAATACATGTATATATATCTTAAAACTCTAGATCCTCTAACTAATATTCTTCTTGGAAAACCTTTAACTCTTGCCTCTCTTTTCACTATTTAATCTACTATTGTGATAATTGATCAACACAATGAACTCTAATGTTTAAACCATTTATTATTCTACAATTTTCACAATAGTGAAAAAGAATAGGCAAGAAAGATCCTCATCGATATTGAAATTACATCACCTTTTTAACTTTCGGTCAAAAGGAAGATGGGTAGGTTGTTGAGGTCACAAGAAAATGAGATCTTAGATCGATAAACACGCAGAATATTTGAGTTTCGGTTACCTGTCATTGCAAGTTGAAGGTAGTTGGAGATTCTGGTTACACATCTTGTCCCGTGATGAAAGCCATCTCTCTTTTATCCATTTGCACAGGAACAATTGTCAGAACCTTCTAAATTAAGGCACATTCCTCCTCCTTCTTCTCCAACGCACACACATTCAAGCTTCTATAATTGCACTTGTTAATGTCTAAACAATCATTATCGCTATCGTTAGAAGGTCTAAGATTTGAAAGAGAAACAGTTATAAAAGAGAACAGATAATATTAATAATGCTTCATAATTAAGAAGAGTGCGGAAGTCTAAAGACTGTAGTGTAGCCCAAAGTACCAAGTCTGTGTCAGTTGGTGAACCTGATTCCTAGAGAAGTGGTGAAATTTAACATACACCGTATTCTGTCCAGAAATTTCTCACATTTTAAAAAAGGCTTATTAAACTTCTTTAATAACAAATTTCTTGTCTTCAATAAAGAAGTTTGTTATCATGACTTCTTTAATAACAAATTTCTTTAATAACAAACTTCTTTAATAACCCTTTGAAGTCATTAAAAAAGGCCAGCTGTTTCCTTGCGTTCGACGTTAACGTTTTTCACGAGCATTTGAAGAGATTGTTCGTAGAAACTCTTAAAAGACCAAACCATCCCCTTTCTTGTTCAAATCGATATCTTTTCCATAAATTGTGTTTTGTGGTTCTAAAGTTTCTTTGAACTGTGATAACAACGCCATGGTTTTCAAAATGGGTTTCCTTGTGTTGATTTTGGCGTTTATTCTTCCCCTCTTATTCTTCTGTGATGTTAGCGAAGCCCGATATGGCTCAGAAGATCAAGATGTCCCTACTTTTCCCCATGCCTATCAAACTTCAGGTACGTTTCACTATTTCCCTATTCTATTTATATGCATGTTTAACTATTTCCCTGATCTATTTGTATGTATGTTTAACTATTTCCTTAATCTATTTATATGTACAGTAGACTTTCAGGAGAAAACACAATTTATATGGAGGTTGCTTTGATCAGCTCCGGATTATTAATCAATAGTCATTTTAAAACGTTTATACAGTTTATAAGAACTATTTCATTTCTAATCTTATATTAAAAAAATCTGTCAAATCTGTCTAATTTGATAGTTTAATAGTTAGATTATAGTTTGGAACTACCTACTTTATATATATATATATATTCTTAATGTATTCTAACAATTTTTGGTGTTTAATATAAAATAATAGCTTTAAATGGCGCAGCTCCAAAAAGTGATGGATATGTAAAAGGAACTTTGTCGTGGATTCTTCCTGTAAGCAAATATTCAAACTTTCAGTCGATTTTGTGTTTTGGCTGTTGATCTCAAACCACACTCTAAGCAATATATTAAGTCTAGAAAATATCAGTAGACATTAAATTCTCATTGTTTAGTGCTTTTAACGTAAGAATCAACATTTAATGTGTATAATTTAAACCAACAAATTGTGTTGTAGTCTAATTCTGAATTTGGTGAACTTTGTAGCTCTTCGGACACCATCGCCACCACCGTCATCTGACAGATACTAGCATCGATGGATGCTGTCAAAATCTGTGCTGTGCAAAGAATGGCATTTCCAATTGCTGTCCACCGAGTCGATAGGATGTCCAATAATGCTATTCACACATTTTTACAAGAGGATTTCAGAGTTTTTAGCTATTGAAAATAGGAGGATGTTAAGTGGAGAATGCTATTTAAAATAAAATAGAATAATGCTTTTTTCTTCTATCAAATTCAAAACGATTGACTTTTGATTTTCTTCCATTTTCATAAAAGAAAAACGTATTCAGTTTGTTCTTTTCTAAAATGATACATGCATTGACTATTGTTCTTCTTCTATTTTCATAAATGTATACAGATTTTTTTAAAAATGATACATGTTTGTTAGTCCCGCCTTCTATAGGCGGAGACTAATCTTTTCATTGCACTAAACCGAATTAATTCGAATTAATTTGCTGCTTGGAAATCGTGCAACTTTTTCAATTTTTCAATTTCCTCTTGAAAAATTGAGCAGAAAATCAGGGCAGGTGACGGATTTAATGTAAGTTGGAATACATGGCAGCCTGTAACCCTATTTTCTGTGAAATTTCTTGAGCGAGAAAATGAAAAGATTGTGGGGAAAAAGAATGAGAGCCAATGGGAAAACAAGAAATAAAATCTTAGAAATTTCGTTTAATAGAAAATATTGCCCTGACCATGGTATAAACGGGATTGTTTGACATTTGCATGGTTACTGAGGCGGCAATCAATAGGAAATAAGCACCCGAAAACTTAAGTCCCCACCTATAGAAGGCTGGGACTAATAAAATAAAGCTAAAGTAATAAATAAAATAAAAATTGTCATTTATTATTGAATAAGAAAGAAAATAACACTTTTATTTTCTGTACTTACGATACATGAGAACAAATGGTATCCCTGTATAATGAAACCAATAGAAATATATTAAATTTCTATTGTGATCATACGTTTGACTTTCAGACAAAGCTGCTCCTGGTTTATACAAAATAAAAATTTGATTGATGATAATAGTTAGAGCCTCGATAAAATAAAATTCCATCACACCACTCTATGGCTTCTGGTGTGGAATGCAAAGAATGAAGATGTTCAGGAATGGTATCCAATTCTCTCCACACATTCTCCTCCCAATCATATTCATCTATATATTCCTGCCCAAATCCAAATAGTCGTCCAAAATCAAATACAAGATCATGATGGTGATGGTCTCCCATAGACCAATGAAATCTACCTACTGTTGTCCATACTCGTGTGCTGGGATCAAATCTTTGAAATCTATCTCCCTCTACACTAAACACATAAAACATTCCTTCAATGGAAAAACCCCTACACCTTCCAATTTCTTGCGGTATTTTAGGAAGAATCTCCCACTTGTCTTCATGTAATTTATAAACTGTTGCTTCCAAGATATAATAATATTGTCCATATCCTCCTGCAGTGTAAATTGAACCTTCAGGCGAGGCACACCACGCAAACATGAAATGATTTCATCTAGAGATAGGACATTCAGCACCATGCTTCCATTTGCTAGATATTAAATCGTATATCAAAACCTTTTTACTAAAACTGCCATTATGTTTCAGGCCCAACAAAACAATCTTATGATTAACACTTGTAATTTGAGTCCCTGGCATGGCTTCAAATCCAATAGGAAGATCGGTTAGCAGTGCATATGTTTGATCAATAGGATCATATATAGATATGTTAATAGCGTGGAGAAAACATACATATTTATTACTTAGCCCAAACTTAATTCTATCCTTATAAAATTGAAGACATTCGATTATTTCCTTTGCTAGTTGGGACAATCGCTTAAGTTTTAATTGATATTTATATGACATTTTTAGTAAAATGTCAAGAAATATTTGTTCAGGTAATTCTTGAAGAAAATCCATCTTTTCTTAAATAAAATATGAAGGTCAAGTCTTTCACATTAAGTTAAGGGAGTGTAGAAATTTAGTAAAGGATATATCCTTTGGGAATGTCCGCGTCTATTTAATTTTGAATAGTATTTTATACTAATCAAAGTAGACAATAATCGTCTAAAAAATTCTTATGCATGTCATGAATATAATGTATTGAAAATATAAGCAAATATGATATTTTATTGAATTACAAATTAATATTGATATACTTTAAAACTCCAGGTAAACTATATTAGAGATATGATGACGATTGTAGAGAAAAAGTTATTATGGATTTATTATTTTTAAAGAAGTTTATTTAATATAATATTAAAAATTATAGTATAATATTCTTAATCTTTAATCAAATAAATTAAATGGAATAATATATAATAATTTATAGTATTATTATATAAATATTAATTTATAATATAATATTAGAATCTAATTTAAATCTATCATTTAATATTTTTAAGAAAATTCTATTTTGTTGAGGGTCTTTAATATATTTTTTAGGCTTCTAGTATAACACAAATTTTTATATGATATATTATTTACAAGTTTAAAAACAAAAAAAAAAATTATAAATAAAAAATTATTTACATTCAACCAATTTTATTTTATGACACCAATAAGAAAGCCTAGTGTCAATGGAGAGTTACACATTGGGATAAATACTTAAAACCAAGCAAAAGACAATTAATCTATGGTACTACTACGCAAACGCACACGCACATGCACACACACACACACACACACACACACACACACACACACCTGACATTGAGTTGTAGCTCTTTTTCTCACAACATTTTATAGCAATGGAGGACAACTAACAATGGATGCATTGGAAATGTTGGTCATTACATTGCTACATGGTGCAATTGTCGAAAGAGTGGGACCACAATCACCAAGAATGGATAAATCTAAAATATCAAAGGAGGTGTTCGATACATTATCTCCACCAATTTCCTAGAATATTGAACTATCATTTTCTTAAAGAAAATCCCCATCAATGGCTAAATTTTAAGGACTAGAAGAGACATCAACACAAGTTTCCTTCTCTAATTTTTATTTGGAAGACATAAGTGGATATTCCTCACATATAGATTTCACCTTCATATTTTTAGGTGGCTTCTCTCCATCTCCTCTAGACTGACAATTAGTTACGTGTGCAAGAGAAGTTGAAATACCACTACTCGTGGGGGCAAGATAACTTTGAGATGTATTTTTTTCTCCATTTACAAATCCTTTTGATGAAGACAAAGTACCACATTATTTTATCCTCTTCTCAAGACATCTCCTTTCTTTATTCACCACAAGCGAGGTTCTATCTTCTAAATTAAAAATCTCCTCCCCTGACCAATAGAGGTGTGGAATAACTCCCATAGAAATGATGCCATAGATCTAATCAACCATATCTAAACCAACATCAATTACATTCTTAGGGAAATCAAAACCAACTCCACAAGTTTTGGCCTACTCCAATGTTAACCTCATATAATCTCTCTTTTGCACCTCCCTTATATCATCACAGTCTTCCCCGTAATATTCTAATGAGGGCTCATTCAGCTATGACTTTCCCCCATGGAAATGAGAATATGCATAATATTTACTGTCATAATAAGTTCTTCATGACAAAGGCTGAAAATTGAACTTTGATAGAATTTTCTCTATCATCTTCATGACTTCATTGCTTTTACAACTAAAATATTATAAATGCATTAGAAATGGGTAACCCTTTTTCTTCATTTTTTCTACATATCTATTGTTCATATTTTGCATCTAGTAGCATAAATTATAGGAACGCTACATAATTAAAAACATATTAGGGAAATTTAAATGGGACATTTAAGAAACCCCATTTTGAAATACTATAAACTATAAAATTGAATAAAATAGCTCCTATATTGAGTCATCAGAGTGGCAAATTCAGGGGAAAACCTTCTTTCTAGTGACCTATCAATATGTTTAACAACCACCCATAGAAATCCATCATTGATGTAGGCAAAAAATTTCATGTATGCTTTCTTTTGTAGCTGCAGAAAATAGTCATACATAAGTGTCTCTTCATTGTGAGATTCAACCATTGTCAAACTAGGCCAAAATTTTTTTATGGTAGAAAGTACATATATAAACATTGAGCACATATGGAAGACTCACCCCCTCTTCATAGCTAGATAAATTCTCATGCAATTGACGAGTGATCAGATTGGCCCAATTAATATACTCACAATCAAAACACATAGTTATCATGAAATCACATGTTCATTGACTCCACACCGCCTATGCCACGATGTAATAGGGTGATTTAATTACAAATTTTATTCACAAAATGCTCTCTTTTTAAACTTGAAGGTAGCTTAGACTTTCCTTTCCTCTTAACCCCTGGCCATGCACTTACGATTTGACTTAGACTCCAATCTTCTCTCTTTGAAAAATAGTACAGGAAAAACTTTATAAATTTATCTACACATGACTCCCATATAGGAAGGTTTAGTGCTTGGAAAACTACTTCAATGAAAATTTTAACAAGCATCGAACTATTAGAAAATTTCAAAATTCTTAGAGTCATATTAATTAACACAAGAAACAATCATTTTACGACAAGGAACTATAGGAGAAAAACCACTTGCTTCAAGAAAACAACTCTATAAAAATTCTCAGGAATCATAGAGTTATAATATTCTTTCGCAAAGCCATAAGCTTGTTGGAAAAATGGTCAGTGCTGCACTCAGGATTCATAACAATGGATTAACTACCTCATGTGGATTCTAAAAGTGTAGTGGTTGTATCAGGCATTGACAGTTTTATCTTTCGGTGCATCAGAAACCAAACTTGTAACATGTGGTATCAGAGATTGGTCACAGGTTTGAATCCCCTTAGGTAACTCTAAGGGGGAGATTATTGGAAAAATGCTCAAACACTCCCCTTAAGATTTGTGACAAGGGACTAACTACCTACGATAGATTCTATAATTCTAGTGGTTGTATTGGGCATTGATAGGTCGATCTTTTGGTACAATAACAACCACACTTGTAACAAAACACTCACATCATTTAACTCTGTGTCCTTGATCCCTTCGAGGACATTGTCTATAGTTGGTGACATAACAAAGGCTAGATTTGAAAGTCATGGTTTAGAAGACAATGTATCAATGTCTCTTCAATTATAGTAACCATATAATGGCTAAACCCTAAAATTTCATAAAACAAACTCATGAAGAATCTCTAATTATGATTTAATAATGACAGTAAAATAAAAGCATAAACCCATACCCTAATCTGTTTGACTGGAAGACCACAAATTTTTGCGTTGCTAGAAATTTGTAGACCTCTCTCTACTACATGCTCAAAACAAAAATAGTACCACAAAATAAAAGAAAAAAATTATTTAATTTTCTCAGTAAGTGTACACCTCTTGATTTTTAAAAATGATGTGAATATCTTTGCACCTATTTCTCCACCTCACCAATCAATAATCTAAAGCAGCCAATAGAACATTGAGAAAAATATAACTTCCATACCCCAACATGCCTTTACATCACACACAAAACAAAGAACTCATCAAGACACAAAAATTGGAGACTTCCCAACCAAACAAGTCAATATGCACCAGAGTAAAATTTATTCCTATAACAGTGACATGAAGGATGATTAGGAAAAACATATTCCGTAGATTAAACCCTTTTTAGGAATGCATATTACAAATTGGGAGATCCCTTTAAGTTGGACACACCCCAAGTGGTAGTCAGCTCATAAAATCTAGACACATCTTAACAAAATAATTCAGCAACTGCAAATTTTTTTAAA
This sequence comes from Thuja plicata, assembly GCA_018584345.1. Classification (NCBI taxonomy): domain Eukaryota; kingdom Viridiplantae; phylum Streptophyta; class Pinopsida; order Cupressales; family Cupressaceae; genus Thuja; species Thuja plicata. The sequence goes on along the minus strand of MU228524.1, from coordinate 467,951 downwards.
AAAATCCCCAATTTCTGATATTAAAATATAATTACGATGTTCCTACTAGATAGCATGGTTTAACAACTTCTTTAGTAATCAATAAACTCGATTCCCACAAAATTTCAACACATTCCTGACATCCTCACAAAATTACTGTATAATGGCTACACCCTCAAATTTCCCAAAGAAGATTCATGAGGTAATAGACAAATGAACACAAATGCTATGACCTATAAAATCTCTACATGTAACCCAAAACTTACACAATAAAATAATGGCAGACTTGACACTTCACATTACCACATCCACAAATTGAAAATATAGCCCCCATTGCACTCTAAGATACAAAACATTTTTTAAGACATAATGAAAATCAACTTCATAATCGTGCTACTAAACTCTTACCTTTTTTAACACAACTCTTTGCACAACCATTAACCATAGAAGAAAAAAAATCCCCAAACAACTTATCCACATAGAACATTGTATGGCATTACACACCTTGCAAATCAGAGAGTTATATCCCCATCACATAATCATCTCAACTCCATGAACAATTATGATAGTACAAGAACAAATAGATTACTAGCCCTAAACAACTAATCCATAGAGAAAATCACATGGTTTTAGCAGGGAGACATGATACAAGAACCCACAATCACTCGACTCTTCTTGTTTCAACATCTTCTCACATTCCGTCTATGAGAATTGGACAAATTTTTAGCCTCTTCAGATAATTTCCTGACATAGGTAGCTTTTGAAATGACAAGTACATAACTACCCCACATAATACATTACACACAATTAGGGTCTAGCACAAACATCCAAAATTCAAAAAAATTATGGCAACGTGAGACAATATTTTAGCCCCATGACAAAATTTTCTAATGTTAGATAACTTTCTGGAAAATACCTCATTGTGAGACAAATTTCAAGTGACACACAACATCCTAGGAACAAAAACACACAAATTCCCCACTATCCATGCTCTGACAAATTCTCACATTACATCCGCTAAAGATCGACAACTTCCCACCCTCATGAGATAATTTTCCTACGTTATACACTTTACATGATGAAAATTTAAAACAAATAGTCTATTAGATAAATAATGTACAACTTGTCCTGTCAATATTACCAAAACCCCCTCAAGGAGTTCTGTTCTATTTCCTATTCTTCTCTCATAAAATAGGAGACTATAATTTTTTTTTTAATATTTTCTTGCTTTACTAATTAAATCCATAGAGTTTATCTTAGTTTAACCTCTTTCATGCTCCTATAAACAAGGATATAAACCACTAAGTACTCTCCTTGTGCCACGCACAGGTGTCCATAAGGAAGCAATAATATTAAATAAATAAAAGGATTAAGAGTAAAAAAAAGGTGAAGAGAAGGGGCCCAACCAAACAAAAAGGTAGGAGTCTAGTTTATCTACAAAAAACTAGTTTGCCTGGACTTGAAAGAGATGTGGTATTGGAATATGGACAAAATTGACAGTAAGATGAGTAAATGGGATAAACACTACCTGTCTTTAGCTGGGAGATATCTAGTGTGCCAGAAGATCCTATCCTAATACAATATATACTATACATCCACATGGTTATGTATTCAATATCAGTATAATCACCTTTAGAAATAAATAATAGATTATTTATGGTTGCATGGTGAAGGAGGAAGGAAAAGACACACAGGGAGATGGAAATGGTGCTCCATTGGAAAAATGATGAGGGGCTTAGGGATGAAATACCTCACGGTATAAGGAATATCCCTTACAGCCAAATGGATCTTTAAAGAACTTCAAGGGATGGAACCATGGAAGGTGCTGATTAGGAATGATATTACAAGAGAACTATCATGTAAGGGCTCCTCATTCAAAGGGTTGCACCTTTGTGATCTCATTATTGGTCAATTTATAGTAAAAAAGGCAGGATCAAATCTCTTCTAATCCATCTAGAAGGAATAGGATCATGTGTGACATCTGATATCTTAAAACAACCCCGTTTCATATGATAATATATTATGTGGTAATAGGTCTATCTGGTGGAAAATTAATCACAAAGGACAACCCCTTTCCCTATTGCAATGATGCTTAGAATAAAGCTAGATAGTGAAAGGGATAAGTAAGATGTAAGATGTTATAAAGGATGGTTAACTTCTCATCGAATTAAGAATATAGTATTTAAACTTTGATTCTAGGAGGTGATGTACCTTCTACCCATTGAAAAGATAGGAATTTGTCTTCTATTATGAGGTCATTGTTACTATCAGGTTATCCAGGAAGAAGTTTGAAGACCTATTACAAGATGGAATAATAAGGGTCTATAGATGGGAAAATATCAAATGGATTTACTTAAGCAAGGAGGATAGAGGACAAGACTCCCTTTGAGATAGCTCTACATAACTCTTGGAAGATCTAACATAGTATAGAGAGAGGAATCATAGGGAAACAGAGGTTGTTGTGGAAGCAGTGCTACTAGCAGTCATTACAGCAACAAAAACTCATGTTTCTTTCCCCATAATAGTGGTTGTGAGAGTGGAGCATCCTTGAAATCTACATATCGAGGATGGAAAAGAGCTTAAGTGGATGAATGGGAGCGCAGTATAAGTGGCTTGGGTAGAGAGTAGAGGGGATGATAGAGAACCGAATAGGTTCTTCTAGTGATCTTGAACACAATTACAATTTGAGAAACTTTTATATGGTCTATAATATTAATATATTTTCATCCCATTGCACATTCATAGACATACTTATTTTTGCAAGTGTTGTTAATGTTAATATGTGTGGACAAACGTGATCAAACTCTTTTATGTATATTGATTCTCTTATATCTAATACAAAAATATATATTTGAAATTATTTTCAATTAAAGTTTTAAATAAAATTTTGTTCCACATTATTTACTTTTTATTTCATTAAAGATTATTTTATTTTTCATTGGTAAGATAATTGATATAAAAATATTATATAAAGAATAAAAATTAGTTTAATTTTTAATTCCTTAGTTTTGAATATATACTTAAAAAGGTGAGTCACAAATTATCAATCATTCAAATGATTGTTGTATTTATATTTACTTTTATAAAATCTTTTTTTTTGAAGAGTCACTTTTTTTTTCATATAAGTTATTTTTATATTAGGGTATGTGTAAGATCATGAGGGGCCAAAAAGTGGCGATGTGAAAAAAATCCACTTTTCACTCGTCCAAAAGCGCATGAAAGTGCTTGTTGACTTTTTAGTAGGCCTAGGTGTCAGTACACCTGGGAAAACCTGACACCAAAGTACAAGCCTAATCGGGTACCTGATTTTTTTTAGTATCCAAAAATATCAAGTACCCGATATTTTTGGGAACCTGAAAAAATTGGGTACCCAAAACCTATGGCATAAATCTAAACCCGCGAGCCATTTTTCCTATTTCTGCAATATTGCTGCTCATGGCTGCGTTGAACATTTTCATTGTGAAAATGTTAAAACTCTAAATTTAATTATGTTTTTTTATTCCTAAATATTTAGATAATAAAAGGATATATTTTTAGTCTTGCTTTCATTGTACAACACGTCTCAATAAAATTAATTAAATTAAACATTCTCTGAAAAATTTCCAAAAAAACAACAGCACCGCTGAGCAGGGCACTTGGAACCCTTTTGTTTCTGTCAAAGCTTTCAGAATTAGGTTCTTCATTCTTTCATTTTTTTCCAATACAAATTTGCCATCGCAGAGTGGTGTGTTTTGAGGATTGCAGGCAAAACAATTGTTGGTAGCCATGACTGCCAGTTTGAATCCATGGGTAGAAGAATTTGTTCCTCCTCCACAATACCCTCTTATTTGGTTTTCAATTTCAAATTTCAAATTTCACTAATTAAAGACTGTGATGCAGTAAGTTTAGACTTGTGTAGTAACAATAGATGGGTGTGGAACAAGCATAGATAGCTGATCACATGTCCTTAAACCATACATTAAAGACCATTCTTAATGCAAAAGGTTTACCCTTCCTTAAAATTTGTCATTTGTATTGGTAAGATAATGTTCATTGCTCATCTGTCACAGACTTCATTTATTGTATACTAAATGCGATTATATTTTGTACGACATGAGCAGATTTTGTTTGTGTGAACAAATTTAGAAACATAATGAAAGAATGTATTCTCCTTCACCATCTTTTCGTTTCACACTACATTTAATAAAAATCATCGTCGTAAATAATGTGGAGCATGCGACATTCCTCTCTTGACAACAAGAGATGAAGCAGTGTTTATTACTTTATTACTTCAAGAGAGTTTTAACGCTGAGCTGTTAGAACATATAATGGTCATCCTTACAGTCATTCTGATGCAAGAGGAATGATTCCTGACTGTTTCTCCTAAGTCTTTTATTTCCGCGGGAAAAAAGGCTTGAAAAAATAGTACCATATCTAAGTGTGAGATTTTAGCATAAATTATGTGGTTCAGAACATATAAAAGGGGTTAAAAGGGGTCATGGGGTCTTCCTAGGGGTCGTAGTACGTGATAAGGCATACTAGGACCCCTAGCAAGACCCCATGACCCCTTTTAAACTATTTGAATTCTCAAGTGTGTCCCAAGGGGTCGTATGACCCCTTGGGACACACTTGAGCATTCAAATGGGTTGAAAGGGGTCATGGGGTCTTCCTA
>MU228524.1:400864-437361 GCA_018584345.1 Thuja plicata | reverse complement strand
ATTTAACATACAATTTAAATATGAAGATATCATGTGATATATTGTTAAATACATATTAAAATATATAATACATATAAAATAATATATAATATATGATTTATAATTTAACATTTAATATTAATATATATTATACAATATTTAATGTAAAATATATGTTATATAATATTTAATATATAATAGATATTATATAATATTTAATATATATAATATATAATATCAAATATATAATCTAATATATATTCTAATATTATATATCTATTATATAATATCTAATATATAATCTAATATTATATATCTAATATATAATATCAAAAAATGAGAGGGAGAAAGGGGTTGAAAATAAATTTAGAGGGAGAAAGGGGAGGGAAACTTCAAAATTTAAATTTTTGCCAGGATTTTCAGGTATTCGAAAAAATTGGGTACCTGATTAGGCTCGGTATTGCTTTGTGCACCAAACCTACCTGGTCAACTCTTCAAATGTCCCAAAAATGTGTTTTTCCCCTGTTTCTCTGAGTTTCAGATTTCGACCATATAGCTGACGATTTTTTTTTCACCCGAAATTGAAGAAACGAAAAGGGTATTTTAAGAAGATTATCAGTTTTCTATCGATATAATTGCTGTCAAATTTTGAATTCGGTAAGTAATTATTAGTTATTTTCTAATTGAGTTATCTCTAAAGTGTTGATTTACATACTAATTGAAAAACGGCTATAACTTTCAGACGGTATAACATTTTTGAAATCTGAAAAATAAGTCACATTCTATGCTTCACCTACTATAAGGGAAATTTTTTTTTTTTTGAATTTAGTAAAGTTTTCAATGAGTTAAGGTGGTCAGACATGAGAGTTTTTTTATTCTAAAAATGTTGTAGCAGAAAATTCATAATTAATTATTTTTTTGGAATAAAATTACACAAAAATATGCGTCACATTTTGGCATGAGTCTACTATGTATATCTAAAATCTTATAAAATAATATTATGATTTGATCATGATTAAGGTGGTCAGACATACACCTACTTATTTTTTTCCTGAAATTTTTGTACTACTGCATTGAAATCTATACTTTTCACCAATTATATTAATTTTTTTGTTTAGAAAAGGCCTAGTAGTTTAGAAACTACATTCAATTTCCTACAGATCCTATTCTTACAACTCTTTGGTATTAGGTTGATAGCTAGTTCAAATTTTCACGTCAAATTGACTAACCCTGATTTGTTGATTTTTCATTGCCACTTAAGGGCATAGTTTGGCCCCTCATGATCTTGCACATACCCATTAGTATAATGCAAAATGATACAAACAAGAAGGGAACAACAAATATCAAGAATAATTAATTTAAATGACCCATACAAGACATTATATACCGACAAGAGTAATTCAAGACATCGAACAATTATAATTAAACTTGAATAAATATATATTCGATAAGAAATTTATTTTATTTAATATTTTTAATCAGTATATTATAATTTTGACTTTATTTTTTAAAATATCTCTAAATTGAATCTTTAATAGTTTTATTTAATATAACTTTTTTAACAAAACCTCTCCAAATAATTAACAAAAATTAAAATTAATAAATCTATAAATTTGTAAGGCTGATATGGCGAGCTTAGAGGAATGGGTGGATGGAAATTATCAAGTATGCGTTCCTTTCTTGATATTGAGGTATAAAGGGAAAATTAGATTAGAATCTAAGAGTGATAGGCATGATGGATGGAGGGATATACAGGCCCAATATGGATGTAAGATATGAATGATTCAGCTTTAAGATACAGGGACCAAGGATGGATTTGGATGATGGTGTAGGTATCTGCTTGTGTTCAAATGCAAGTAGATAAGATGTGAAATGGATATCAAAATCTTTAGAGTGAGTTGCATGGTCATGGTTCTCATCATTAGGATCCATTTTATACTAATAGGCTCATCAGTTGATTTGATAGGAGCAACTTTAATAAGAACCACTGAAGCTTGAGGGAATTTATTGTCAGGAAAGGGATTTGGATGAATGATAGGTTCTTGAGGTTGATATGGAGGAATATGAAAAGGAGATTATTTGATACTCTGATCTTGACAAGGATCTTTGGATAATGTCAGAAGAGTAATTTTCTCTTGTTCTATAATAGGCTTATTAGAAGTGGAAGGAATGTCTGAATCTTGCTGAGGATATGGATGGATATGTAGCTCTTGAGGTGGAGGAATATCTTCTTGGAAGAAATAAAAGGACATCATACAATCATGTGGAGATTAAATGGATACATGATCTATCTCAAATGTTTGATAGGAAGGGATAGTATCTGAATCTTGATGTTCTATAAGACTTGTTTCCTCACATATTAAATTATCCTCCTGACATTGAGACACTTATAAGGATTACGTACGAGTTTTAATCTCCATGAGGTATTCTCGAAGGGGTGATGGAGGATCATTTGGAGTAGGCATAATAGGGATTGAAGACATGGAAGCTTAGGGACTATGATCTTGGAATCATGGAATAGACTTTCAAGAAGATGTAGATTAACTTGGATTTATTTTAGAGGTATCCCTTGAGGGTAGACATAGTCAACATGAAAAGTATTAGGTTCTTTGTTCAATGGGGTAAATCTTGATATCTTTGTTTCTTTAGAAGATGAATGAATGTTGGAGAAAGTAGAGGCTTCATGAGGACCATTTCTAGACCTAGGTTCATTATTTAGATCTCGGTTGGGAGTACTATCTTGTTCTTCATTAGATGAATCATTAGGATTTTCAATTTTAATTATATCATCATCTATGAGATCTTGGACTTTATGCTTCAAATCCATCCAATCTGAAGTTTCATGCTCATTATGTCTATGATATGCACAATAGTTTCTCAAGAATACAAAAAAAATGAAGTGATTTGAGGGAATGTGATGAGATTTTTTTCAAGGATTTCTTCGAAAGATGATTCGTAAGACTATCCCAAAGGAGTGAATGCTCTATCCAATGGACTTATAGATTCAAGTGTGTTGATCAAAGAGTTTTGAGATTCAAGATCATGATGAACATACTTGCTGCTTCCATAAGATTGATATAGAAAACTCTTTATTGAATGTGATGTAACTTCTTCACATTCTTCATCATAAATTGGAATGTACTATCATTGTTCTTGATTAAAGATAGAATTGATTTTAAGTTGTGAAATTGTTGGAAAGTGATCTATTTTGCATAATGTGATTCACTTTATTGGTTGTCATTCATGAAAACACATCTGGGCTAGACAGATTGATTCCTATGAAGTTAAGTTTTGGTTACTCTGAAATTGACTAAGTACAAAAGAAGAGATACAGAGCTATTTTGGGTATCAAAGATTGAGATCAATGAATTATGGAAAGCGAGCTTAAAGTAACATAGTATGGGGTATATGTGACCTCCACTTAAGATTTTTTTTGGTTTTGATATGTTTATAGCAAGTTAGAGAGATTTGAAGACATCAATAGAACAATGATACAGAGCAGTTGGACAAAAGTGATGATTCAGAGAGTATGACGTGGAATCCTGGCGATCGGAGTTTGATTATGTTTGTTGATAATATATATTTTGATTATGTAAGAGCATCAACTATACATTTGATATTTCATTTATTAAATGTATTTTGTATTGGGAGCCGACTTTGTAATACTTGTAATATTTATTGAGAGACAACTTGATAAAGGAGAAATATATATATATGTAAGATCCTTTTGGTAAGAGAAGTATGAGAAGTGGATAGAGTTTTTGGATGTGAAATGTGAATGGAAGAGCAGAGAATGAAAAAGATCATTAATGATTTATAATAGGAACTATTTAAGCATTAGAGATGCTTGTTTTGTTCATGACTGAGAATATTTGGTAACAGAATTACTTTGTAAGAGTTGTGAGTTCAGTTGGCCCCTAACAGGGTGTTGTGAACCTTTAACAAGGTTGTTATTCCTTTAACAAGGAAATGTACTATGTAATATTCAGATCCTAACAGGGTTAGGTCTCCTAACAAGGACACTATACTTTACTGCATTCTTGTGGGTACCATCCCCATTGGGGTTTTCCCTTGGCAAGGGTTTCCTTGACAACAAATTATGGTGTTATGAGTACTATTTTATTTTCTTATATTATTTTCATTTCTGCAAGTATATGGTTAATATTTAATTGGTTGAAAAGTTTTATTAAGTGTTGTAATACGAAGTCACCCCACTTCTCAGTATTACCTAATCCTAACAATTGGTATCAGAGCTTTTGGCCCTTGGAGAGAAAGTCTAATAGCTTAAGGGAGATCAGAATAGATTCAGATAATCTACAGGAGTACTTTGAAGCTGCACTTGAAGATCTTGACAAAGCAAAAATAGAGAATAGAGAATTAAGATTCAACATGCGAAGAGATGAGAAAATTTATAAAGAAACTTAGAGACCAACTTGAACTTTCTAGAAGTCAGAGACAAGATCTTGTGGTTCAAATTAAGGAGGATTTAGACAAAGATAATTAAGATTAGATAAAGCAACTTGAAGAAGAAAATGAAACTTTGAAACTTGAGAATGAAGCTATGAGTAAAGAGATTCAGTTAAAAAAATATGCTAAGAAGAAGATTGAAGAAACTTTGAATAGTGCATTAGAAAAAATCAAGAATGAGGTTGAAAACTACAAGAACAAGTATTTAGAATTGGAGAAATACAATTAGATTATAAAAGGTGAACTTGTTGAGACAAAGAAAGACATTGACAAACTTCACACCAGCAGTGATTTGATCGATGAACAAAGAGATAGATAGAAACCTAAAGTTGATATGATTGGTATTGGCTTCAATGAAGCTGAATGCTGAAAGAATCAAGAAGAGAAATCTAATGCAAAGATTGATGCTGAAAAACTTACTGTTGAAGAACCTAGAGAGCAGACCAAACCTTTCAGAGGTAGATTCTTTGGATGTAACAAGTTTGGACGCATGAAAGGAGACTGTAGAGCTAATGCTCCTTTTAAAACATTTTCTGGCTATTATTTTAATTGTAATGGATATGGGCACAAGAAAGCATAATGAAGGAAACCTAATCAATCTGGATATAGACAAGACAATGGAAGAGAACCTAGAGTGAAACCTATATTCTACAAATGTAATAACATTGGACACATTGTGAAGTACTATAAGATGGAATTTAATCAGGAAAGAAGACCTCGTATATGTTACAAATGCAATAATCTAGGTCATATAGTGAAGTTTTGCAAGTATAATGGAGCAAACAACATAAGAGTACCACCTCCTATAAATACACAGAAGAATGGAAATGATATTGGTAACAGTTTGCAGATTTGAAGAATAATTTTGACAGTTGTTTTAAGAAAGCAGGAGATAATAGCAGTGGTAAGATATGGAAGATCAAATAAACAAGTGAGACATCAAGTCAGGGAGAGTTGGTAGATGCTACTAGATCTTCACCTGATGGTAGTAAAGTAGAATCAACCTAATTGGTCATTCATGGCCTTAGGGGGAGCATTGGATAAAGACATCAGAATATATCCTGCGCTGTAAATTGTGGATTGAGCTCATCCGAGCTTAGGTATGAACATGGTTGACATCATGGAGTATATAGTTAAGAGTGCAACATCAGCTGACACATATATTTTTATTGCAAGATCTAACAGCCGACAGGACAATATTGGTTAAAGTGAACTTTTATAAACTTAAACATTGTATAAAGCACCATATGAAGATCTATTTCCCTACCACTTGATGAAGAGAAACCTAAGGAGGTCAAAGAGTAGAGAGATTTAGTCTATCCTACATTTTCCATGCGTGATTGATTGAAGAAAAAACTCGGTATTCAGCGTGAAAGAGGTATTTACATAATCTAGCTATGGATGCACCTATTATTTTTGATGTTGTAGATCAACCCTGGTATAAGTTCAAGAAACATCTATTTAATTCTTGTGAGGAAGACCTTGAAGGATCATTTTCTCGAATACCCTATGGATTTTAACACATAGAAGATATTAGGGCTTACATTCATTTTATGTATAATATACTTGGTATTGATGATATTGGTACTGAGATGGAGTATATGACTAATAAATGAATTATGAGAGATGAATACAAACATATTGATTAGCTGAGCATTATGAAAATTCTAGATTTTCATGAATTCGATGAAGAAGAATGGTTCAAGATATTATTAAGCAGAGTACATGATCAATTCATTTGGATAGGCAAGAAGCCTGTGAAGATTTGCAGTGATTTATTTCATGAGATTACTCGATTGGACAACATAGGAATCATTCATGATGCAGAAAAACATGTGAAGAAGAAAGTTGAAACCCTAACTCACTCTAATTGGGATAGGTGAACAATGACTATGAATGACATCTTTCAACAAGATGTGAGACTAATTGCTATGTTACTTGGCTATAAATTCTACTACAGTAGTAGACCTAATTCGATATCAGCAGGAGTTATCATGATGGCATGGAGAATGGTGAAAAAAAAGCAAAATATGACCTATGCGAAGTATTGGCACAATAATTTTTGGAGAATGTAAAACTGGTAAAGAAAGACAGATCAAAGACCTTTAGATTTGGCCCACTATTGGTACATATGTTTATCCACGTTGAACATATATTTCTTGGAATGCATTGCAGAATAGAGATACCTACTGGTATTCAGATTACATAGAGTTATGAAAGACAAAACATGACATGGGTTGATGGTGAATTATTTGGCATGATCAAAATCCTTTAAAGACAGATGAAAAATAGATATAGGATATCTGATGACATAGTTGAGAAATACAAGGATACAATCTGTTTTATGGTTGAAATTGATTGTGTATGCTTTGAGGCAGTCACACCAAGGAAGAAATGGTGTTATACTATGGGATATGAGGTAAGTTCAGAGGTACTTACTATGCAAGTTGAATATATTCTTTCATATGAGATTGATTCATTAGAAGAAAGATGGGGAACCTATGAGGAGAAATCTGCTAAGGTAAGAGAGGAACAGACTAGAGGTCTGAGGAAAAGGAAAATTGATAACCTTGTGCATGAGTGTGGTTTAAAGGTAGGAATAAAAGAGGAAGAATTGAAAGAATTGAAAAGGAAAATGGAAAAATGATCCTATGGATTGGCAAGTTCTAGTACTATATTCCTTCGCACTCCTAAAGTAGTAATGGTAGACAATCCACCTCCTCCATCACAACAGACATCACAAGCTGAAAAGATTACTCATAGACTAAACACCAGATCTAGTAGGAAGACATCATCTATGGAGCCAAGCACTATGAGAGAAGAGAAGAAAACCTAAAGTGAGAAACACATATGGAAGCCTAACTTAAAAATTCTTTAGAAGAGAGCTATAGAGCAGGGAAAGCTAGTTACAATAAAAAAATACTATGACAGGTATGGTGATTTAGATAAACTTAAGATTGAAGATATTGTGGTTGATCATTTACTTGTTTTCAAGAAGAATCCACTGGAAATTGAGGGCAGTGTACCTGAAGAACTATATGGGAGATTGGAGGCAAGGAAATAGTTAGCACAGATCGAGGATGAAAAAATAAAAAATTAGTAAATTGACAATATGTTACCTGTGGTATCTTTACAAGAAAGGGAAAGAATACTCAAAGAATTGAAAGCTTTACTAAGAACTAAGATTAGACTACTGAAAATCATGGCAAGAAGATATGATGAAATCACTAAGGAGACTCAGAAAGAATTGGAGAAAATACTAATGAACACTATTCCTTAGGAGAATACACTTCCTAAAACCACTTTCCCTACACATTTAGGAATGGGAGAAAGTTTGAAACCAGATGAGGCAAGTACTGAGAAGAGTGAAGATAATACAAAACCATATTTCTATGTTTCTAGTGTACCTATAACACTTGACACCTCTAAAGATGAGAAGGACCCATTTGTAGAAAGTATGGACAACCCAATTGCTGAGGAAGTAGAGTAGAAAGAGGAAGAAGAGTAGAAGAAAGAATAGAGTGAAACAATAGAGGATGAAGGACAAAAAGTACATGAAGAAAAACTTGAAACTAAATCTGAGGTAATCACATCTTCTATTTCATTGTTTGCAAGGAAAGACAATTCAACAGATGTTGATGTTGATTGCATGGATGAAGATGAGCTAGTAAAATTGGCTTTTACTGCACTTACTAAAGCTAAGGAGAGATCAGAGCAAAAAGGTGACAAAAAGGCTAAGGTAATAACTAGAGAAATTGAAACTATGAACAAATTACTTCCAGTACCTATTGTTTTCCAACACAAAGATGATATTGAAAACCTAAAGAAAACACTTGACGAGTTTGATGGTTATTATGAGAGTTTGATAAAGATTGCATAGGAGAAGGCAAAAAAGAGCTACTTAGAGAAGAAGCTATCCAAAGTTTGTAAGTCTATCTCATGGGACTTTAGCATTTTGAAAACTACTACTACAAATGATAAGAGTTGCATTGGACATGGAAGAAAGCTATTTAGTTACTACATGAATCCTATTAGGCACATTCATAACATTGAAGACATCATTGCCAAGGACAGGGCAGCTTTGAACAACATGATGGACAGTTGTGAAATCTCTTCACAATCTGTAACAAAATTTGACAAGGAAGTAACAAGAATTTTTGAAAAACTTGATGTATTAGATATTGAGAAAGAGAGAGTGCTTACTAGATTCAATTTTTTGAAGAGTTTAATCACTCCTAAGCTATCTATAATTGAAGCACACTTATCAGATCTGGAGAAGACTACAGATTCATTGACTAACTCTACGCCTACAGACTTGAAACAAGTAGAGACTGCATCATTTGCATTGAATGGACTAATTCATGTTAATAAACTATTGCTTAAGTCATGGAGTGTAGGTTTACACTCCATCATTCTAAATTTGGTCAAGATGTCAGTGGTATACTTTCCTTGAGTTAGGAAAATATAGTTCTCCTTTTTCCATATTTCTAGGCCTAGAAAATAGTGCAGAAGACCTAGATCCTTCATATCAAATTCAGCCACAAGGTCTTGTTTGCATTTTGGAAAAAGATTATCTTCACTCGATATTAATAAGTCATCAACATAGAGAACCAGTATTAAGATATTACCATCTGATATTTTTAAGTATATGTTAGGATCTGCTACATTTTTTTAGTATCCTAGCTTGGAGAGATAGTTGTCTATTCTTTCATACCATTCCCAAGGAGCTTTCTTAACGTCGTAGAGAGCTTTCTTTAGTTTACACACATGTATATTCTTATCATGTGTAGAAAAACCTTCAAGTTGTTCTATATATACTTCTTCCTCAATTACACCATTAAAAAAGGTTACCTTTACATCCATTTGATGGATCTTCCATCCTCTAGATGTTGCAGTTGCAATAATGGTTCTTACAGAAGTCTATCAAGCAACTGGAGCAAATGTCTCTTTGTAATCAATTCCAGCCTTTTAAGAAAAATCTCTGGCAACAAATCAGGCTTTGTCTTTTTCAATACTACCATCTGGTGCATATTTGATTTAGAAAAAACCATTTTGAAGAGACAACTTATTTGTCTTTTGGTCTAGGTACAATATCCCAAATATCATTCTTTAAGATAGATTGGTATTCCTCAATCATTGCATTTTTCCAAGCTTGACATGATAAAGACTCTTCAACATTTGATGGTTCAGATTTTGTAAGCTCAGTCAGGAGTGCAACATAGCATGTTTGATTTCTTGTTTTCTTATTCTCTCTGAAGATTTCATTAGGTTCCGCATTATTTTCTTTAATAATCTTTCTTTCCTATAGAGATCTTTTCTTGTTGTTAGGAACTTCAGTATTCTCAAAATTAGATGATGGAGGTTCATGATCTTCTATGATATTCTCCCTCTGATTCTCAATTGTGTAATCTTCATCTAATTATGTGATTGGATCATCTTTTTCATCTTTATAAGCAATGTTTTCTTCAAATTTTATATCTCTACTGATTTCAATAGATCTTTGTACTAGAATAATATAGACTTTTTACCCGTTAGTGGTTTCACTAAAGCTAACAAATATGCCTTTCTTCCTGGAGGGTTCTAGTTTGGTCCTCTATTCTTTAGGAACATGAATGTATACGCGATAACCAAAGATTCCTAGATGGCTTAAGTCTGGTTTATTCCCTGAAAATGCTTGTTTAGGTGTTATATTCTCTAACATAGAATGAGGAAATCTATTTTGAATGTACACAAATTTCTTTGAGGCTTCAGCCCAGAATGAGATATGTATATTTTGATCATGCATCATGGCTTTGGCGGCTTCAATGATAGTTCTATTTTTTTTTCTTTCTACCACTACATTTTATTGAGGATTATAAGGTATTGTACGCTCCCTCTTGATCCAAACAAAAATATAAAATTATTTAAATTTTTTGGAGATATATTCACCCCCATTATCTAATCTTAGGGTCTTTATTTTCTTCCCAGTTTGATTTTCCACTAATGTTTTAAATTCTTTGGACTTCAATAATACTTCATTTGATTCTTTTAGTTTTAGGAAATATATCCAGGTTTTCCTAGGGTAATCATCAACAAAGATTACATAATACAAAAATCCCCCTAGTGACGGTATTGACATTGGACCACATAAATCAGTGTGGACAAGTTCTAGAACAACTTTTGATTTCTTTTCACTTGAAGGAAATGACCCTTTTGAGTTCTTTCCTAGAGAACAACCTTTGCAAATTCCAGTATGTTCAGTTTTCAAATGAGGTAAACCTGTAGTGATCTTTCCTATAGTAGGTAAAGCACTATAACGAAGATGACCTAACCTTTTATTCCATATTTCATTATAATTTTATACTTCATGACTTAGTGCATATTTTTTATTATTACATAGTTTTTATAAACTACCATCTCTTGATCCTATGGAAATAACATTCTTAATGTTGGAATTTTTAGGTCAAACTAGAACTTTATCTTCATGAAAGGTGATGCGATATCCTTGATTAGCTAGGCCTAAAATAGAGACCAGATTTCTTTTGTTTCCTGGTACAAATAGAACATCTTTTAATCGTAATATAACTATGGTTCTTAATTTAATTGAACAAGTCCCAATTTCTTTCACAAGATAGGTGGAATTGTCACCAATTGTGATCTCTTCAGTTGAGTGTCCTTCAAAAATTTTGAATTGATCTCTAAACTTGGTTATATGTCTTGATGCTCCGCTATCGATTCTCCAAGTGCTTTTATTTGAGTTTAGTTCACTTGATTAGGCTAAGAAAAATAGAGAATTTTCCACTTCTTTCACTTTAGTTATGGTTTCTTGAATTTTCTTCATTTCCAGACAGAACCTATGAGTGCGTCCAAACTTGTCACAATTGTAGTGTTGGACCTTAGAGAGATCTATTTTTTTTGTAATGTTGATTATTATTTCATCTCTTTTGTTTAAAATTCCTTTTTCTTTTGTTGTTTGTATTAGCATGTAGTTCTTGAATTTTTGCCTCTTTATTTGGACCTATCCCTCTTGAGATTAGTCAAGATTCTTCTTGAGTGCAATCATTTCTGAGTTGATCGAACTTAGGGAGTGATGGTCAACTGCTAATGCATTGGATAAAATATTCCAAAGAGATTGGTAACCCCCTCAGGGCAATTAGGGATAGTTCTAGATCATCTACATTATTTCCAATAGTAGAAAGTTGATCTTTCAATTTAGAAATTCTCAAAAAATATGATGTAATCATTTCTCCTTTATACATTTTGATGTTCATGAGTTTTTTTAAATTGTAAGTAATCTTCTTGCATTGTTGATCTCATATGTAGTTTAAATGATTTTGAAAAATTCATATGTCATTGATAATCTGAATATGGTTGGAAGAATGTGATCTTTAACAACATCAATAATTATCTTCTTAGCCCTGTTATTGCATCTTTTCCATGTCATTTTTTATGGTTCATCTTCAGAAATTCTTTTCTTTTCTTCTATATATGTATCAAATTCAAGTTCTTGAAGGATTTAAATTATTCGTATTTTCCATGAGATGAATTTTGAGGCATCTTCAAGTCTATCCTCCACTCTAACACCGTTCACCATGATTGTCCTTCCTTCAATAATATATATCTTATATTCTGAATCAAAATTTTACTATCTTTTATTATTATCTATTGGTTAGGCTTTGATACCATGTCAAGGAATCAAGATCAGTTATAGAGAATAATAATAGTCTTTTTATAGTTTCTAGATTGTATCTAAGTCTGAAATATTTGATATATTATTTTTTAGAGATTAGTAAGTATAAATATTGTAGAAGTTGTTAATTTGTATGATTTCAAATGAGATTGCATATATATAAATATGATTTCAAATTCCATCATATTTCAAGGAGAAATTGAACCCACCTTATTCATAATATTTAAATCAATTTACATATGATCTCTTCACAAACTAAATCCCAAATTCTAATAGTTTTATCCTTTCTCATGTTTAGGATATTAGTATTGTGATAGTCATGTTATAATTGATTATGATAATGATTCACTAGCCTCCTCTCCTACTTGGATCACTTATTAAAATCCTCCATATATATTTTGATGTTTTCTTTTATGATTCACTAGCCTCCTTTCCTGGATCACTTAAGAGGTAGACTAGGGGTTCGTCCCTTGTCTATTGGTAACTAAGAAGATTAGGAGGTTGCATCACCCTACATGAAATTAGAATATCAATCATGTTGATGCAAAGATGAACTGGACCAACACAAAGATATTAAAGTACACTAAAAGGTACCTACTGCACTAAAAATTAGAGATATTTTATTTGGCTACTCAAGAGATGCATATTTCTATTTGGCATTGTTGTCAAAGGGAGAGAGTTGATCAATGAAATATATATCCATCTAAGGGAGAGAGTTTCATGAAATAAAAAAGGGAGATATCTATCCAATAAAGGGAGAAAAGAGAAAGGGAGAGACATATCTAATCTACAGAGAGATTCAAGAGATCAAATTCAAAAATGCAGGGAGAGTCTCGATAATGCATATTTTGTTTATACTGACACAGATTATATTAAAGCTAGGGAGAGCTACATAATTTTTGCAGTTGTAGAAAAAAGGTTTGGTATTTTTTGTATGGAATTTTATATTGCATATTTTATATTGTGTTGTCATCAATGCCAAAGGGAGAGATTGAAGAACTACAACTGATTATATGTTTGAAGTTATTAGTTGATAGTCAACCGAGTTACAGAAGTGATGATAAACATTATCAATTAATGTATTGTCATTGATGTCAACTTATTTGAGTGTTATTATGGTGGAAAACAATTTTATGTATTGAAGATCTCGAACAAACAATGTTTATGTGGTTGGTAAAATGAAGTGTTCTGTATACACCGAGTGATAGTAATAACTGAGTAAAATGTAGTGTATACCGAGCAATAGTGATAATCAAGTAGGGGATTGCCGAAACAACCTGGTTAATACAACGACCGAGCTATTAATTTTAATTGAGACCGACTTAGATGCTGATCTAGAAATTGATAATTTAGAGTTAAAAGACAAAGTCTTTTATTTGATCAAACAGTTATTAAAATTCAAGGAAGATCGTACAACAAAGATTGAAATGTGGTTTTAACACAACTATCAAGGAAGGATCAAGTGGGAAAATAAAGGATGGAGATTAAGCGGAAAGACTTGAAGGATGAAAATTAAATGATACATGCTGTATATATAAGAGACAAGAGATTCATTTGTGAATAATATACATAGATACTGAAGCATACATGTGAATTTGATGCATGACTGATCAAACTGGTTAAAGACAGAACCAAGCACTTCTGTAGACATCACCAAGAAAAATAGAGGAAAGAGGATTACCAAGTACAACAATTATGATATGAAAGGGGAAGCATTTGGTATCATCACTAGAATAGTTGCATAGTTTTTAGAGACATCATACATCTTGAGGTTTCTTCCTATAGATTGGGGAGAAATGTCATTCAGACCTGTGACATTTTTTCTTCATAATAGGAGATATGTTGTTCAGTGTTCATGGATAAGCTTCTACATTCATCTTGGAGAAACTATCACCTATAGGAATTCTACACTGAGTGGGGCTCTCTCTCTCTCTCTCTCTAGAGTTGTTAGCTTAAGTGCATTTCCCTAAGCTTCACTTAAGAGGGGGTGTTGGTGTAATTAATTAATTAATTATAATTACACTTTATTTATGTTTACATAGGATAATACATTTTATATTAGTTTTCATGTACACACATAGGAGTTCACATTTCATTTTAGCACATGATGTAGGAGAATTCCACTCTAGATGGTGATATTTGTTATCTCATTCCACATTATGTGTGAGATTCACTTTTAGTGTTCTTATAACATTATCATCCTGTCATTGTTGCACATGTTTGCACATAATTTATTTTAGAATGAAGAGTGATCCACCTTTGGTGGACATGTAATTTCACCTAGTGTGTTAAGACATGTTTTTCCATTAGGATGCAAAGGAAAAAAGTTTTGAACCATCGGTAAGACCAACACTAAAAGTCAGGTTTAGTGCAACCCGACAGACAAGTTTACAAGGGAACCCGACGACACAGTGCAAGCCAAAAATGTTACAAAGAGGAACCCAATAGAGGAACCTGACAGAGAAAAATTGACAGAGGAAGCCAACAAGAAGATTATAGTGAATCCGACAGAACAGATGATAGAGGAACCTGTCAGACTACAGATCATCCCGAGCACCAGTCTACTGAGAGACAATTAGAATTCTGAGAAATGTGGATGTGACTTTCACATGAGATAAAACACTTGTATTTTATATTTATCTTTTTAATTAGCTTTAAATCCATTTCTTGAGGGACAAGAAATGTAATTGTAATTGTCTTAATCAATCTAAGTGATTGAAAACATGCAAGCTAGGAGATCAAGGTCTAGTTGTAAAAATTTGATCATAGAGTTATCATTGTAAAATGTGAAACTCATTTAGGTCAAACCCATTGCATAAATATATATGTAATCTATTAGAACACATGTGTGTGATGATGATTGTAGCCGAAAAGCACATCTATGGATCAGACTAAGAGTTTTATGTAGAAGAACATCAAATATGAAACATGTTATCCAGTGTATAGGGGGGAATATGGATGGGGTTTAGATAGGGTTTTGAACAATGGGGATTTTCATATAAAAGACACACTATGCCATATTTAACAAGTTAAATTTAATTGTAATGATAAGGAATGTAAATCTGGAAATGTTTGTAAAGAATAATGGAATGAAGAAATTAAAATAACTTATCTCCGAAAAAAGAATCTCGTGAAACCTTATCAAACAGTCTCAAAAACTGTTGATTTCAGCGAACATGAACCAAAATGTAGAAATGGACAAAACCTAGAAATATTTTTCTTCTCTGAGACAAGTCGACCTTTACCCTTTTGTGGGGGCACAATCGTACCCCAAAAATTTTGACCACAACTGACACTGCTTTGACAGAAATTCTGTTCATGGATCCCAAAAGTTGGCCAAAAATGGTATCCAAATCTGCTCTTACATATGTTGTCATATACCTCTACCTATAATAAAAATGGTTTTGGTTTTTTGGGGGAGGGGTTTTCCTTGGTTAAAGTCCAGTTTTGGAATTAACCTTAAAATATAATTGAAATTGTACAGATAAAAAAAGTAAATAAATGAATTCACCTTTCTTGAATGGAAACCCTTGTGGAGGATTTGAATCCTTGGATCCACAAGTATGCATGCTCCAAATGAATTTATAATGTAGAATGTAGGATTTAGGATGTCTCAAATCAATTTATTTTAGATCTTCAACACCAATCTTGAATGGATATTGGAATAGGAAGAGGCTTGCATGGATGTGGATGGAGAAATCTTCAACAAGAGGGCTCCATAGAGCTTCAATCCTTCAATGGCTACCAAATGATCTCCTTGATGAATTGAATGCTTGAATGTGCTTGAATTATTGAATTCTTGAATGATGGAAAATAGATGAATGCTTCAATATATTATTGGCATGCTTCAAGTCTTTCTTTTTAGCTTGTCT
The DNA here is from genome assembly GCA_018584345.1 of Thuja plicata. Classification (NCBI taxonomy): domain Eukaryota; kingdom Viridiplantae; phylum Streptophyta; class Pinopsida; order Cupressales; family Cupressaceae; genus Thuja; species Thuja plicata. The sequence goes on along the minus strand of MU228524.1, from coordinate 421,374 downwards.
TTCACACTTAGCTATCACTTAGAGAAAATGAGAGGAGAAGGCTCCCTTATATACCAATCTAGGGTACAATATTCTAGAGAGGCCTACATAGGAGAATTAAATTCTCATTCAACCTATACCCCTAGAAGTGGACCTATATTAAATATAGTTTCAAGATTTGTTGCCTCAAAGACCGAAACAACCGACCTGGAAGAGGGAATTAAATATTTTCAAAGCCCGACATCTGAAAACCCTGGAAACTTGAAAATTGGTCACTGGGTCAGTGTTAAGGTAAAAATTGACCTAGGTTAGGGTTGAGGTTGACCCTGACCCAAAAGTTGGACCTTGACCCTGAGGTCAAGAATCTCAAATCTATAGATCAGGTTGCCATAAATAGGTCAAAGAGAAGTGGAAAAGGGGGTAGAACAGGGGGGAAACTGAGATCCAAGTAAAAGACCCATTCAAGGCTCTTGAAATGACTCCAAACCACTTACTCGAAGGGATAAAATAGTCCAAAATGGAAGTGCTTCCATTTTATGACGATACATTTAGCCCCCATTTTAGCAAGTGTATCGACTTGATGCAAACTCTTGGTAAAGGAGATCACAAAGAAAAGATAATATTATTGAAATAAAAGGGAAAAAGAAATCCCCAAGACCCCAAGGACTCAATTCCTTGTAAACCCCAATATTACAATAAGACAAACATCACCAGTCACAGAAAAAGAGAGAGCAGTGGTTAGCTCACCCAGTAAGATGTGTGTATCTCACTGTGAACCACAAAAAGCATAGGACGGCCCACCAAGTAGCAACTTGATATTCACCCCATAAAGTGGTGTACCTTATGGCATCTTTGTGCATGTATGTAGTACATCATCTGATAAATTTTATGATGTACCCACAGATCCATATCCTCATATCACCATGGAATACATTTGTAAAATGCGCATCTCTTTAGGATTTAGCAATTTATGTGTGTTACCTTCCAAGGATTTAGAATATTGAGTTGTAATTGAATGCATATCTCTTTAGGATTTAGAAACTTATGTGTGTTACCTTCAAAGGATTTAGCATGATGCAAAACAGAATTTTAGAACAAATATGCAATAATATACAATGAGGGAGGCCATATATATATGCCCCTTCCTTAAGATGGAAAAATACATAGTATTTTTACATGTCAAGGAAAGAAAAGAACAAGGATATAAAGCATTCTTCAAAATCAAGACAATATCCATAGACAACACCCTATCCAAGCCAAGAAGACCAAAGCTCCTATGAGGCCTTGGAAGGGACGAATGCAAAGAGATATCGTGCAAGAAGTGAAAAAGTAACCCTTGTGAGGGATAGCACACTATTCAGTTTCCAAGGTGAGATATTTATCAAACATGGAAACTGAATGTTAAATAAAGAAATAGGTTATGATCAAGGATATAGATCCTCAATGCAAACCAAAAATTTCAATAATTATTGGATATCACATAATAGATAGATACTACTTAACCAAGGGAAACGTGGATCCCGGAAAGACATAAAAGAAGGAGGTGGAATCCTTGCCCCCTATGTGTAGGAACAAGGATGAAAGGGGACCTATTATATCTCTCACAACACTATGAAAGACAATGAGCCCCCAAGGATTAGGCTAACATTGTTTACATAATGTGCAGCTCCATAATATGAACATAAATGTTATTTAGAGAAAATAGGATTGAAATACAACTCATTGCCACATGATATGTAAATAGATTTACTATCAATGAGCTGCCCAATCTTATAATGTAAAGCTTGACATTAATTAGTAGAGTGATCATGAAATCTATGATAAACAAAAAATAAGTCTTCAAGTGTGGACTATGTTTCTTTTTGTGTTTAGGTCTAGTAATCATCTTAGCACGAAGGAGTTTAGGAAAAAGAACTTCTTGGCTAAATTTCTTCATAGGGTTATCATGTTTTGAAGTATTATTTGAGATGTTGGTAACATTGATGTTTTGTTGAAGATTAAATCCCAATGCACAAGAATGCTCATGCTCCTCATTCTGTAAGGGCATTTGAATTCCCTATTTATGCTTACCACATCCTTGACCATGTAATACTTGTTTAACTAGTAAATGATAACCAGGACCATAACAAGAATCCATATCAAAAGGAGTCAATGGAACTTCAGTAGTCACTATGTCATCATTATTAGGTTTGACAGATTCATAGTGGGTAGAAGCAGTGACAAAGTTATTACGACAGGCATTAGAAGTAGAAGAAAAAGCTCATTTTTCAAACTCTCTTTGTTCCTCCATAAAATCAAGATCCAAAACCTTATACTCTCCAATAAAGGTAGGATTAAAATCCAAGGTTCCCCAATCATATCCAAGAAGAGCATTAGAAGAAGAAGGATTACTATTAGGAATAGGAATATTGTGGGTTTGAATATTCAAACAAGGATTTGGCGCATCATCCACATAAAGTGTATATATCATGTTGTTGTAAATAAACTTTACTTTATGGTGAAGGGTGGAAGGAACAACATGCATCTCATGCAACCAAGGTCTACCCAAAAGAAGGTTATAATTAAGAGGTCTAGGCATAACATGAAAAGGAGTATTCAAGATGATTAGCCCTACTTTGATAGGTAAGGGAATAATGCCCAAATCTTTCTTATCATTGTTATCAAAGCCATGTATAGGAACATTGTCAGGGTGAATAGTTCAAAGATCGGCTTTAATTGCTTTGAGCATGTCCACGCTACAAATATTAAGCCCAGATCCATTATCAATCAAGGTCCTATGAATGATACTCTTATTGATAGTAACAACAACCATAAGAGCATCATCTTGATTCTGTACTTCTTTAGAAGGTAAATCCTTTTGAGTAAATACAATGTCAGGAGGACCTAGAATTGCATGCATGCATTGTAAGAAGGCATTGATGTTTTATTGATTAGGACATGGAGTGGGAAGAGTTTCTAGAGCTTTTTCAAGGCTTCATGGTATTTAGGTGAAGTTTAAATAAGATCCCATAAAGAAATCTTGATAGGGGTATTGCGCAATTGGTTTATCAAATCATACTCCTTGCTAGGGAGATAGGGTGGAGGAGGAAGAATGGGTTGAGAAGGTGGTAAACAAGTAGGAACCACTGGATTAGGTTGAGGGTTATTCCTTGTATGATAAGCATTTGAAATGGAATCCGTGTTATCAAAAAAATCCAAAGGATCTCTAGGTTTACCCTTAATCATTATTCAAGGATATCCTTTTACCATGAACAAAGGTTTAGGATATATCATTCTAGGTGCATAAATATTGAAAATAGTGGAACATGAATGTAACCATGCACACACCCTATGGTAAAGGTCAATTGAAGAGGTTGTGGAGGAGGATGAAATAGGAATAGGATCAATCAAGATCATATTCAAAAAATTGCCATCCTCACTACCATGTGCCTCATTAGGGGATCTATCTTCTTTTGCAATAAAAGCCTCATCAAATTATTCAAAACAAAAATCATACATGTTGAACACAAAGTAGCACTACAAACATGAAAAATGTAAATGTTTTTTGTATTTTTAAAGCAATTTTTTATTTTTATTTTTGAAATATAAATGAAAGAGCATAAAAGAAATCTACTTTTATACGCATGTAACACCTAACATAAAATGCAAATCTAACACTAAAAAGAAAGAGTTGTCTATCGCGAGTTCACCAAAATATATATGGGGGAATATGGATGGGATTTAGATAGGGTTTTGAACAATGGGGATTTTCACATAAAAGTGACCCTATGCCATATTTAACCACTTACATTTAATTGTAATTATAATGAATGTAAATCTGGAAATGTTTGGAAAGAATAATGGAATGAAGAAATTAAAAGTACTTATCTCCGAAAAAGAATCTACTAAAAAAATATCAGACGGTCTCAAAAACTGTTGATTTTTGTGTTCCTAAACTGAAACGCAGAGATAAAAAAACCCATAAATATTTTTCTTTTTTGAGTCAGGTTGACCTAGAAATTTTTGCGGGGGTGCAATTGTACCCAAAAATGCCGACCTCGACCTGCATTGCTCCAACGTAAATTCTGATAGCGGATCCAAGAAGTTGGCTGAAAAGGGTATCTAAATCTTCTCTTACATTTGTTGTCCTATACCTGTATCTACAAGAAAAATGGTTTTGTTTGTTGGGGGGCAGGGTTTGCCTTTGTCAACCCTGCTTTTGGAATTAACTTTAAAATATAATTGAAATTGTATAGATAAACAAAGTAAATAAATGAATTCACCTTACTTGTATGGAAACCCTTGTGGAGGATTCAAATACTTGGATCCAAAAGTATGTATGCTCCAAATGAATGTAGAATGTAGAATGTAGGATGTAGGATGTCTCAAATCAATTCCTTGTATATCTTACCGTGAGGCTGAGTTTCCTATTGTTTTAATCATGTTTCCTTACTACTGATCGTTACTTTCTTAAAGAGATTTTCTTAACTTGCACGATTCCTTGGAATTTCATTTTATCTATAAGTTTATTAACAGGTACTTCCAGATGTAACCGATAAATATGCAATCATATCCCATTTTGCCTCTTGCATCAATCCTTAGGTTTATTTATAATTTAAATTCTATCAAAAACACATTGAATTGTCTTTTCTTAAGAACCACTTATATATTATACGGTCGTTCCAATACGATTTAAATCTCCTTTTAGTTATCCAAACACATTTGATCATGCCAATTTGTAATAATTTCTCCTACAGCCCCTACCACCATAATTGCCTCTATATTTTGTCTCACAACTATACTTCATAAAAGGAAACTCTACAGACATATATTATTATAAAAGGAATATAGTAATTCATCCCATCTGTATTAAACATAACCATATATGAATATGCATATATCTCATATTCATACATACTTAGCTCAATACCTACTTTAGCTTCCATATTACTTATTAAAATAAAATTCTCATTGATTCCTTGATCATATTACATCATTCATATCATTGTATTAATCATCTTCCTTCCTTTTATGAATTCTCAACCCAACATCATCCGCAGTTATAATTTTATCGATTCATCCAAGATCTTCTATACATACATTACCGTATATGTATACAATAAAAACAAATACACACACACACACAAATATATATATTTTCATGTGTGTATATATATATATATATATATTCATATTCATATATATATTTTGATAAATATATATTTTTATGCATAAATATTATCTCTTCCTTAATGCATGTTCTTCCTGTACAAAAGGATATTCAGAACATATTACTTAAATATTATCATCACATATTGACTCTCTGTATATCTTTATATTATTCATTTTTGTATTAGTACTCTCTATCCTTTCCTATAAATTAAAGGGAGCCTATCTATACATTTTCATTTAAATTTCTTTTTTAAGCACAAACTGCGGAGATTGGTCAGGCTATTTCGCTCCTTCTTTTTAATCCTGTAAATCTATATACTATTCATGTCTGAAATTATCATTTCTTAAGACTAGTTCTATATTGTCAGGTTGTTTCTATATGATTTAACTTTCCTAAAATGATATCCGAAAACATTGAATAGGCTATTTTGTAATAATTTCTTTTACAACCATTACCACCTTAATTTCTCATGTATTCAACCTCAAAACTATACTTCTTAATGGGAATCCCTGCAAGCATATATAATTTAAAAAGGAAAAGAGGGAATTAATTCATCCCATCTGTATTATACATATCCTGATATGAATTGCATAAATATCTCATATTCATACATATATTTAATACCTACTTTAGTTTCATATTTCCTATTTGAATAAGATTCTCATTAATCATATTAAATCAGTCAATTCATTGTATTAATCATCTTCATACATTTCATCGTTATGAATTCTCAAACAAACCTCATCCTCAGTTAAAAATTTATCAAACCATCCCGGATCTTGTGTGGTTCTGACAAGCTTATAGGTGAATAAGAAATCTAAATTCCTTGATATAGTTGGCAGCTCTACCGAGAACCTATTCCTACCAGCAATCATCAATATAGGGTAAGTTTGAATACTATTAACTCTCCCCTATATTGTTGATAGTCTCATGGTCTCGATATAGTCAGATCTTCTTTAATGCTTGCAATTACTTTCCCCAAGTCAACCAGATATTTCCTCTTGAAGATTCTTCTACAGAGTATCCCAATATCCCTAATGTTTGGATCTGCGTGTAAGGTTGAAGCAATGAAAACTGCAGGAATATCTGAGTTCACCCTATAGCAGTTATCCTTTTCTATGTATTCGCTTCCTAGAATAATATAAACCACTCTTACAATTATATCATGAGTATCAAGCAGCACCTTTTTGATTCTCCTTAGAGCAATTTTCCCATCAAAGGCTAGTTGTGGTTTAGTGCATCATAGTTTGATAGCAGTGGCCATTTACCTTCTTTCTAGGTAGCCTTATCTCAAGCATACTACCAATAATCAATATATAGCTAAAGGATAGCGGTAGCTCATAGGCCGGTTGGTCTTTTTTCCTCCTATCGTTTCATATCCCCATTTTGTTTTGTCTTCCTAATTTGATTTTATTATTCCTAGAGCTACATAAGGTTCAAGTTACTTGTTTCTTTGCTTCCTTATATATTCTTAATATTTATTCCTTCTTCTTGACATATATAGTTTTCTTGTCTTATTATATTCTTTTGTTTTCTTCTCTTATCTTCCCTTTTATTCTATGGTCATCCTCCCATGGTTTCTTCATTCCTTCCTTTGGCCCCCCTATTTGCTAAAAGATTGGCTACTTTGTTTCCTTCTCTATAGATGTGATTAATAGTATATTGTTTGAAAAGGGTTAGTATGCTTAGGGCTCTGTTGATTAGTCCATTTATTTTCTAGTTCTGTGTACCACATGTTCTTATGGCATTGATAAACAATTCAGAGTCTCCTTCAACCTCTATACTTTCTAGGTTCAACCGTTTGCATAGTAATAAACCTTCTATCAAGGCATTCCCTTCAGCTTCATTGTTGGTTGCAACACCCAATTCTTGCTTTACCTGGGTTGCCTTTAGAGGCCCCATCAAAGTTTAATTTTACCCATCCCTCCGTAGGTGGTTTCCAACTACAGCTTCATCTTAAGGCCTCCTTATCTACATTACTTTGTCCAATAAAGGGTGGTATTTTAAGACCATACCATAATTTGCGTATTCTTTCATTATAGTGGGTAAAAACCATATCTTTACGGCCATTCATATTATCGTTATTTACCACCTCTACTCTACTCACCTCTATTTTGTTGAGAAGTTGATCAAGATAAATCTTTTTATCTTTAAAAATCCTTCTATTCCTTTCCTTCCATAATTCCCATATAATTATGGAAGGTGCAATTGCTCAAATCTTACCATACAAACCATATTCGTTCCATCGAGGCCATGATGTAAGAATGTTCATCAAATTATTGGGTAATGTCATTTTCCATTCCATATTTTTAGCTAGCCACATCCAAAATTTGTAGGAATAAACACAATTAGTAAAAATGTGGTCAATAGACTCACATTCCTTCTCACAAAAGACACACCTTGATGGCCCATTATATCCTATTCTTTGAAACCATTCAGCAGTCAGAATCCTATGCTGGACTGCAGCCCAAGTGCACATTCTAGCTTTAGGTAAACATAGATTACTCTAGCATAGGTCAATAGGCAAAGGTGTTTGAGTTTGTTCTTTAGTATTCATAGATCTATAACCAAACTTTGTGCTGTACTCCCCATTATTGGATTTGGCCCAGATAATTCTATCAGGATCCTTTGATGGATTTATACTCCTATTAAAAATGGCTTGTTCCACTTTATTTTTAAAAGCATCTGAGATTCCAATATTGTCAAATGTTTTCCACTTCCACCATAAAGCTGGGTTGTCTCCTATCTCTATATACTCATTCACATAAGCACCTCTTGCTTGTTTCACCGCATTTATTTCTTGATCATCGTTGAGAGTAGTGCAGAGGGGGGCCAGACATTCCAGGAGTCCTCCCAGAATAAAGCCTTGCTCCCATTTCCAATATCCCATATAATATTTCATGTAATGATCTCCCTACACTCCAGTATGAAGTTCCATGTCTTAGAACCCTTAGGTGGAGAGTGGTGTCTGAAAATACTTAGCGGATCTCCTCCATCTAGATATTTGAATCTTAGTGTTTTAACCCACTTTGCCTCCGGGTCTCTATACATTTTCCATACTAATTTAGCCCCTAAAGCAAATTTTTATTGTTTAATGTTTTTGACATTCAGCCCTCCATCCTCCATGGGTTTGCATATTTTATCCCAAGCAATTAAAGCTAATCTTTTTTTCTCATTTGGGCCTTGCCAGAATTTTTTTTAAATTTCTTATTAATATCCTTTTCTACACCTCTTGGTAAACTAAGACACATCATTTGATAAATGGGTATAGCTGAGAGTACTGATTTTATCATTGTAGTTTTCCCAGCATTTGTTAACTAGTTCCCTTTCCAAGATTCAGCTTTTTTGTCAATATTTTCTAAGAACTTACTCCATAAGTTGGTTGATCTGTTTCCTTTATCTAGGGGCAATCCTAGGTATTTGCATGGGAAATACCCTATTTTATATTCTAAAATCCTACTAATCCTAAGTTCATCCTCTCTAGGAGTATTTAGAAAATATATCTCAGATTTCTCTTTGTTAATATGTTGTCCCGAGGCCGTTGAGTACAAATTAAGTACCTGTTTGAATGCGGCAGCTTCCATAACATTTGCTTGACTAAAAAGGAGATTATCATCAACAAATTGTTGATGTGTAAAAGCTTCCAAACCCTCGGTAATCTTGACACCACATATCAAGTTTTCATTTCTTACTTTATTAAGTGTTCTACCCAGGGCATCAGCCATAATGACAAAAAGAAAAGGTGATAGAGGATCGCCTTGCCTAATGCCCTATGTAATATTAAAGAAGCCCGTAGGATTACCATTCAACATGATTGACATCTTAGCTCCTGATATGCATTCAAAAATTAAGTTGATCCATTGTTTAGAGAAACTATATGTTTCCAGACATTTGCATAAAAATCGCCAACCTACTTTATCATAGGCCTTCCTAATGTTAAGTTTTATAAGCATACTTGGATTATGGTTATGTTGGATAGTGTGTATCACCTCTTTTTCTAATATTACCCCATCTAATATGGACCTTCCTGGGATAAACCTTGATTGTTCCTCTAAAATAAGCATGGGTAAAAACATTTTAAGTCTATTTGCTATGGTTTTAGTTAACAATTTATATATTGTGTTACATAATGAGATAGTTCTGTAATCATCCAGCCCTTCCGAATCATTTTTTTTTTGGAATTAATGCAATAAAGGTGTTATTAATTTCTTGAAGGATCCTTCCTGAGTTTCTCATCCCTTCTAATGCTGCAACAACCTCATCCCCTATGATGTGCCAGCATTGTTGATAGAAGAAATTTGGGAATCCATCAGGTCCAAGGGATTTGTCAGGGTGGATTTGCTTCAGAGATCTTTCAATTTCTTCTTTGGTGAATTTTGCATTCAGTATTTTGTTGTGCTCTCTCGTTATAACACTAGGAATATCATTTAAAATCTCAATTTGGGATGTTCTATTTGATCCTTCATAATTATTTAGCATTCCTTCAAAATACCTAACTGTAGATCTTCTGCTATTCTTTCTGGGTTTCCTATAATGGTACCATTATCCTTTCTAATACTATTTATCTTGTTAAAATTACATTTAGCTTTTGAACTGTTATGAAATTTTTTTGTATTCTTGTCTCCTTCCTTTAACCATACTTCCCTAGATCTCTGTTTCCAATATGATTCTTCTTTATTCAATATATCCTCATACTCCCCTAAAAGTTTCTTCTCTCTATTATATGTTTCCACATTCATCCCATCTCTAAGGATAACCTCATTTAGATCCTTAATGTCCCTTTCCAATTATTCCTTCTGTTAAAAAATGTTCCCAAACCGTGATTTATTCCATTCTATTAATTTGTGTTTCAAATTTTTCAATTTTGCATTTAGAATGAAAGTTTTAGAACCTTTGAAGCTCTTTTCTGACCACCATTCTTCTATTTTGAGTATGCATTCTTCATTTTTAAGCCACATTTTTTTTAAATTTGAAAGGATTCTTTTTAGGTTTTAGCTCTTCTATTAATTCTAACTTAATTGGAAAATGACCAGATCCTAAGTGTGCTACAGTGCTAGCTTTAATGTCAAATTTTAAATTAGTTAAATCACCAATAAAAAGAAATCTATCTAGTTTCTCATTGATTAGTTCTAATTTAATTCATTTATTTGACCAAGTATACAAACCATTATCAAATGGAATATCCATTGCATTAATGATTCGTATCCATTCCTTGAATTCTTGCATTGTCTGGGTTGTACCTTTGGAACCTCCTAATTTCTCTCTAGAGTCTAAGATTGAGTTAAAGTCCCCTACCAGAATAAAGTTCAAAGTTGGGTTGGTTTGGATAAAGGTATCAATTTCTTGCCATACTATTTTTTTCTCATGAAGGAACTTTGGACCATATATGTTGATAATGGTGAATTCCAAATTTGTACTATAATTCTTAATCTTTGCCGCCATCCATTGGGGTTTGGACATGATAAAAGTTGGTAATATGAACTTGGGTTCCATATAAAGGCTAATCATCTAGAGGCTCCTACCGAATTCACTCCCTTAATTTCCCATATTCCTAGTTTGCATCCAAGATTTGTATACCCTTCCTCTCCTAGTTTGGTTTCTTGTATTAAACATAGGTGTGCCTCTAGAGAAGTTAAGATTCTCTTAAGGAGGCGCTATTTGTTAGGGGCATTCAAGCCCCTAACATTCCACAAAATTATTTTCATGGTGCCTTGGGAAGGTGCTTCCCCTTCCTTTCATGTATAATATCTATAATTTTAACTTGTCCCAAAGCACCTCCATCCTTCTGTCATAATTCTTTGAGAGATTTCCTTCCCCTCTTTTTTGTTTGGTTTGGAAGGGCTAGGTTCTCTTTACCAATAGAGGAGATTGCTAGTCCTAAATTACTTACCTCCTTGCTTACCTCTCTGTTATTTAGGGGGTTGTTCAGTTCTAGGATATCTTTCCTCATAGATTCAATGACTCGAAGAATGAGCATATCTTCAGATTCATTATTAAGACCTAAAAATTCATTAATCTCTTTCGTTTCATATTCCTCTATATAATATTTAAATTCATTATTGGTATTATAATTTCTATTTTCTGATAGTTTCCTATCTCCTTCATCACCATCCCTCTGGGTGGGAGTATTTTGTTTATGTTGTACAGAGTTTAAAATGTCATTCTCATCTAATTCCTTCTGAGTTGCTGATATTGCTTTCTCTTCTACATGGTAGGAAATAATATCCTTTGTTGTTGTATTTTTATCTACCTCTATTATTTTCTTGATCTATTTGAGTTTCCTCCTCGTATTATCCTCTACATCACTAGTATCTTCATCCGATGAATCAGTCAGCTCCATGTTTCTATAGATTGGTTTAGAATTAAAAACATGACCATTAGTAATATTATTATTTATTGGCTCTAGGATTAATTTCTCCGAGTTCCTATATGCTTGGTTTGATTAATTTATCACAAAATTGCTTTCTTGGATTATGGTTCCTGTGTCTTCTGTTAGTTTAATAGATTGTAGTTCAGAGAGTGTATTTACAGTCTTAGTATTAATACTATCTAAGGTCTTAGGCTGGGTTCCTAGCAGCAGAGGTACTTGATAATTATATGAGTTGATAACAAACCCCCCTCCATCCATAAAGGATGCTATAGGAAAACTATTAGTCGATTTTGGAGATAAAGGATATTTGCATTCTTCTCCATTTCCAATGAGGCCATCATATTTATCTTTAAGAAATATTTTAAGGTTAGACGTATAATCTATAGCTGTATTGTTGATATCAATCCTAGGGCTTAACCATATCTTTTGTGAAATTTTGCCATAGTATTTAGCTATGTTCAGTTTATATGTGATTTGGTTAGTTTCAAATTTGAAATAATTAGGGAAGGAGAACTTTTCCTCTGTCTGAATCAGGATTTTAACATTAGATGAATCCAATAAGTTAAGTTCTAATCCTATCATTTTCCCTACTCCATCTCCAATTTGGGAAATAATCCTACTATGCATAATTTCGACAGGCATATTTTCAATTTTTACCCAAAAAGGAGCAGGAATGCAGTCAAACATTTTTTTGTTAAAATTTGGTTGCCATTTGATAAATTTGATTGCATGCCCTAAAAAATAAATGTACTCCATAGATAATAATTTTTTTCTAATATCTACATTCCTGAATTCCACATAAAAGCAATTATCCTTTAAAACCGTCATACTTACCTGTGCTCCAAAGGATTCATGGAGCCATGCCCTGAGCTTATTCTCCTTTATTTTATATCCATACCTTTTCTCATACATCCTTGAAGTTTCACAATGAGCCCTAAAACCATTTGTAAAGCGAAAGCCTCCTTTAATGATGAAATATTCCCTAATAGTTTTTGTAGAAATTTGGGGAATCAGGGTTTAAAGTTGATTAGGGAGGGTATTTGCAGAATTAGGTTTAGCTATATTCCTACAGTGAGGCGGGGTATAGATATTCCTATTTTCTATATTTTTCTCTTGAAGGTACCCAAAATGATTAAAGGTGTGGAGCACAAAATTACAATTTTGTGGATATAGGGTTGCCTTAGTCTTTCTATGTTTAAAGCTCTTAAATCTTTGTACATTCTATTTATAAGCCGGTAGTCATTCCTCCTTGGAGTTTGGTGTAGATCGTGGAATAGCCCTTTGGGAAACCCTAGAAGGGGAAAAATTTATTCCTGCTCTACCTTCACTAGAGACTAAATTCTGTGAAATCTTTAAGCAAGAAGGTTTAAGATGAAAAGCATACCTGGTTCTATTAAAAATGAAGAATTGTTTGTTCAAATCATGTACCAAAGTAAAATACCTGGGTCATAGCACAGAATAAATATGTTTTGAAAGTCCATTAGAGCCTCATTCGAGACCATCTCTTTGGGAATGCAAATGTGCTTCGATGGTGATAACAGGAAGAAGCGGAAGAGGAAATCTTCCCTGATGGTGCAAGAACTGAAGATTAGGGTTCAAATTCACATCAAATTCGTAAAATGGGTACTGCTATGCCATCGCCTTAGTTCCTATTTTCATTATCTCTCATTTATATTAAATATGTTATTAATACACATTTTAAATAAAGATAAACTTATATTGTTTAGGGATTAGTAGAGAGTCACTCAAAAATAGAAATTAATCTAAGCATATAAGAAACATTTCTATCCAATTTTGTTTTTCCTTTTTGCATGCAAATCAATTTTAATTTTAAAAGTAAACTAAATTCTATTTTTTATTTTTATAATGAGTCAACAATTAGTTTTAGAATAAATCTAAAACAAAAATCTAGATATATAGTATCTTTTTAAAAACTTTCCATATTTCTAAATTTATGTGGAATATATAAATTTCTATTCTATTTTTCCTTATTTGCATGAAAAACTATTTTATCATTTGAAATTAGAATAAACGGTTGTTTCAAATTTTAAAGTTTAAATAAATTCTACTTTTCTAAGCATGAATGTTTGATTATATATGATAACATCAAGAAATCATTAGAAAAATAGAGTTTTTGTTATGTGAAGAACACACTGCAGGTTGCATGTAGGACGTTGGGCAAGGAACATGAAACTAATATAAAATGCATAGTCTTCACCATGCAAGACATTTTGGGGTTGCCCAATATATCCCTGTGAACTCTCAATCTAGTGATGGCTTCTCAAGCCCCAAATTTAGAGGATAATGTTTCCCCAAACTTTGAGGATAATTTGCCCCCAAATTATGTCCCAGACCTTAATTTACCCTCTACACTTGGCCCTTAACCAAATGATGAACCTGTCGTGTTGGGTAATCTACAGAATCAGAATGTGGATGAGCTCGATGGATAGGCTGCTCTGGGGCCACAACCAAGTGAAGGTATTTTCATGCTCAGAATTTTATAGAATCAGAATGAGGAGGATTTGATGGTTGGGTTACCGACATACCCATTACTCCTCCCACAAGTTGGGACAATGCTTGGTTCTCATAAGAAGCTCGCCAACAAGCGGAACCAGTTGCTATGGAAGAATAGATATGACTTGGTGGGATATGGTTATTTTTCTAAAATTTTGACATGTATTCAAACTTTTTATATTATGTAATTCCAATTTTGGAAAATGGACAAATTCTGTCAAAATCTGAGAAGCAAGTTTGATGAGGATAGTTCTCCTCATTATTGTAATAGTTTAGTTTTAGACTCTCTGCAAACTTATATGTATTTGGTGATGATTCTGGGTTTTCTTCCTGATTCTTTCCCAGTTGAGCCATTGAATAAGTTAATATAATAATATATATAGTAGTTAGTCCACTCTTGTTTAAAAATAAATAAAAAATATTTCAAACAAGAATTACTAAAAGATAGGCCCTAAATAACTTTACATGTTACGTTTCAGCCATATTTAATTTAATGATTAATCCATTCTAAGAAGTTCAAGTTGCTTCCAATATTAACATGTTTAATAAGCATCATTTAAATATCAATTTAGATATTTTAAAAATAGAGAATTGATTTCGCATAAGCTTATGGATTTCGGATGAAGCACTTAATAAGAATCGATGAATGTTATAAAAAAATACACAAAGTACTCTCAAATAGAAAATGAACTGTGTTATAAAAAAATATGAAACTAGATCTAAAAGAGATTGTTTATGTTAGAAATCTTTAAGAAGTTTGAAGTTTTTTTTTTCCAGATTTTCTTTTGAAAAAACTTTTTTTTTTAAATTATGAAAAATAAGTTTCTATAATAAATTTAACAAAAAACAATTGTGTTCTTTCTTTTTTTATATAAATATTTTAAAAATTTGATGAACAACTTCTTGCTCTACCAACATTTGGGCAAAGAAAACGTAAGAGTAAGTTCTTTGATTGAAATTGCTACACTTTCAATGCATTGTATAGATTGAAAAGACAACCATAGAAATGATCTAAGCTCAAAAATAAAATTGCTTGAAAAATGTATAATTTTATTTCCCCAAAATCTCTAGCAGAAATCTCTATTGATTAAAATGAAAGAAAATCTTCATCTTCTTATTGTTCCATCTATGCATGTAGTACTCTAAATTCTCCTCTGCAAAACACCTGTTACCAATCAAAGAAAATGTTTTTAGATATCATTAATAGTTTTAAAAACTATATTAAAAAATGTAATGAATCTATATGAAAACTATATTGAATTTATAAGAAAACTATAATGAATCTATATTAAAACTATAATAAAGAATCATAGTATAGAAGAAATTAACAGCATTGCCTTCAATATAGGAGAAGAAATTACAAAAATATAATAGTAAAAAAGTAATGAAAAACTAACAACTATGCTCACTTTCAAAAATTGTTGCTTGAAATGCTTTAAACTTGCTCTCCTCTTTGCTGCTTCGAAACTCTTCTACTTCGAATCCCCTACTCAAATCTGTATGAAAAACAAAAATAAGAAGGAGAGAGCGCTCTTTTATAAGCCTATATTGTCTCATGTCTCTTCATTTTCCTTTGAAACTCCTGCCTTGTCAATTTTCTTTTCATAAACGAATTTGAATTTGAAAAAAAAATAAAAACTCAATAAGATCATTAGTGCACGTATGTTGAAAAAAAAAATGCCAAATGTAATATACATTTTTTAAAAGATATGTAAATCGCCAAATGGCACATAAATGTCTATGCGGCCTTTATGGCTTCTTCTTTTTATATTTTACTGATTTTTTAAATGCCATTTGGCCTTGAGTGTTATTTCTGTCTTTTTTATATGTCATTTGGCATTGATTGTTTTATTTCGGCCTTTTATGGCTTTTTTTTAATTTTTTAATGATTTTTGGTTGTAACTGCCAGGAATGCCATTTGGCATTGAATGTTATTTCTGCCTTTTATGGGTTTTTTTTTAATGATTTTTTGTTGTAACTTCCAGGAATGCCAACCACTTCTTTTTTATGTACACAAAATATTCCTTAGAATATGCCCGTGCTGAGACTCAGCTTGTGCTCCCATTGTAAGAATGCCTCTCAGCATAAAAATGATACTGAATATGATTTTAAAAAGACTCTCTTAATAGGAGATGAGTGTCGGCAGTCGGATGCAGTTCAGCATAGGGAGGTTTCTCTGATGCAGGAACCCATGGCTATTGTTACAATAGCAGGTGTGGATTCTCCATCTATTGGGCAGCACATTGGTTCTTGCTCGATAGCGAAGGTTAAGCCTCCTCCCAAATTGGGCATTCTTCAGAAAGATATTAAGAAGGGTGGGGCAGAAAAACTTGTTAAACCTAGCCGAAAAAAAGATGCGGATAAGAATAAATTAGTTGGTGAAAACTTGGTGGAGTCAGGGGAAGTTAAGCCTTTGGATTCTATTTTTTCTGCCCCCTGAAATGATTTTTTTATCATGGAATGTGCAGGGCTTGAACAATGGCCCTAGACAAAAAGCGGTTCATGAGTTAGTTAGAAGGCAAGGCCCAGATGTGGTTTTTTTGCAGGAAACTAAGTTATTCGTTGAGAGTATGCAAGGTTTGATTCCTAGGTTGTGGAGAAGTGGGGAGTGCCAATGCATTGGGGCTCATGGTGCATCAGGGGGTTTGGCTTGTTTATGGAATCCTCGTAAAATCCAGCCTCTTTGGTGGATTTCTTCTAAATCCTCTATGTCTATGATTGCTTCTTACCTAGAGATAGGGGATGTCATATTATTGTCGAATATCTATGCTCCTACTAATTTCCAGGGTAAACATACTTTGTGGTCCCACATCAAGTTAATTCATAGCATGCTTCCTTTTCACCCTTGGATCTTGGCTGGCGATTTCAATGCTATTTGTGAGTTGGCTGAGAAGAGGGGTGGTATTGGAAGATTGGAGCCTTCTGCACTGCTGCTTCAGGACAATATCAATACTTTGAATCTTGTGGATATTAGACCCAACAATGGTCAATTCACATAGAACAACCGTCGGAGTGGAGAGTTTTGTATTGCAGAAAGGTTGGATCGGTTTTTGGTTTCTTGTTACTAGATTGGGGGGATGTGGTCTTCTAGCTCTGAGATTTTGGATTGGAGAGGATCGGACCATTGGCCTATTAAACTTTCTACAGAGTCAACTAGGATGCTTCGAAAGCCCTCTTTTAGGTTCCAACTTATGTGGCTTCGGGACTCTTATTTGAATAATTTGGTCTCCAAGTGGTGGAAGAAAGGTAGACTAGCATATGGCACCTCAATGTATATCTTTGCTAAGCTTCTTCAACATGTTAAATTTGAGCTCAAATGATGGAATCGTATGCACTATGGGAATGTTTTCAAGGAAAAGGTAGAGGCTCAGGCTGATCTAGATGATATCACAAGAAGGATAAGGGAGGAAGGGGTAACAGATGAATTGCTTCAGGACGAGGCTCGGGCTATGAAACTGCTGGAAGAATGGGAATTGCGAGAGGAAGCGTATTGGAAACAGAAGGCGCGAATTGAGTGGCTCCAGGAAGGGGACAAAAATACTTCCTTCTTCTTCAACTCTATGAAAGCCAAGAGACATGGTAACTCTATCTCTGGGTTGGTGAATGATAGGGGAGAGCATCTTTCTTCCTTCCCAGAAATGTTCAGGGAGGCAGTACAGTACTTTGAATCTCTCTTTAGAGAGGATTCGCAAGGGGGGTCTCCTGAGGAAGCGCAAGTTCTTTCATGTATCCCCTCTCTTGTGACTGAAGATATGAATCAGCAGCTCATGAGGGATATCTCGCTTGAGGAGCTGGAAGGGGTTGTTTTTAATATGAAGAAAGGGAAGGCACCAGGTCCTGATGGCTTCCCAATTGAATTTTTCAAGAGTTTTGGGATATCATTAAATTTGATCTCCTGGTTGTGGTTCTTGAGTCTCAACAAAATAAGCAGATGTTAAGGGCTCTAAATGCTACTTTTCTAACTCTTATTCCCAAAAAGGAGGGAGCTGATAGGTTGAGAAAATTTTGGCCCATATCCTTATGTAATGTTATCTACAAAATTATTTCTAAAGTGATTACAGATAGGTTGAAGAAGGGGCTAGTTGATTTGATTTCAGAGGAGCAAAGTGGTTTTGTAGCAGGTAAGCAAATTTTGGATGGGATTGTTATTGCAACTGAGGTCATCCATTCTATGGCCAGATCAAAAGAAAAGGCGATGTTCATCAAACTAGACATGGCCAAGGCTTATGACAGAGTTAGGTGGTCCTTCTTGCACTGGGTTCTCAGGGATTTTGGCTTTGCAGAGGATTGGATTCAGTGGGTTTTTAGCTGTGTTACTTTAGGTTCTTTCTCAGTGCTTATTAATGGGAATCATTCAGAGCTTTTTGGGGCTTCCAGGGGACTTCGTCAGGGGGACCCTCTTTCTCCTTATTTGTTTATTCTTTTGGCTGAAGGCTTGGGGAGATGGATTAATCAGAATGTGGAGTTGGGTTTTATACAAGGATGGAGATGGGGTGGTGCCTTACCCCCTCACACTCACTTGCAATTTGTAGATGATACTACTTTGATGGGGATGGCTACAATGAGGGAGGCATATAATCTTAGAAGGGTCTTGGATGTGAACCTGGTTGCTTCAAGGCAGCAGGTTAATGAGGAAAAATCTTCCATCTACTTCTTCAATACTTCAGATCTTATTCAGTAGAGGATTACTCGCACTCTGAGATTTCAAATTGGAAATCTTCCATTGAAGTATCTTGGCATTCCCAACATCGGTGAGAAGGCTTCCTAGGGAGTCTTGGCAGATTATTCTGGACAAGTTTCGGGTGAAGGTTAATCACTGGACTCATCGTTGGTTATCCTTTGTGGGTCATGTACAATTGATTAAGTCTGTTGTGCAGGCTTTGCCCATTTATAGATGCATGCTCTAGGTTGCTCCTATGGGCTTTCTTAAGGATTTAGATGCTGTGGTGTGCCAATTTTTATGGGCTGGCTGCTTGGAGACCTCTAAATGGAGTTTGATTAGATGGGAAGTGGTATGCAGTCCAAAACAATATGGGGGACTTGGCTTGAGGCAGTTGGTTTTGACTGGAGAATCTCTGGCTGCTAAGCTTTTCTAGCGATGGTGTAATGAACAGGATAAGAGCTGGGCACTGATTCTTTCTCAGAAGTATTTACTGGAGATCCTGCATCATGATATTTCCAGGTATCCTCTTGGGGGGAAGGGATCTGTGATCTAGGATACTCTTAAGAAAGGGGCTAAGCTTATTAAGGATGGACTTTTTTGGATTTGCAAGAGAGGGGCGGAGGCTCAATTCTGGTCAGATTCTTGGGATGGATATCCCCCAATCACTTCTCAGTTCCCTAACCTGATGATCTTGTCCTAGAGGTTTTGGAGGCTGGTTGGACACGGGTGAGTGACTTTAAGTCCGCTTTCCCTTGTGGTTAGATGGATATGGCTAAGTGGAAGTCCCCAAATGAATGGCCAGTTGCTGATTTGCAGGAAGAATGTGCTATGCTGCAAAATATCCTCTCCAATAGAAGGTGTTGTTCTCTCCAGGAGGATGATGTGCTTTCCTGGTCTCCCAATCCTAAAGGGAACTATACGGTTGCATCTGGGTATAACAGGTTGATGTCTCATAAGATGATTCTGCTGGAAATGTAGTGGTGGAAGATGGTCTGGAATAAGTTATCTTGTCCAAAATGTAACTATTTTATTTGGATGTTGGCTTGGAATAAGTGCTTTACTTGGGATAATATTCGGAAGAGAGGATTCCATGGTCCTTCTATTTGTGTCATGTGTGGGGATAATGAGGAGGACTCTTCCCACTTGTTCTTCCGTTGCTCTTTCGCCCTTCAACTCTGGAATTTTTGGTGGGGTGTTTGGACATCTCCTTGTGTTCATGCTTCATCCTTGATCAAGTTTTGGCTGAGGATGGGTCGGCCTCCTTCTGTGGCTCCCTTTCTGCAGGAGGTGTGGTGTGTGGGGCCTATCTTCTTATTGTGGCAGATTTGGCTGGAGTGCAATCGTAGGATTTTTTGCGAAGAACAAAGACTTGTGCAACAAATCTGGCATAAGTTATTAGGCATGGTTCAAGAGATAGTGGAAGCTAAGTGTGAAGTGGAACTGCCTTTGGGGAAGCGGGATACTGAGGTGGTAGAGAGATTGGGGACTTTGGGGTCTTCTTTGGCCTTATCCAGAGCTAAGAGAAGGAGTCATGAGAAGCAAAAAATTGATAGGGTTGGAAAATGGCAGCTTCCCCCCTATGGGGTCTTGAAGATTAATACTGATGGATCTTCTAGGGGCAATCCGGGCCTGGCTGGTATGGGTGGGATTGGTAGAGATTCTCTGGGCTCTGTGATTTTTAAAATTTAGATCTATGATGGGATTTAGACCATTAACCTGGTGGAAGGGTTGGCTATCCTTGCCGCTCTTGAGAAAGCTCACGCTTTGGGGTGGAGAAGAATAGTTTGTGAGTCTGATTCCCAGGTGTTGATCAATCTGCTTAATGAGCAGAA
>MU228524.1:367785-393216 GCA_018584345.1 Thuja plicata | reverse complement strand
AGGTGTGGCAGTCACAACACTGGTCTCTGGAACAACACAAAGGTTCAAGCGACCTGAGTGCACCGCATGATGCTCTCTCGAAAGAGGAGAGCTGAGCTCTGACAATGGAGATGGTGGACCAAAGTGACAGAAGGTGTAGAGACGGGTGGAATGATCAACTATCCCTGTAGCAATAATGCCTCCTATCACACTATCCGTGATGAAGGCTGAATCGGCCGTGAACTCAACTGTCTTCCCTGACCCACTGCGTGTAATCTGATAAATTGAGAGAAGGTTTGCAGAGAGAGATGGAACATACAATACATCATTGAATGTGCCATCTTTAATGCTGACTGAACCTGTCCCACAGACTATCTGTACAATGTTATTCCCCATGAGAATATGAGGAATATGCGAAGTCCCAAAAGAAGAGAACAAATCCTGAGAAGATGCCATATGGTGAGAAGCACCTGAATCCAGTATCCAAGGGACCTATGAAGGGGATGCAACAGATGCCCGTAATGCATGACCCTGTCCAGATGTCGAAGAAGAGGTAGAAGACTGAAAAGCAGACCCCTGTGAGGTGGAAGAGGATGGAGAGGAAATAGTGCTCTTCTGAAGGAGAGCTTGCAAATCTGCAATCTGTTTCTCATAGCCATCGAATCTCTTCTGAAAACACTGGGACTCATCATGGGGCCCCTTCTGACAATATGAACAAGTGGGGTTCTGAGACTTCTGTTTCTCCTTCTTAGAAGAAGATGGTGGGCCAGTAGAGTGCTGAGAAAAGGAATCAGATATCTGCTTCAGCTTCGGCTTCTGTGTATCTTGAGATGACTTGGCAAGCAATGCCTATTACTGTGAACCTATAAGAGAATCCATCTGACTAAGCTTGGACTTCTCACGAGTTAACTTGTCACAGAAGGTCTCAAAAGAGGGCATAACATGTCAAGTACCCAGTGCATCCATAGTGGAGTAGAAGGTAGAAGTGAAAATCTGATAAGGACCATGAATCTTAGAGAGTATCAGGAAGATGCACTCATCATGTGACTTCTTCTTTCCAGCAACCTGTAAAATAGATCGAAGAGACTTGAACTTCATCAATAAGTCCTCAATGCTGGTGAATGAGTTAGGTGCCAAGGAGGTGAACTCTGCATCTATCTGGAGAATTCTGAACTGATCCATGGTGCCAAACAAGGGGGAGAACTTGTCCCACATATCCCTGGGTGTAGTCAGACCATCCAGGTGGAACAACAACCCATCTGAAATGTTCATGGCAATGAGGCCCATTTCCTCATCCATCCTATTTCTGTGCATAAGCACCTCATAAGGCCTCTGAAGAACTGGTTGAGCCGCATCTATGCAGGACCATAAACCTCGTGACATGAGGATTCTGGTCATGTATGGCTTCCATGTGTGGTAGTTATGAGGTGTCAGTCGGGCCACAGAGGGGTCCGACATTGGAAGAAGAATAAGACAGAAGTAGAAGGGTATTTTTGAAGGAAATTACAGAAAGTAAAATGCACCCCCCCACAATTTATAATCCTATCCCCTGTGCACCACAAATAAGCAACTACTGAAAGCACAGAAAAAATGAGAGAAAAACCTGAACACCAGATGCAGAGAAGAAGGGAAAACAAAGCCTCTACTTCAACGCTGAAAATAGGAGCTCAAATGGCTAAATCAGCAAACAAAACTAGCATCATTACGTCCATCTTGAAAACATCTTTTCGACGATATTTCATTTTTTAAAAATGGACACCGTATGCTCAAGTTACGGTAAAAAAACCAACTACCTCTCCAAAAGACAACTCTCTGAAAAAACACAGAGATGGCATAAAAATTGACGGTTGTATGGCCGTCACCGGGCGTCAGCGGAGCTGCGGTGGTCCATGGGCGGTGCCACCGGCAGAGGCGGTGGCATGGCGGGGGTGGCGGCGGCGGGTGGGCCGGGCGCGGGCGGCGGCTGGGCGGGGAGGAGGCGGCGGCGGAGAGGTGGCGCTTGGGTGTTGCGCTGCCCAGCAGCTGAGCGTGGGTGGCGCGCTGGCGGTGCGGGCTGGTAGTGCCAAAAAATGCCAAAAAATCACATTTTAAAAAAAAAAATTGAGGTTCTTTTCTCAATTTTTGAGTCGTACGGCCCTAGGAGGCCAAAATTTTTTGCCTGTGGTCACAAAGGCCAAAATAGTCAAAATTTATATGTTTTTCGACTCTCTCGGGTCTTCTAAACGCAATGGCAGAGTCCATTTTTGCTCAAATGACTCTAGAAAATGGCACCTCCTTCAAAGTGATAGAAAAAACCCCAAAAAGGTTGTGGCTGTCGTCTTCAAATTATGGCTTCAAAGACCTTCGATCAGGCAGTGATAGGGTGGCTATGATACCATGTAGGATTTGAGAAACATGCAAATCCACAAATCCCGAATACACCTGCATGCAAATAACCTGATACAAAGTAGAAGCACAAAAACTGAAAAAGCAGAACTGAGAGATGCTCAAAAGAAGAGTCACAATATTATTCTCTAAGTTATGAAAAAACATTACAAAGTTCAGCCTATAAAGGTGAACAAACCCTAAAACAAAAATGCTAGGTTGCACAATATAATTAATATAAAGTATTAATTATATGCACCTAAGAGATAGCTTAAGCAAAAAAGAGTAAGTAAACTAACTGATTACTCTAACAGTAATTGTGAACTCAGTGTACTTCATATGCACTTGGTGTTTGGTAATTGTAGATTCTTGATGTAGTGTCTTTAGCCCTATTGTGTTTCTTTACTGACATCACTAGCTTACTCGGTGTACATTACCAACTTGTTAAATATTTACTTTCTCTCTTTTTACCAATTGACTCTTTTGACTCATATGACTTTGACTTAACTAATGACAACAAAATATCCATAGAAATAGCATGGTTGCGATCGTATTTTCAAGTGTGGTGATCAGATATTGAAGAAGAAAAGGTCAATACACTAACATAAAGCAAAAGAGAAAAGACGATATGATAGGCAAGCAATTTCATTCTATACATCATTACTTTTTTTGTTCTCTAATAGTTGGAGATGGCTAAATCCTTAACATGGTAGATGCTAACATATATTTATTATAAATCCTTTAACAAGGTAACTTCTTAATTAGAGATTGAAATCCTCTAGTGAGGTAGACTCTTACAAGTCTTTTGATTACTTCTAAGAAGGTACTAATAAATTTTAAGAGGGTAAAGTCTTGATAGGGTATTGTAGCTCCTAACAAGGCAAACATTTTTTACTACAGTGAAGTGATTTGTGGGTATCATCCCCACCATGGTTGTTTTCTGATGTAACCAGGGATAGGGTTTCTCTAATGTCCTTAGTGACTATAAGGACTCTCATAGGATTTCTCCTAGCCTATTAGGGTTCACTTTGATACCCTACCTTGTATAGGATCACAATCCTATCTTCCAACTATCCTACCTAGTTACACCAGTGAATCCGCTTGGCAAACCAAGGGTTCTAGCTTATTGTCAAACTTGCATTTCCACCCAACATGGGTCCTTGCTTCATGAGGAATGAGGGATATTTTTGGGTGTTTTTTAATCCCATTCAACCTTTTGACTTCAATTCAATTGATTTTAGTGACTCAATCTTACAAAACTGTCCATTTTGCACCAAATAGGGCTACTAGAATTAGCCCTCCAAACAAGGTTTTCACCTTCGAGCTCAACAATCTCCTTAAAAAGGTGATAAATAGATTTGATATATGAGTACCCTTTTGGGATACCTCCAAGATTTTGAAGGTCTCAACTATTCAAATTGTCCATACACTAGAAAGTCACCTTTGGCCTAAAATTGAGGGTTTCAATTTGCTTTGGATAGTCCCTGCTAGGGTCTCTTGAAAACCATACAAAATATTGACTTGGGAACTCCTCCTTTTTTATTTTGGCTCTTTACACATCCCTTTGATTGAATCCAAACTTGGATTGAAGCCTTCAATGCATTCAACCCACAGTATCTTGCTCACAAGCTCTGCTATTGCTTAGTTGGGTGCTATCAACTCGCCTAGGGCATCATTGTAAAAATGATAAAAATTATTTCTGGGGCCCCTCCTTCTACACACATATCACACACCAAGTCCACTCCCAAAATAAAAAAACCCATAAAGTTTCTATGATGGGAAAGGGAGTGGAAAATACATCTTCATGAACTGCTCAAACAGTGGCAGCAGATTGCCTAAACACAAATGATTTTCAAAACCAATCAAAATGACTTCTTCCTAACTTGATTTGTAAATTAGAAATGT
This sequence comes from Thuja plicata, assembly GCA_018584345.1. Classification (NCBI taxonomy): domain Eukaryota; kingdom Viridiplantae; phylum Streptophyta; class Pinopsida; order Cupressales; family Cupressaceae; genus Thuja; species Thuja plicata. The sequence continues at coordinate 388,968 of MU228524.1, read as the reverse complement.
CTACATATTAATTTTAAATAATAATCCAATTTTATATCATGAATTTAAATCCATTAACCCTTACATGCAACAAAAAGAAATAAGAGGACTGTTAAACTGAGACATCACATTGAAACAACACAAAATCTCTTCAAAACATAAGAAGACGACCTCCTCCAAACTTGAAAACTAAATGAAAAAGACTTGTAAGATCATGAAGAACATGAATAGATCACTAAAACATAGATCCTAACCCATTTTACCCTGCATGCATGCATAAAACAACGACTCTACAAAATTGTGACAATTACAATAGTCAATAAGGAAATCCTTCAAAGCATGATTATCATGACTTAAAATCCAACCCTGGTGTGAAGAGAAAATAAGTATTATAATAATAAAAACAAGGATCAATCATCAAAATGAGATCTTCCTTCCTTTTTCACATGCATGCAAATGAAAACACAAAAACTGAGACTATTTTTTTTTTCAATTCACCATTAAAACTCGTTCATTCAATCTTCTTGCAACTGTTACAAAATTATATCTTGTGGTTTTAAATAGGTTTTCCAATTCCTAAGTAAACTTTCTTCATGTATTTAGGTGTTACATTTCTCATTTCCTCACCCAACTTGGTCTGCAATACATTCTTGAAAATTGTCATGCAATCTTCAAAAGTTGTCATGGCAACTTTTTCCTTTTGTTTTGTCTTTTGGATTTTTCTTACCATGTAGGAATTGGGATCTTTTTGGGGTGTTTCTTAAGGCATATTAATGATTTCTAAGAATTATTTGGCCTCTTGTCCATCATTCTTCCATCTTTTCCCATTTTAGCACTTTTTGGCCAAGGATACCACTTTGGAAAGAAAATGACAAATTCAGTTCTATCACTCCAACCTTTGAGGTTTGTTCTCCAAATGTTTACATATGGAATATGACCATCCTCAAAGTCATTTAAAACATATCCTAAGCTATTCAAGTTCCCTTTCCACTCTAGGACTCATCTCTGCAACATTGGCAAGAGAACACACAAAACAACTCCTAAGCAACTATCTAGTCATGGATTGACCTAGTCATATCCATCTTAGGGAAACAAGGAAATAATGACCTTCTAAGGTCAACAAAAACTCTCCTGAATTTGCTAGAGTTAGTACATGCCAAAATGAAATAGCAAGAAAACTAAGGGGTTGAGCTAGGTTTGCTCCTGCACCATTTTCTCTCTAAAAATGCTTTCCAAATGAAAAATTTATGTTTTATGTGTGATACTGATGTTTAATCTTGATGTTATTTAATTCTATTTGATATTATCAGTTGCATGTTTAATTATTCAGAAGTCACTAATTAGCTTTGTTAGATCGGTGGTGAAATTTGTGAATTACTTTTCTACAGTAGTTCACTCCTCCCCCCCCCTCCCTCGGTGCCCTTGCATACTAACATAATTTATCATTATTACAAAAAATTACATACCTAATGAGCCTTACATCCTTATACATTATGTTGTTGTGATTTTCCCTCTTTTTCTTGACACAATGAATGGTTCCAATTATCACTTCATTCAAAAATGGTGGCTCCATTATATCTCCTTTGAGATTACTATCCTACATTGTAATATATCTTTTTTTACGGTATTTGTAACTATGGTTTTGTATCATTATTTCTCTTTCTTACCATTGTAGAATACTACTCATTGGTTTCACTTTCTCCCTTGGAAATTATTTTCAGGTAGAAATAGTAGGATACCATCTATCTTTCTTGAAGCCTCTTTAAAGAAAGGGGATCAATGTCCTTTCTCTTCAATCGAATAAGGGGTGCAGGAGGTTTCTTTTCATCAATTGGGTATATAAATTGAGTGGTATCCCCAAATGATGCAAAGTAGCTTCTCCACCTCTAATTCCAATGAAGAGAGAAAGGAAATTGATACCCTTTCGATAAAGAGGCTTTAGAATAGTAAGATGATATCCTATTATTTCTACTTGAAAAGCATTTCCAAGGGATCATAGCTTCTTTATCCTATCATAGATACATGTGTGGTCCTTATCATAGTCGTAACACAAGCTCTATCTCATGAGGTTGCAGTGGACCCACTTGATTTGGATTGACCCATAACAAATTTCACTTTATACATTGAAAAAGTACCATATCTCTCTCTTCAAGGGTGGGTTATTCATTATTGCCATGTCATGTTGCATTTAGTTGTATGTACCTAATACTAATCATTAAATAAGTTACTTTTACCTACGTCTAATTTTTTATTATCTACTATGCAATGTTTATCATATGTATCATGTGACTTACGTAAATCTAATTATGATTGTCCTCCATATAAGATGTAAGCTAATATTGGATAAATGAATTTCATATGAAAGAACCTGAACCCCCTTTGGTGAGGATCTTGCATAGTCTACATAAAGGAAAATAGATAATTATTCTCATGGATTGGAAGGTATAAGTTAGTACACCCTATAGAGACTATTTATTATTTTCTTTCTTTCTCTTTACACTCATCTTGGAGTGGGTTAATAATAAGTGAGGTTTTAGCAACTATATTTTATCAAAAATTGAATTTTTTCTAACGTAAACCACCTCGACATCCACATATTATAGCTCATTCGAATTTCTCATTCATTTTATATTATTTAATTTGGTCTTAGTCAATTACAATTATCAACACTTGAGGCCTGAGTTTGGCTTATTCAAATCTAAATCTCAACCTTGACTTTCGGGCTGACTTCTTCATAAACATTACCCTCAACGATGAATTTGGGGAAAAATCATCAGCCCTTCTTATCAGTTCATGCAATGGACCTTTGACAATGCACCCTCATATTTATTTCCATGGAATTCTAAAATTTATTTCCTCTCACAATAACAATCGACCCTCTACCAACTATCTCTGTCATTGATGGAGTGCACGTACCACCAAATAGGTATTTTTCAGATTTTTTTTCCTTAAGTGAGATAAATTCAAGAAGAGAAGAGAAAAGAGAGACATGTGGTAGGTCTAAAAGAGGGAGATCAACTAGAGTTCAAAATATTAGATGATGAGAGAATAGGTGACATCAAGATGCTCTTGAGGTAAAAAAATCTATAGAAATAATGGGTACCCAAGGAACTTCCTCCAATAAACACTAATTTTTGTGTTAATGAGAGGATATATCGCATAACACCATCCTTGTTACATGGTTTGGGACTATTTTACATGGATGACATAAAGCTCTACTACAAAAAAGTTCTTGAACTAAGGGAGTATGTTGGACCCTATTATATTTATAAAGATTGGATGCAGCTTGTTCATTATACATGAAGTATGTGTAGGTATGCACTATCAGAAAATTATATACAACTAAAAGATATTGATCAAAGTAAAATAGAGGCTACATACATTGACAAAAGGCCAAAAGAAATAATGAATATTGTAGGGCTTATAAATAGTACATGACCAGTGTCAATTAATAGGAAACCCAATTGCATATTCGAGGCACGTGAGGGAAAGTGAAACCAATGATTGTTATTTGACATTAAAGATCAAGAAAATTGCTTGTATTATGTTTTGTGTGTGTGTGTGTGTGTGTGTGTGTGTGTGTGTTTGTGTGTGTGAGTGAGTGTGTGTGTGTGTGTGTGTAAAAAACTTTACCTCCTAAACACTCTTGAAATAGTAAAAAATGTGCATTCCTGATAAAATACAAACTTAGACCTTTATAGTTTCATTTTCTATTAGAGAAGTCTTATTTCCAGTTTTGGAGTTTCATTTCTAGTTATTATTGTTACATGTTTACAGTCACAAAACTTTTTTTTAGGTATCTAGAGGTTTTTTTCCTGTCAAAATTAGTTCTTGTGTTCTTGAGAAGTCTTGTTTTTTATTACTAGATTTTTTTTGTAATAAAGTGTCATTTCTAGGGTTTCTTGTTTCATTTTTAGAAACTTATTTTCTTTTGAGCTAATCTTTATAAATTTTCAAGGGGATTGATGTTTTCTTGTTTCTGGGACAAAGACCACTTCCATACAGTTTCCACTAAATCAAATCACATTCTCACATACCATTTCTGGTCTTATATATGGTCATAACATTGAAATTAGGTCCTCATATCTTGTTGTCATCAAGTTTGGTTCACTTGATAATTGGTTCATCGTCATTAGATTGTATCATCTTATCTTATCACATTAATCAATCTTTGCATCTAATTCCAAGAAGTCACTATCAGGTAATCAAACCTCATCACAACATCTGGAATCAAACATCATCAGTCCCCAATCAATCTTTTCATCCTAGGCGAGTGTTACACTACCATTGTCTTAGATCTTGATCAATTCACCTTACTTGAACATATCTTCTCTATACCTAATTTATTTTTCCTATTAATACCACATCTCATCATTATCAGTTGCAATCTGATCATAAAAACATAAAAAATATTAAAAAAATTAATTAAAAATTTAAAAAATAATACCCCAACTTGGTGGGATCATAACTTTTGACTTCGTCCTCAAAATTGTGAAATGTTTTGACCATTGGATGGGTCTCCAAGAAATATAATACAGACTCTAAAATAGGCTGTCAAATGAAACCCAATGTTAGAGACCAACAATAGTCTCAACTCCCAAAAATTCTCTGAATACCTCCGAAAGTAAAAATTACTAAAACCTAGTAAAAACCAAAAAAAAAAAATATGAACAATTTGCATTTTTTATTTTATTTTCATTCTAGGCTCATGATCTCCTTGGCCCAACAAATAAAATATTTCAAGAGACAAACATCAACACCATTTTCATCCCAATCTTCTATTCAAGAACATGAAGACAATCTTACGATGAATGAAAACAAATGTGCTAGATACTAGGATCATCACAACAATAAAGAAGAGATACTTATTGTAGCCCTATCAATGAAGACCCAATCTTTGCAATCTCAAATCCAAGACTTGAAGGAAGAAAATGATACACCATCCAAAGAGTACTCATTAATATCAATCTTTCCTTTTGTCTTTGATCATGATCCTTACCTATCTTCATATTCTTCAAACAAAAATGATATTTTTGTTAGGATTAGGTAATACTGAGAGGGGGGTGAATCAGTATTACAACACTTATTAAAACTTTTCAACCAATTAAATATTAACCATATACTTGCAGAAATGAAAATAACATAAGCAAATAACACAGTACTCATAACACCATAATTTATTGTCGAGGAAACCCTGGCCAAGGGAAAACCCCAATGGGGATGGTACACACAAGCATGCACTAAAGTATAGTGTCCCTGTTAGGAGACCTAGCCCTATTAGGAGCTGAATATTACATAGTACATTTCCTTGTTAAAGGAATAACAACCCTGTTAAAGGTTCAAAACACCCTGTTAGGGGCCAACTGATCTTACAGCTCTTACAAAGTAATTCTGTTACAAAATATTCTCAGTCATGAACAAAACAAGCATCTCTAATGCTTAAATAGTTCCTGTTATAGCTCATCAATGATCTATGTCATTCTCTTCTCTGCCATTCACATTTCACATAAAAAAACTCTGTCCACTTCTCATACTTCTCTTACCAAAAAGATCTTACATATATATCTTTCTCCTTTATCAAGTGGGCTCTCAATAAATATTACAAGTATTAAAAATTCACATCCCAATAAAAAATACATAAATAATAAAGAAAATATCAAATGCATAGTTGGTGCTCTGACATAATCAAAATATAGATTATCAAGAAACATAATCCAACTTTGATTGCCATGAGTCAATGTCATACTCTCTGAATCATCACTTCTATCCAAGTACTCTGTATCATTGTTCTGCTACTGTCTATCTGTCTTCAAATCTCTCTAAATTTCTATAACATATAAAAGATAAAACAAATCTTAGTTGGAGATCACATATACCCCATACTATGTTCCTCTAAGCTTTCTTTCTATAATTCATCGATCTCGATCTTTGATACCCAAAATACCTCTGTATCTTTGCTTTTGTTCTTAGTCAATTTTAGAGTCACCAAAACTTAACTTCATAGGAATCGATCTATAACCCAGATGTGTTTTCATAAATGACAATCAAAAAATTGAATCATATTATGAAAAATAGATCACTTGCCAAAAATCTCTCCCTTTGGCATTGATGGCAACACTTAACAAAAAAAAATGACTAAGTGTTCCAACAAAATAAAATTGTCTCTCATACATTATCTCCTTCTCCTTATTCATTTTACTCTTCTCTCTTCTCCCATTCATTTTTCTTCTCTTCTCCCCCTTTGACAACAATGACAAAGGTGCATACAAAGTAATAAAATTAGTGCTTGCTCACCAATTTCAGAACATCTTGAAAAGAGTCTTCCAAGATCTTTACTTTAGATCCCATTTGGTTGTGGTGTACCTAGGGCGGATACTTGTCTCTTGATTGCTCTTTTATTGTAGAATTCATTAAATTAATTAGAAATGGATTCACATCCTCTATCAGATCTTAGGCATTTAAGTTTCTTTCTTATTTCCTTCTCAACTCTGGCAAGGTACCACTTAAACTTCTAATAATCTTCTAATTTTTCTTTGAGAAACATAACAGTCATCATTATGGAATGGTCATCAATGAATAGAATAAAATAATTCTCTCCTTTGTAACTTGTTTTTCCAATTGGTCCACATAGATAAATATGCACTAACTCGAAGACTTCTTTTGTATTTTAATTCTTGCTCTTGAAACTAGTTTTGCCCATCTTCTCAATTTGACATTGTTTGCATATTATCAATTCAGGTTTTTTTAGAATAGGAATACCTCTTACTCTTTTGTTCTTTCTTATGTTGACTAGGTTATTAAAATTCACATGACACAACCTTTTATGCCATAACCATCTTTCTTCTACTTGTGTAATAAAACATGAACTTTTAGTGAGATCAAGATAGAATAGATTACCTTTTGTTTGCATTTTAGTTCCAACTAGGTTTCCCTTACCATCTAGGAGCTTGGCCTTACCATTCATGAATTCTACCTTGAAACCAATATTATTTAACTATGCCACACTAAGTAGATTATGCCTTAGTCCTTCAACCCAATAATCACTATCCCATTTGATTCCTTCAGTTAGAGAAATACAAGCTTTACCTTTCACATAGCAAGGTTCATCATTCCCAAAACTGACACTCCCACCATCATAGTGCTCAATATGTTCAAAATTATTTTTATCACTAGTCATGTGGTGAGAAAAACCACTATCAATTATCCAAGTGTCATTTTTGCTAATATGAGAGTAAAGTGTGGTCTTTATATTATCTTCATTGCCTGACTCATCCTTAATAGCAATGTAAACCATTTAATCTTTATCTTCATCATGCTATCAGAATATTTTGCAATATAACAAGATTTATTACCTTTGTCCTTGTAGCTTTTGTAACTTTTGAAATCTTTCTTGCCTTTGTACTTGTTGAATTTTATCTCAACTTTTTCTTCTTTGTTTGGACACTTAGCAGCAATGTGACCAACCTCATTTCATGAAAAGCAAATCAATGGTATTCTTCCTTTGTTCTTTCCTTTTCCTTTGGCAACTCTCTTTGCAAGTAGTGCTTCAATGATTTCCAGATCTTCATCATCAAAATAATCATCACTATCACTATCAATCTATTTTCCTTTTGAGTTTCTATCCATCTTACCAAGGTTTAATTTAGCTTTGAATGCAGACTCAAAATTGCTAGGATTAGGAGAATAATTGTCAAAGTTGTCCTACTCAAAAGTTTTAAGCTTTCTGGAACCAATGCATCTAGAGTTATATCATAACTGCACCTCATCTCTTGACTAGCTGAAACTCTAATTTCATAGATAGGAAGTAAAGTTTTCAATACCTTACTAACCACTATTTTGTCTAAAATTGTTCCACTAGAAGCTCTGATGGAACTTACACTTTTATTGATTCTTTCACTATATTTTTTAATGTCTTCTCCTTCTTTCATTTTCATCTGATCAAAATGACCTCTGAGACTCTCTACTTTGGCTATCTTAACATTGTCATCTCCTCCATGGATATCATGCAGTTTCTTCCACATATCATAGGCAATAGGGTAGTCGTTGACTTCATCAAATTCTAAATAGCTGAGTGAAGAAGCTATATCAATCATCATTATGTTATGATTCTTCATGTCCACCATCTGATCCATAGACATAGGTCTTGGTGGTTCCACATATTTGTGATCCAATAATTGTAAACTAGTATCTCCAATAGTAGATAGATGTAGCCTCATCAACACTTTTAATGCAACAAACTTGTCTTTGTTAAGTTTGGGGATCTACCTTCTGTAAGACATCTATGATCTTTAGCTTAGGCCTTGAAACCTTCCCTAAAATCACCAAATGCTCTGATACTAATTGTTTTAAATGGGTTGAGTAACTAAGAGGGGAGGGTTGAATCAGTTACCACAAAAACAAATACAAGTCGCTTAGATGTCTTAATCAAACTTATCACTGTTAGTCAGTTAACAAAGATATTATGTTGTTACTCGGTTAAGAAAACAATCTTAAGAGGTTTAACTATGATTATCCTTTAGTGATTGCATGCAGAAACATAAAGAATACTTAGAACATAACATGTACATAGATGAAACTAAGATTTAACGTGGAAACCCAATTTGGTAAAACCACCAATTACAACTAGTTACTATTTTTCACTCTTTTGAAGTGAGCCATGTTAGGAGATAACCTAATTAAAGGTTACAAAACACACTATTAGATGTGACCCTGTTAAATGATTTAATCACCTTGTAAGGGGTGGCCTTGTTAGAAGTCTTCAAACACTTCAATGTAGAAATGTCACCTTGTGAGAGGATTTATGAAAGACTGTTAAGTCTACTCTGTAAAGAGATTTGGATCATTATTACAATTGTTAGAGAGTAGCAATGGATTGACTTGTTTGACAAAGCAACTGTCTTTTATGATTCAGATCTCTACTCTGGTTTTAAAATAGATCCTCACTGATCAAATATTTTATTGGAGCTCTATTTGGATGTTCTTTCCTTAATCACAATCCCATCCAATTTCTCCATCACTCTTCATATCAAAAGAACTCTTCCACTTATTAGTTCTTACACATTCAATCCAAACTTGACCTTGTATAAATATGATAGGCCTTGTCAAGTCATCTTGAATAACCTTCCAAATAAATAATAAAACTTAGGTTTTTCAGCTGCATATAATTAATTAAACATAAAGTGTAAACTATTGTTAGTTAGCTGACACTAAAAGTATAACTCGTTTAACACTGTAATCCTTCAATGCCTGATAGTTACTATATTGCCTGAGTGAACCTGGTTAGAACTAAAAATCACTTTGGTCTTCTTCAATGCTTGAGATAGCTAGGCATATGCTGACTGTGCTCGGTTTAGGTATAGACATTTGTGTAACATCACTATATTTGTGTATACATCCTCTTTGGCATTGATGGAAACACAAAATGTCATAATAAAAAGAATTTTAGAGAAATAGAAGCAAGGATAAAATTTTATTAATGTCCTTAGCTTCACTCTAATTCTCATCTAGAAAACTCTGCCTGTCTTCAGAATCACTCAAATATAGATTTCTCCCTCTTACATCAATCTTTGTTTCTGATAAAATTTCTCCCTCTGTCATCAATAATATTTTCATTAATAATTTCTTTGGCATGACATCAATAATCTCTGCCTCTTTGACATCCAAATAAAAAAGACTTTATCCAATGAAATTGTAGTATACATGATGTGCTGATTCATATGCAATGAGCTCTGACAATCTGCATCAACATGTTAAATATGTTTTGCAGCTCGGTTGATGTATCACTAATCTATCCATTAGTGAGCCTGAGTTATGGGAATCACCCATAGCTTTCCTCTAAGATAAAAGAATGCATCCTTAGGTAAAGGTTGTGAAATTTTTTCTTTAGTGTTCACATATTCCAACCTTACTTCCTTGTCCTGAACCAATTCTCTCAAGAAATGATACTTTATTGCAATATACTTAGTCTTAGTATGCATCACAGGGTTCTTTGAAATGTTAATAGAACTAGTATTATCACAGTAGACAATAACTGTTTCTTTGATTTCCTCCTTCATACCTGACAACAATTGTTTGAACCATATGATATTTGAACAATTTACTATTGCAGCAACATACTCTACCTTTGTTGTAGACTGAGAAATGCAATTTTGTTTCTTTCTGGTCCAAGAGCCTAAACTCTTTCCAATGCTTTAATGCTCCACCACTAGTTCTCTTTTCTTCATCAACACTCCCTGCCCAATTAGCACAAGTAAAAGTTTTCAAATCAAAGTTTCATCCTTTCTTATACCATAATCCATAATCTTCAGTGCCCTTAAGATATCTCAGAAACCTTTGAATATGCATCAAATGATTTGCTCAAGGATTAGCTGAAAACCTTGCAACAATACCAACTGCTAATGCAATATTAGGTCTAGTGTGAACAACAAATTGAATTTTACCAATCATGGATCTCTAGGTAGTCTGATTTACCTCATTTGAGTCATCATCCTTAGACAACTTATGTCTAATAGACATAGGTGTCCCATCTTGTCTACAATCTTCCATTCCAAATTTATTCAGTATCTCTTTGATGTATTTAGACTGAGTTATGTAGATACCATCCTTCATCTGATGAACTTGTAAACCAACAAACAATTTGATTTATCCAAACATAGATATCTGAAATTCCTTACTCATAGCTTTGGAGAATTCTTTTCATAAATCATCATGTCTAGTGAATAGTATATCATCAACAAATATCTCTGCTAATAGTATCTTGTTCTGAGTTGCTTCTTTGATGTACAAGCTTCTATTGTCATTAGTTCTCTAAAATTGAAAACTTACTAGGTAACCATGCAATCTTCCATACCAAGCTTTAGGATCTTACTTTAGTCCATACAAGGCTTTGTGCAAGTTACAAACCATATTCCTTTTATTAAGATCAACAAAACCTTTAGGTCTCTCAATATAGACTTCCTCTTCCAGAATTCCATTCAAGATTGTAGATTTTACATCCATATGGTATACCTTGAATCCTTTATGTGCTGCATATGCTAGAAGAGTTATGACTCCTTCAAGTATTGCAACAGGAGAAAAAGTTTCTCCGTAATCAATACTCTCTTCTTGAGCATATCCTTTACACACTAATCTTGCTTTGTTTCTAGAAACTATACCTTTTTCATTCATCTTGTTTCTGCAAAACCACTTAGTACCAATCACATTCTTGTCTTTTGGTCTTGGTACAAGAGTCTAGGTTTTTTTCTTTTCTATCTCTTCAATATCTTCATTCCTGGCTTCTATCCAACTTCCATCATTCAATGCATCTTTAATGGTTCTAAGATAAATTTCACTAAGAAAGCATGTAACTTTAAGTTTTTTCCTTGTCATTATACCTTCTGTCTGATCTCCAGTTATTTTCTCAGGTGCATGATTCCTTCTGACATATTTGGAAAGTACAAGTTCCTTCCTCTTTGATTATGGGCTTGCTCCACTTGGTTCACCATGCTCAAACATTTTGTCCTATTCTTCTGACTGATACTCAGGTTCCACTATCCAAGACTTGGGTGCCTCTATCTGAGACTCGGTTCCCTTTGTCTGTGACTTAGTTTCTTCAATCTGAGACTCATTTTCAATAGTTAACAACTCATTTTTCATAGGTTACAACAAGGTTTGTACTGATAAATTTAGTGGTTGACATGGTTGTTTTCCAATCCCCATTGCATGTATGTTAGGTATAGTATCAGGTTCATAATACACAAAGTTCCTGTAGTCCTCAGGCTCTTTACTGCTATGTTCTTCACTTCTCTCTACAAACTCATCAATCTTTACATGTACACTTTCTATGACTTTATGAGTAGCAACATTCAAACACTTATATGCTTTGCTTTTGCAAGATAAGTCTATGAATATACATGTTCATCAACTTTCACATCAAATTTTCCATTCCTTGCTTCCTTCAAAATGTAACATTTACTTCCAAATACTTTGAAATAATGAACATTGGGTTTATAGCCATACCATAATTCAAAAGATTTCTTCCCAGTACCTTTCTTTAGTTGAACTCTATTCAAGGTGTAAATTGCAGTGTTGATAGCTTCCTTCTAGTATTTGGTTGCAACATTCTTTTCAATCATCAAGGTTCTTGCAAAATCCATAATGGATCTGTTTCTTCTTTCTGTTATCCCATTTTGTTGTGGTGTACCTGGGGCATATACTTGTTTCTTGATTCCTCTTTCATTATAGAATTCATTAAATTAATTAGAAATGGATTCACCTCCTCTATTAGATCTTAGGCATTTAAGTTTCTTTCGTGTTTCCTTGTCAACTTTGGCAAGGTACCACTTAAACTTCTAAAAATATTCCAATTTTTTTTTGAGAAACATAATAGTCATCATTTTGGAATGGTCATCAACTAATAGAATGAAATAATTATCTCCTTTATAACTTATTTTTCCAATTGGTCCACACAGATCAGTATGCACTAACTCCAATACTTCTTCTGTATTGTAATTCTTTCTCTTGAAACTAGTTTTTCCCTCTTCCCAATTAGACATTGTTTGCATATTGCCAATTCAGGTTTCTTCAAAATAGGAATACCTCTTACTCTTTTGTTCTTGCTTATGTTGACCAGGTTATCCAAATTCACATGACACAACCTTTTATGCCATAATCATTTTTCTTCTACTTGTGCAATAAAATATGAACTTTTAGTGAGATCAAGATAGAATAGATTACCTTTTGTTTGCATGTTAGTTCCAACTAGGTTTCCCTTACCATCCAGGAGCTTGGCCTTACCATTCATGAATTCTACCTTGAAACCAATGTTATTCATTTATGCCACACTTAGTAGATTACACCTTAGTCCTTCAAACCAATAAGCACTATCACATTTGATTCCTTTAGCTAGAGAAATACAAGCTTTACCTTTCACATAGCAAGGTTCATCATTTCCAAAATTGACACTCCCACCATCATAGTGCTCAAGATGTTCAAAATTATTTTTATCACTAGTCATGTGGTGAGAACAACCATTATCAATTAGCCAAGTGTCCTTTTTGCTAATATGAGAGTAAAGTGTGGTCTTTTCATTATCTTCATTGCCTAAATCATCCTTAATAGCAATGTAAACCATTTAATCATCATCTTCATCACTATCAGAATCTTTTTCAATATAACAAGATTTCTTACCTTTGTCCTTGTAGCTTTTGTAACTTTTGAAATCTTCCTTGCCTTTGTACTTTTTGAATTTTATCTCACCTTTTTCTTCTTTGTTTGGAAACTTAGTAGCAATGTGACCAACCTCGTTACATGAAAATAAAATCAATGGTATTCTTCCTTTGTACTTTCCTTTTCCTTTGGAAGCTCTCTTTGAAAGTAGTGCTTCTATGATTTCCAAATCTTCATCATTAGAATCATCATCACTATCATTGTCAATCTAATTTCCTTTTGAGTTTCTATCCATCTTACCAAGGTTTAATTTATCTTTGAATGCAAACTCAAAATTGCTAGGATTAGGAGAATAATTGTCAAAGTTGTCCAACTCAAAATCTGTAAGCCTTCTGGAACCAATGCATATAGAGTTATATCATTACTACACCTCATCTCTTTATCATTGAAACTCTAATTTCATAGATAGGAATTAAAGTTCTCAATACCTTACTAACCACTATTTTGTCTTCAATTGTTCCACCGGAAGCTCTGATGGCACTTACACTTTTCTTGATTCTTTCACTGTATTTTGTAATGTCTTCTCCTTTAATTTTCATCTGATCAAACTGACCTCAGAGAGTCTCTGCTTTGGATATCTTTACATTGTCATCTCCTCCATGGATATCATGCAAATTCTTCCACATATCATAGGTAGTAGGGCAGTCATTGACTTCATCAAATTCTGAATAGTTGAGTGAAGAAGCTATATCAATCATCATTATGTTATTATTCTTCATGTCCACCATCTAATCCATAGACATAGGTCTTGGTGATTCCAAATATTTGTGATCCAATAATTTTAAACCAATATCTCTAATAGTAGATAGATGTATCCTCATCAACTTGTCATGCAGCAAAGTTTTCTTTGTTAAGCTTCGGGATCTCCCTTTTGTAAGACATCTCTCATCTTTAGCTTAGGCCTTGAAACCTTACCTAAAAGCACCAAATTCTCTTATACCAATTGTTGGAAATGGGTTGAGTAACTGAGAGGGGAGGATTGAATTGGTTACCATAAAAATAAATCTAAGTCCCTTAGATGTCTTAATCAAACTTATCACTGTTACCCGGTTAACAAAGATATTTTGTTGTTACTCAGTTAACAAAGCAATCTTAAGATATTTATCTGTGATTATCCTTTAGTGGTTGTGTCTAGAAACATAAATCATATTTAGAAAATAATATGTACATAGTTGACACTAATATTTAACGTGGAAACCTAATTTGGTAAAACCACCAATTTTAAATAGTTACTATTTTTCACTCTTCTGAAGTGAGCCTTGCTAGGAGACAACCCAGTTAAAGGTTACAAAACACACTGTTAGGTGTGACCCTATTAGATGATTTAATAACTTTGTAAGGAGTGGCCTTGTTAGAAGTATTCAAACACTTCAATGTAGAAATGTCACCTTGTGAGACTATTTATGAAAGATAGTTTAGTCTACTTTGTAAAGAGATTTGGATCATTGTTACAATTGTTAGAGAGTAACAATGGATTGACCTGTTTGACAAAGCAACTATGTTTTCTGATTCAGATCTCTGCTCTGGTTTTAAACTAGATCCTCACTGATCAAATATTCTATTGGAGCTCTATCTGGATGTTCTTTCCTTTATTATAATCCCATCCAATTTCTCCTTCACTCTTCATATAAAAAGAACTTTTCCACTTATTACTTCTTACACATTCAATCCAAACTTGACCTTGTATAAATATGATAGGCCTTGTCAATTTGACTTGAATAACCTTCCAAATAAATAATAAAACTTAGGTTTGTCAGTTGCATATAGCCAATTAAACATAAATTGTAAATTGTTGTTGGTCGGCTGACACTAAAAGTATAACTCGGTTAACACTGTAATCATTCAATGTCAAACTATTACTGTATTGCCCAAGTGAACTTGGTTAGAACTAAAAATCACTTTGGTCTTCCTTAGTTCCTGAGAGAGCTTGGCATACACTGACTAACTCGGTTTAGGTATAGACATTTGTGTAACATCACTATATTTTTGTATACATCAATGACAATACACAATTGAATAATTGTCATCAACACTTACATTGGTCACATTGGAGTTTGTACATAAGCATTTTTATATTTCTCTAAATATTAAAGAGAAGAAAAAGAGGTGAGGCGAATATAATAGTAGAGGACAAGGCAATGCTTTTAGAGGAAGAGTTAGGTTCAATAATAGAGGATCCTTCCATAGAAATCAAGGAGATGTTAGCAGTCAGATTGCAAAAATTTAATCAAGAAGTAGGGGTACCTTTAGAGGAAGGAGATCAAATAGAAAAGATAGATTTGGGGGAATGGAATCTAGTGTATTCACTTGGAGATGTTTTTCTTGCAACCAAGTAGGTCACCAATCATTTAGGTGTCTAGAGAAGGATGGTGCAAACAGTCATGGAGAAAGAAAACTGAAGTTAACTCATGAAGAGGATTGTCAAAGCACTACATCCTACCATACCACCACTTCTTCTAAGCATGTTGATCCAGAGAGTGGAGAGTGCTTGATATTCAACAGGTCACTTTTGATGTCAATCAGCAAGGAGCCTCCTCAAAGAAATTCTATCTTCAAGACTACATGCAAATTCAAGGGCAAGCTATGCAAGGTAATGGTAGACTCTGGCTCAACTAATAATTTGGCTTCAATTGAAATGGTGAATAAACTAGGATTGAAAATAATACCACACCCCACTCCTTATAAAGCTTCTTGGTTAAGTAAAAAACAACAAACTTTAATCAATGAGCAATGTTGGGTTGATTTTCAAATTGGGGAATACAAGGATAAGGTAATGTGTGATATAGTAACCATGGATGCTTGTCATCTCCTTTTAGAGAGGCCTTGGAAATATGACACCAATGCTCAACATGATGGAAAAACTAATGTGTTCACTGAAATCAAGGGTGGGAAGAACTACACAATGGCACCTTTTCCAAAAGAGTCTAAGGAGAAAGCCTTAACTATTAGTGTCATGATGGTAGGAAAAAGGAATTTCTAAAAGTCCTTAAGGAAGAGAAGATGCCATGCTTTGTTGTTGTAGTCAAACCTAAGGAGAATGTCCAAAGAAAAGATAAACCATGGCAAGAGACCCTAAGGAGTGTTGGACCAAAGGAGGTAGCTAACTTATTGGATAAGTACAAGGGCATCATAGTAGACAATAGTAATGAATCTCTGCCACCTAAGAGGGAAATTAGTCATTGTATTGACTTGATACCAGAGACTACTTTACCTAACAAGGATTCTTATAAACTCACACCAGAACAAAATGCAGAAGTGGCTAGACAAATACAAAGTCTTTTGGAGAAAAGGTTCATTAGGAAGAGCATAAGTCCTTGTTCTATACCTATAGTACTTGCACCTAAAAAGGATGGCACATGGAGATTGTGTAATGACTCTAGGGCCATCAATAGGATCACTATTAGATACAAGTTCCAAATTCCAAGAATAGAGGACCTTAAGGATTGCTTAGGAGGGGCTAAGTACTACTCCAAAAATTGATCTAAGAAGTGGTTACCATCAAATAAGGATTAGAGAGGGGGATGAATGGAATTCTTCATTTAAGACTAATGAGGGCTTATTTGAGTGGGTAGTCATGCCTTTTGGCTTATCCAATGCCCCAAGCACATTTATGTTATTGATGAATGAAGTTTTGAAGCCTTTTCTTCACAAGTTTTTTGTGGTTTATTTGGATGACATACTGATTTTTAGCAGCAATAGGGAAGAGTGTCTCCGTCATATTGATTTGGTCCTTAAGAAACTCCATGATGAAAGTTTAAAGATCAATCTTGATAAGTGATCATTTTTGCAAGAAGAACTAGTGTTCTTGGTATTTGTGATATCCAAAGGCAATTTGAAAATATATCCAACAAAGGTAGAAGCCATCCTAAATTGGCCAGCACCTACTTTAGCATCAGAGGTAAAATGTTTTCATGGTTTATGTAGTTTTTATAGGAAATTTATAAGAAATTTCAGTGGTGTTTGTGCTCCTATAATCAACACAGTCAAAGGTGGTAGGAATGTATCTTTGTGTGGACTAGAGAAGCTAATGATTCCTTTGAAGTCCTAAAGAATAAAATTGCATAACAACCAGTCATTGTCTTACCTATTTTTCATAAGGTTTTTACGGTGGAATGTGATGCAATTAACAAAGCTATATGGGGTGTCCTTAGTCAAGATGGAAGATCAGTTGCTTTCTTCAGTGAAAAAATGTATGAATCCAAACAAAAGTACTCCACCTATGACCTTGAAATGTATTCTATGGTTAAATATTTGAGAAAATGGTGCCACTATTTGTTGTCTCAAGAATTTATTGTCTTCATAGATAATCAGGCACTTAGTTTCTTTAATATGAAAGAGAAGCTTCATCGTAGACATGCTAAGTGGATGGAATTTTTGTAATCCTATACTTTCACTATTATGCATAAAAAGGGCATTTTTAATAAGGTTGATGATGCTTTAAGTAGGAGGAATCTAACAGTTCAAAATATGCAATTATAAAGTGCAAGGGTCTCAACTATGAAAGATATGTATGCAGATGATGAAGACATTATAAGGTTTGCATAGACATGATTGAAAGGTATCACACTGAGTTTTCTAAATTTCTGGTCCAAGATGATCTTTTGTTCAAAGGAGGGTTACTTTGTGTCCCTAGAATTTATATGAGGGAAAATATTGTCATAGAGAAGCATTGTGGCAGTCTTGCAAGGCATTTTAGGGTGGATAAAATATTGAAATTGGTTAGAAGATTCTACTTTTGGACACGGTTGCAGACTGATGTTAGAAGGTTTTTTGAGACTTGTTTGGTTTGTCAAAGATCTAAAGGATATGCTTCTAATGCAGGGATTTATACTCCACTTCCTATTCCATCCAAAACTTGGGATTCTATTAGAATGGACTTTTTCCTTGGAATTCCCAAGACAAAGGTTGGTCATGACAGTGTTTTTGTGGTTGTGGATAGATTCTCCAAAATGACTCACTTTATACAATGTAGAACCACAAATGATGGCTTTCATATTTTAGGGTTTTTCTTCAAGGAAGTTGTCAGATTACATGGTTTTCCCTTATCCATAATATCAAAAAGAGACCCTAAGTTCCTTGATCACTTTTGGAGAACCTTGTCAAAGAAGTTGGGAAAAAATGTTTATTTGTCATTAGTATATCACCCTCAATATGATGTACAAACTAAAGTGATTAATAGGTCACTTGGAAACTTATTGATGTCTTACCCAAGACAATGGTTTAAGTTGGGATTTCATTCTAGCAGTAAGGTTGAATTCTCCTACAATGACTCTGTTAACAGAAGTACAAGGAGAACTCATTTTCAAATTGTTTATGTTGTGCACTCAAGAGGTGTCTTGGAATTGAGGGATGTTAGTGATATGGAGAATTCTAGTGCTCTTACAGAAGATTTTGTGACAGTGATGAAAGATATTCATGAGCAAGTTTAGTCAAGACTGCAACATACCTCTATCAAATATAAAGAACATGCTGATAAGAAGAGAAGGGAGATACATAAATCAGATTGGTGACTTGGTCATAGTCCACTTGAGGAAGGGAAGGATGCCTACGGAAAGATACACTAAGTTGATAATGAATAAAATTGGACCATACAAGATCCTTAATAAATGTGGTTCAAATGCTTATCAAATTGATTTACCTCCCCATATTTATTTATCACCTATTATTAATGGTGTTGATCTATATTCTTACAAGGGTAGTGTAGATGATGTGTTGGTTAAGGTGATTCAAGTTCTCAGCAAGAGGAATTCTTGAAAGATCTTCCTAAGTCTACTCCGTTGGAGATTGACTGCATTTTGGAAACAAGAGTGTTAAAATAGACTAGAAGGAGGACATACTATGAATACCTGGTTCAATGGAAGGATAAACCACTGGAGGATGCTACTTGGATGACCAAGGAGGCCATTGAGAAAGTTGGATTCACATTTTTTCTATCCAACTTAATGGGACTTGAGTTTTTCTGTCATGGGTAGCATGGTGCAGGGCACCCAAGTCTTCTATTTCATTTTCATGTTTTATTTTCAATTGTAATAAAGGTTGAGTATAAGAACTATCCTATTATGTGTATGTTTGGTTCATCTTGTGTATACAAGGGGGTGTCCCCACAATAGTGTGTCCCACATTTTGGCCAACTTTGACACTGAGACTAACATTCTAAAAAAAAACAAAAAAACTTCACTTTCAGACGCATATTGCTGGAAAACCATTAAGAATTTGAAGATGATATAAAATAATGAATTTTATCATTTTGTTTCTAGTTTCTAAATATAATTTTTTTCAAATAATTTGAATTGATTTGTATCCTTTTTTCCTTCTCCTTTGAAAAGTGGTTTGTATGAAAAATCAACATTTTTAAAGAGTGACGGTCACTTGGATCAGCATGACATTTTTAAAAAAAAATGATAGGAATGTAATTCTTTCGAGGATAGGTTTGTAACACCAATACCTAGAGGATCCAATTGGCTTCATTCAATTTGGTTCTAAATTTTATATTTTATTGAGTTATGAAGTGACATTAATTATAATTTAGACATAGGCTCACTTGGATCACTCTAACTTGATCTGTATGTATCAAAATTATTTTTTTTCTTTTTTTTTTTTATAGAAAGTGAACATAAATGCCTATTTCCTACATTTTTTTCCTAATTCACTATTTTTCCTGAACCATCAAAGAGAGAGGTTGCTAAATCACTAGACAACTTATGTTTAATTAAATGAAAAATACAAAGTCACAATAAACTTAATATATATTCAAATTATAGTCATTGTAAAGCTTGTTTTGAGTAACATCATCTTCCATTTGGGTTTTAGAATATTTTTTTATTTGGTCATTGATTGAGACCTTCAAAGGGAAAAATATTCACAAAATTTTGTTGGGTTTGGAGAGGAAGGCCAAATTCAGGGGGTTCGCTTGAACACCCCTTCTAGCGGAGGGGTTTTGAGCAAAGCCCACATGGAAAATTTGCACAAATTGCTTTTTTTTTTTTATTATTCATAGGGTTCGCTCGAATTGGGTCTAGTTCGAGCGAGCCCCCCATTTCATCTATTTCATGTGAAGGGGTTTTTTCCCTTTGTACGAACACCCCCATTCACTTGCAGGGATCAAAAATGAAAAAAATTAATCCACTTGATTTTTCTTCGTGCCTAAAAGTGGGACACAGCTTTGTGGGATCACCCAAGGATCTTCTGGTGCATTTATAAATCAGAAGTTTCCTTAGTTTACTGGACATGGTTTAGGGGTTTTTAATGAATTATGTCTTAGAGGTTGCAGAGGGGTTTCTAAGGTATTTTTAATACATTTTTCATCATTTCTAAAAGTTTTGTGTCATTCCCAACTTGGTGGGATGCATTAGTCACATTGTTGTTAGCACTTGACAAAATGTTGTCAATTTTGAAAATGTTGCTCAAGAAACTTTTCAAAAAGTTTCTCGAAATGTTGCAACTTTGATCCCAATGGTCACATCCATATTTGAATTAGTTGGATTGGTTGAGGGGATGTTTTTAAGATGTAAGAAGCCTGTCAGATTGAGAGATTGAGACAGGACACATTCCAAAGCAAATTTCAATGAAAAAGCCATAGTTTTATGAGCATTTCTTCATTGCGCAGTCATGTACAGATTGAGCCTTCTGATTAATCAACATTGAAGTGTTGTGTAATGAATCTAATTTCTATTACATTTATTTTGAGTTAATTTGGTATTGATTTTTTCTGTTGGAATAATGATATATTTGGCATCAGTGAATGCACTTAATGAAAACACTTATTCGATTTTGAAAGCTTACCGAGCTCATCACTCTGTCCACAGCCTATACCGAGCATTCAGTAAAGCTCACTGATCAAACAGTTCAAACTGAGCAGTGAGGTAGTCACTGAGTATATGAGAAGAACAGCAGTTACCGAGCAGACGGTAGTCACCGAGTCATCAGTCGAAGATAACTGAGAAGTCAGTTACTACCGAGTCACCAGTGGTTACCGAGTGACAATATATCTACCGAGTC
>MU228524.1:283681-300220 GCA_018584345.1 Thuja plicata | reverse complement strand
TCTCTCCCATTCTTCTATAAATAGAAGCCTATTTTGAGAGAAAATAAGCCTTCACATTAGATCAAAATTACATTGTTATGCTGTTGGATTACTCTTAGAATCATATTGCACTTCTTATTCCATGCTTCTTCATTGTTAAATATTCACATGCTAAAGCTAGAATACTTTTTTTTCATATCTTTTAGCTTATTTTTAATCTAAAATCCTTCATGCTAGATAGTATATGTCACTGATTTGTAGCATATTCTGAGGGCTGATATGCAACTAATCACACTCTTTCTATTTAGAAGGCAATAGGTCGATATTAGTGGTTTTGAATGTTTTATCTAACCTTTTTGGACTAATGCAATGAACTATTGAGTGTTTGTGTCATTATTAATAGGTTCCCAAATACACACACACATTTTTGGCGCCCACCGTTGGGCTCGATTTTAAATTTAACCTCATTTTCTAACACTTTTTTTGGCAATTTCCAGGCTCAGGAATTGGACACAGAATCACATTTAATCTTGCAGGATCGCATCTCGGATATGCCATCGTACCGCGTAAATTCTAGCTCGCATCCAAGATTTCCCAAATCATATCTGGTTTTTTCTCGTATTCGGTTAGCAAAGGCTTGCATTTGGTAAATATGCTCACATCCATGATACTATATCATATTCAGTGGGATTTTAGGCTTGTATTTGGTTGAAAAGTTTGTCTACTTTGTTTTCCTAATCCTAACAAGTCTAACAAGTTGTGCTTTCTGCATTTTGCAGCTTAACAAGTGTTTGCAGGTACTTTTTGGCAGTTTTCATGGAGTTGGATTAAAAGGATACTAATGTGCGTCTTATAGGTTGCCAAACCCCTTCCATCTTGACTTCTATTTATCTATTTTTTGAATACTTAAAACCATTTCTCCACTTGCTAAAACAACTAGATATTATGCTCTTTTCCTCTTGAGGAAAATCAAAAATTTGGATGTTGTTTTATCATTTGTGACAAAATTGGGGGTAACTAAACAAGCAAACAAACTGTTTAATTCATTTTGGGATAGAAATTGAACAAACACAAATCACTAAATCATGTGGGATCAATGAACAAAATCGTATAATTATTTTTGGATTCAGTAATTGAACAAAACAAACTTTCCCTTTCTATTTTCTTTAAAATAGGAACACTTAAATCGAGCTCAACATAGCTTGAGGGAAAGAACATTGTTTTAAGTGTTTGAGGAGAAAATGACATGGACTAGGAGAGTATGCTCTTCTTCTTTTAAAGAATAAAAAATCTAGAAATCCTAAGCTCGCCAATCCTGGTTACCAATCTTTTAACAGTAGAGGGCCTGTCGGTTGAGGCAAAAATATCCCAGGAATGACCCAAGTGTGGACAAGTCTTATGCGGACCATTCCAACTCACTATAAATAGTTGCTTCCTTGTAGGCCAAATCCTTGAAATATGGAACTGGTTTTGTTCTTGAAAATTTGACATCATTCCTTGAACATATCAGGGTATATATAGAGTGGAGCCGCTTGAATCTTGCTTGCGAGACTATATATATTCAGGTACTCATAGGGCTATACGCCTCAATTTTGCCTTGTGCAATTCTATGGGGGACAGTTTCAAATGGATTACCCAATAATCTACAACACATTCAACTAAAAGAATACCTGATTCATCCCTGAAAGGGTGATAATCTTTGTGCAAGGCAAAAAGTAATTTCCCCAAGACACTCATCATATCGTGCCCTCTCTTACATTTGGAGTTGGCTAATATAGCATCATGACTAGAGCCATTGCGTGCTTGGTGATGGCTGTATTCTTATTAGCGTTTGAGTGTGTACCTAAGTCAATGAGCAAAGATTTTCATCCTCCACCTAGAGAATAGGAAAAGATGCGTGTTTGATTCATCCTCTTAAAAATGCAAAATTGTTTGATGTGTCAAAAAGATCACTAAAAAGATAAGCTCCTCAAAAAAATCAACAAGTTTCAAACCCTATAGTACATATGTTTTTCACGTCTCATGATACCTCTCGATGAAATCTGGAAACACACAACTTCACGCTCTTCAAAAATACATTTTTCAAAATTGACCAAAATTGACAAGACCATCATAAAATCGCATCCTATTTTTCCTAAGTTGTATTTGGGGTTTAGGATCGTATCTGATGCATTGGATCATATTTGGTCAAGCATATAGTCGCATCCAGGTTTTAGGATCACATCTGGTGCCATCAGAGGCTCGTATTTGGGAGCTCGCATTCAGGACAGTGGGCATTTCTAGCAGTTTTTCTTAGGAAGTCTCAGTTGTTTTAGGTACTCTTTTTGCTCTTTAGCTGGTCCCTATTGTCTCTTCTGGTCTCCTTGCTATTATTTTCAAATAGTTTTGAAACGTCCACCTTGCATGCTTAGTTATTCTTTCACGGTCGGTTCAATACGTGTGGTCTACTCATTCTCTATCAACAACTTGATTCCCAGCTCACTATCAGGGCATTCTAACCCTTTGACGCTGGAATCATTTACATCCACCAACAAAAAAATAGTTACTTCTACCTAGACACGCCCACTTGAACGATCTAGAATCCTTTCTTGCACTATTGGGAAACATTAACGAAGTTGAGAAACAAGATTCATGGTTAACACAAGACGCAACAAGTACACAACTAAAGGATCAGAAGTACCTCTTAAGACACCACACTTTCAAGGAGAAACTTCTCGGAGTTCCCTATTTGATCTAGATTCACCTCCAATGGATAGCAACACTAACAATTGGAGTAAAGCCTTTGAGGGTTATTTTTGATGTGTATAGCTTCAGTCGGTACAAATAAATAAATAAATAAAAGAACAATATATATAATGATTGTTTTAATTATGCATATATAACTATATATATATATATATATAAATATACATAATAATAATGTACATTATTATTATTATTATATATAGTTATATTATATATATAAAGTTAAATTAATTCAAATATTATCATATATATATATCAAGCAAACTAATCAAATGTTGTCTTAATTAAAACACCGACTATAAGCAGCAGTTTATTAAGTGTCTTTGAAGATCGACTTTAAAATGTCGATAGACATGCAAGATAATGTAAAGAGACATATCCACGATGGACGTGACTCCTCATGGAGTCATGTCCATCTTGGACGTGACTCTCCAAACTAGATTACAACCTATAAATGATGAGTGTTGCAATCTGGAAATGACACATAATTTGAACAGTCTCAGTTTACAGATAATTACATAGTCTCCTTTTAGCATTATAAATTCAGATTTAATATATTTCAATATATATATTGTTACATATAATATATATACATTGATTGTTAAATTATATATATAATAGTTAAGATTATATATATATCAAAATTTGAAAGTGAATCTAAAACATATTATCTGATCTAAACTTAACATGGTATCAGAGTAGGCATAAATAAAAGATCCAGATCAGATTTATAGAAGACTTCATATATACATCAGAGGACTTCGTATATACACTATATTCAGAATGGTGACTGGATTGAGATTCAAAGATTGTCTTGAAGGAGAATCAAACTATGTGGCATGGAAATTACGTATGATGCTCACACTAAAAGAGAACGACCTAACATTAGTAGTGGAAAAGTCTGAGCTTGAACAAAGTGGAAAAGATGAGTAGATTAAATGGGATAAGGATTACACAAAAGCAATGAAATTGCTAGTAGATGGAGTTAAAGATCATATAGTGCCTATAATAATAAAGTTAGAAACTGCATATGAAATGCTTAAAGCACTAAAAGAGATGTATGAAATCAACAATACAAGCAGAGCGCTTACCCTCAAGAATCAACTCCATCAAATAAAAATGAAACAAGGAGAGACCATCACCTCCTACTTCATGAGAATTACAGATTTAAGAAATCAACTCTCTACTATCGGTCACTCTTTTGACAGTAAAGAATTAACCATGATTGTACTTAATGGACTTCCTTTTTCATGGGAATCTTTCATTCAAGGAATAAGTGCTCGAACCAAAATTGCAAAATTTGATCAATTAAAATCAGATTGCATTTAAGAAGAGTCTCGATTAGAAATTAGAGGGATTAATACAAATACTTAAAAAGAAGTCTCTCAAGTACTTAATACAGAATCCCACAAAAGGAAAAAGAAGAACTTCAAAAGGAAGAGAGGAAATGAATCATATAAGAATTCAACTTTCAAACATAGAGACTTATCAAAAATACAATGTTACAGATATGACAAATTTGGACACCTTGCTCAAAAATATCTTGAAAGAAATAAGGCTCAAGCCGCAGTCGCCCAAGTTTATGATACAAAGCAGTATAAGGATTCAGAAAAGCTTGTATTCTACTCTGCTTTATCAAGTCAAGTTTTACATAATTGTAACACCTGGGTTGTTGATAGTGGGGCCTCTCGTCATATCACTAGATTCAAAAAGCATCTAGACTCTATAGAAGGATGTCCTAAACAAGAAGTTACAATTGGGGATGATACTAATTATCTAGTAATGGGTATTGGGACTTGCACCATATATCTTGAATCTGGGATATCACTACAACTCAATGGTGTTCTATTTGTACCAGGCATAAAAAGGAATCTAGTCTCCATTTCAGCACTAGAAGACAATGGATATAGAATCACATTTATGGATGGGAAGATCCTAGCTTGGCCAAAGGACACAAACATAAAGAATGCTCATATTATTGGAGTTAGAGATGGAACTCTCTAGAAACTATGTACCTCTTCTCATCAAGCCCTAATTCATACATCAAATGAAAGTGAATTATGGCATAAGAGATTGGGGCACTATCACTTTCGTGGTTTAAACTCTTTGGAAGAAATGGTTACAGGATTACCAAAACTAAAATCTGAACATATAGGAGCTTGTAAAGGATGTGCTTTAGGAAAGAATACTAAAAACACTTTTCATCATAGTGAAAGTAAAACCAAGGATGTATTAGAACTTATTCAATCTGACCTATGTGGCCCTATGTCTGTTCCCTCCATCAGAGGATATCTATATTACATTATTTCTCTAGATGACTAATCTAGGAAGACCTGGATATATTTTCTAAAATGTAAAGAGTCAGAAGAAATTCTCATGAAATTCAAAGAATTTAAAGCTCTAGTAGAAAATCTATCAGGTAAGAGTATTAAAATACTAAGAATAGACAATGGTAAAGAGTATACCTCAGAAATATTTCAAAATTTTTGTAAACATGTTGGGATCAAGAGGGAGTTCATTGTTCCATATAATCCACAACAAAATGGGGTTGCAGAGAGAAAGAACAAGACAATTGTAGAATTTTCTAAAGCAATGATGCATGATCAAAACTTAGAAACTCATCTTTGGGCCGAAGCCTCTAACACTTCTGTATATGTACAAAATAGATGTCCTCACTCTTATCTTGAGAATAAAACTCCTAAAGAAGTTTTCACTGGAGATAAACCTAATATAAGTCACTTAAGAATCTTTGGGTGTCCTGTTTACATTCACATTCTGAAAGAGAAAAGAACAAAATTAGAACCTTCAGGAAAGAAAGGAGTATTTGTTGGATATAGTGAAAACTCAAAAGCCTGCAGAATTTACATTCTAGGACACAGAAATATTGAGTTAAGTAGAGATGTAATATTTGAAGAAGACACTGCACTCAAAAGATCCAAGGAAGACAATAATGACTCTATAGAAGATCCTTCTCCTAAGATTTAGAGGAAGTATATCAAGAATCTATAGATAATGAACCCTTTGAATATGAAGTAGGAAAGAAAAGACCTCTTTGGGCCAGAAAAGTTATTGAAGAAGGTGAGAAATATGTTGCACCAAATGGAGCTATCAGGGAAAACAAAAGACCACGCATATTCTATAGTTATGTTGCACTCATGAGTGAACTCCTAAATTCAGAACCTTCAATCGAAAAGATGCTCTTCAACATCAAACTTGGAAGGATGCCATAACAGAAGAATATAACTCTATCTTACAAAATGATGTATGGGATATTGTACCCAGACCAACAAAAAAATCAATAGTTTCCTCCAAGTGGTTGTTCAAGATAAAACATGCTAGAGATGGTAGTATTCATAAATACAAGGCAATATTTGTTGCAAGAGGGTTTTCTCAAAAGGAAGGCATTGATTATGAAGAGACATTTTCTCTAGTTGCAAGATATACCTCTATGAGAACAGTTATTGCCATTGTTGCAGCCAAAGGTTGGAAAATTCATCAAATGGATGTAAAGACTTCTTTTCTTAATGGTGTGATTGAAGAAGAAGTATATCTAGAGCAACCTGAAGGATTCATAATACACAATCAGAAAACTCATGTATGTAAACTAAAGAAGGCACTGTATGGGCTTAAGCCGGCACCTCAAGCATGGTATGAAAGGATAGATAACTATCTATCCAAACTCAGCTTCTCTAAAAATAATGCAGATCCAAATCTCTACTTCAAAGTAGTACAAGGGGATATGTTGATTCTAATTCTTTATGTATATGATTTGATAATAACAGGAGAAGATCGCCTAATTATTAAGTGTAAAGAAGATCTTGCAGCTGAATTTGAGATGAAAGACTTAGGGCTGCTACACTATTTCCTAGGCTTAGAAGTTTGGCAACATGCAAATGAGATTTTTCTAAATCAAGGAAAATATACCTTAGACCTTCTAAAAAGATTTGGAATGATGGAATGTAAGCCCATGTCCACCCCCATGGAAACAAATCTACTTAAATTAAAAGAAGCAGCATTGAGTTCAGAATCTGCAGATCCTACACTTTATAGGAAGATTATTGGGTCCCTAATGTACTTAGTCAATACCAGACTAGACATTTTTTATGCAGTAAATGCACTCAGTCAATTTATGTGTGAACCAAAACAAATTCATATGGTAGCAGCTAAGAACATACTAAGGTATCTTCAAGGCACTATAAATCTTGGACTAAGATATAAGGATGTAGATTTACAACTACATGGCTTCACTGATTCAGATTGGGCTGGAAGCATTGTGGATAGGAAAAGTACCTCTGGTTGTTGTTTCAGTCTGGGTTTGGTAATGATATCCTGGTTTAGTAGAAAACAATCCTCAGTTGCTCAAAGTTCCACAGAAGCAGAATACATTGCTGCATCTATGGGAGCACGAGAAGCAGTTTGGTTGAGAAAATTCATTTTTGGGTTGTTCGGAGAATCTCTAGAACCTACAATTATTCATTGTGACAATCAGAGTTGTATAAAGCTCTCCTTAAATATAGTATTTCACAACAAGTCCAAGCATATTGAGATACCTTATCACTATATTCAAGAAATGGTAGAAAAGAATGTTATTGAGTTAAAGTATATCATTACAGAGGAACAATCAGCTGACATCCTCACCAAACTTGTAGCTAAGTCAAAGGTAGAATAATTTAGAGGTAAACTGGGTATGATAGTAATTTCTGAGAACACTTCTCAGTAACTCTTGATTATTATATACTAATAAATCATTCTTTGTTATGAGCATTTTTTGTGTATATCATAAAGAAGTGACAACTTCTAAATGATTTTCACTTATTATTGTAAGAGTTGTTATAAGGTGACGATCTTATAATAACTTGTTTTATATGTCCTATCAATGTGAACTAGAAGGTATAGCTTAGCTACTTACAAGTTCTATTTGTTTGAATATATCATTTCTATATGATAAGTATTACACCTGTGATACTAGTGCACATATCATATAAGATATTTTGAGTACTTGGTGAATATCATGGACTTGATATTTAGAGACCAATACTCTGAGTACATGGTGAGTATCATGGAATTGATACTTGGAGACCATTACTCATGATAATCATTTTGAGAAATTGGTGAATATCTTGTGAGTTGATATTTGGAGACCATTGATCCGAACACTTGGTGAGTATCATGGACTTGATACTTGTAGACCATTGTTCTGGATATTAGTAAAATGATATAAATCATGAATGATTATCTATACTCACACTAATCTTGAGTACTTGGTGAATATCATGGACTTGATATTTGGAGACCAATACTCTGAGTGCATGGTGAGTATCATGGACTTGATACTTGGAGACCATTACTCATCATTATCATTTTGAGCACTTGGTGAATATCTTGTGAGTTGATATTTGGAGACCATTGCTCCAAACACTTGGTGAGTATCATGGACTTGATACTTGTAGACCATTGTTCTGGATATCAGTAAAATGATATAAATCATGAATGATTATCTATACTCACATATCACCTTCTGATAATATATTTATCCTCCCTAGTTAAGAGGGAGTGTTGATGTGTATAGCTTCAGTCGGTACAAATAAATAAATAAATAAAAGAACTATATATATATATATATATATAATGATTGTTTTAATTATGCATATATAACTATATATATAAATATATATAATAATAATGTACATTATTATTATTATATATAGTTATAGTATATATATAAAGTTAAAGTAATTCAAATATTATCATATATATATCGAGCAAACTAATCAAATGTTGTCTTAATTAAAACACCAACTATAAGTAGCAGTTTATTAAGTGTCTTTGAAGATTGACTTTAAAATGTCGATAGACATGCAAGATAATGTAAAGAGTCACATCCACAATGGACGTGACTCCTCATGGAGTCATGTCCATCTTGGACGTGATTCTCCAAACTAGATTACAACATATAAATGTCGACTGCTGCAATCTCGAAATGACACATAATTCGAACAGTCTCAGTTTACAGATAATTACACAGTCTCCTTTCAGCATTATAAATTTAGATTTAATATATTTCAATATATATATATATTGTTACATATAATATATATACATTGATTATTAAATTATATATATAATAGTTAAGATTTTATATATATATATATATATATATATATATATATATATATATATATATATAAAAATTTNTATATATATATATATATATATATATATATATATATATATATATATATATCAAAATTTGAAAGTGAATCTAAAACATATTATCTGATCTAAACTTAACAGTTATAATGATGGCAAATAAGCACAATCTGAAGGCACAGAAGAAGAAGAAAGACCCAAGTTTGAACATAATCTATTTGGGTTAGATAGTGAAGAAGAAATCCCAGAAGATGAGTACGAGAAACTCAAACAAAGTAAAAGGATCCAAAAGTTATTGGAAGAGATAATTGGTGATGATAAATAAAAGTACTTCCTCCATCTAGCATCCACAGGTGTCAAGTTACCCAAGGATTATAATGTGGAAAATCTCAAAGAGAAGGAAGTACCAAACCCCATATCTATACTTACCAAACAGCTCAATCAGATGCAAACGGAGCTCACGAACCTCAAACATGAGAAAGCAAAACCAAAGACAAAATACTCTTTGGGACGCCATTTGTCCATTTCCTTTTGACAAGACTATCACTATGGTCCCGTTTCCTCCTAATGTGGCAAGGCCAAAATATGACAAGTACATGGGAGAAACTGATCCACATGACCATGTAAGAGAATTTTGTGCTCTAAGCATTGAGTACATGCTCGAACCCACTTACCTCATGCGACTCTTTCTGGGAAGTCTAGGAGGTAATGCCATGGATTAGTTTTCAAAATTTAATCCTAAGGTCAAAAAATTCTAGGAGTTGATGCAATGGTTCATCCCACACTATACATACAACATCCAGCACAACGTAACTATGATGGACCTATGCAATACCAAACAGAAAACTGGAGAATCATTCATGCACTTCCTACAAAGATGGAGGAATATTTTTGCACGCTATTCAAGAGTCATTCCCAAAATAGAGAAGATAGAAATATTCGTTAATAATCTCGTACCAGAATTAAGCTATGCTCTACAAATTCAAGACTCTCCTAGCTTCGATAGGATGATTAAAAATGCCCTATGTATTGAGGAAGTCATGGTCAAAAAGGGAGAGATCACCCTTCAAAATGAGAACAAAGATAGTAGCTCCAACTCAAAGCCTAAATGGTGGAAGAAAAACAAAAATGTTGTTAATGACAGAGTAGTTGATGCCTCTCACAGTAATTCTAAACCTGAAGCATTGAATCTAACCAATGACATGCAAGCAAGCAAAGAGGCTAAAGTAACACCTCCCATTCCCAAAACAAACAATGATAATGACAAGGGACGAACATGGACTTCAAAACCCCAAAGAACATTCACGCCTTTGGGGGAGCCCCTTGAGACATTTTTGAAAACATTGGTAAATAACAAAGTTCTTACAATTCCTAACTCCAAACCATGGGAACCAATGGTCAAACCTAGGTGGTGGGATGATAACTCTTACTGTGTTTTCCACAAAAACAAGGGACACAAGACAAATAATTGTCTCAAGCTTAAACACATTATCCAAGACCTCATCGAAGGAGGTAAGATCAAGGTCAATGGACATACTACCAATGAGGACCATACGACATTCAACAAACCTTTTCCCAATTACAATCAAGGAGAAATATCCAAAGGAAAAGGTAATGAGGTAAACTATACCTATTCCAAACATGACAATGTGATCAATATGCTTGATATTAAAACTGAATCCATCAATGTGATCACAATTAAAGGTGCTTTATCCTCCTCAAATATTGTAACACAGAACCAAGCACAGGTTACGATCAAGGGACCTCCCAAACCGACACCAGTGTCAACATCCAACGTTCCTATTGTCACTATTCCTAAACTAGCAACAAAACACGTGGTCACTATTCCCAGAGTGAAATATGACTTAGTAGACCAATTGCAAAGAACTGCTGCCAAAATTTCCATCTTTGAGTTGCTCAAGATATCTATTGTGCATAGGGAAATCCTAGAACAAGCTCTACATGCTGCTAACATTCCTAAGGATATAGATATAGACAAGTTCCAAGCAATGGTCAATCATATCTCCACACCACATTACCTCTCCTTTTCTAAAGAGGATGACAAATCATTGACCCATCCACACAATCAACCCCTCCATATCAAAGTCCTTATTCATAGTTCCCATGTTAGACATGTATTGATAGATGGAGGCACCGGATTAAATATCTATACACTGGATTTAGTCAGGAGGCTAGGCCTCTCAGAGCAAACAATTGACTCTAGAAACAAGCTAACCATAAAAGACCATGATGAGGAAGAAAGATCCTCTAGAGGTATTATTTGTCTACCCATCAGAGTGGGGAAAATTGAAAGGGATGTCATATGTCAAGTTCTAGATTTACCCCTAGCCTACAATATTCTACTAGGCAGACCCTGTATCCACGAGATGCAAGCTATACCATCCACTTATCACCAATGCATAAAGTCACCACATAATGGGGTGGAAGTGACAATTCTTATCGATGCCAACTACACTTGCAACAATATCAATGCAGATAGCATGATACCACATAACAAAGAAGCTATGGATGTAGTTTCTCCTGAAATGACCAAGGACATGGTTATGAAAAGTTTTAGCAAAACTTTGAAACTTCAAGAAACAGGTATGGGAGAGTACAAATTGGACCTGAATCCCTCAATGACAGAACTTCTAGTATCACCAAGATCCTATGGAAAACCGTCATCAACATTCACACCTCTAGCATCCAAAGAGCCAAAAGTACACAAGGGAACTGGCATGATAAAGGCATCCACATCTTCATCAGATAACACATAAGAACAGACACTCTTGGACTGGCTTTATAAAGGAGAACCAGTAGACTCTGAGGTCAAACATGTGAAGATATTCCCAGAGCAGTATGGAAAGGGATATGATTTCCTCAAACAAATGGGTTACAAAGGAAAGGGACCTCTAAATGATACAGCACAAGGGATCATTGAACCCATACCCATGGAGTTCCACCTCAATAGAGATAAAATAGGACTAGCTTTTAATACTCAATCCAACAAACCTACTTCAAAAGAGAGTCCACCTTCTAAAACTAGGAGTGACAAAATAGATGAGATAATCTTGGAACCATGGCCTTATGAGAGATTACTACATATTGGTACAATGAATCCTGAATATCAAGGAGAACCCTATGTACCTAGCTTTGAGGTACCACTAGATGTTTACACTCCTTTGCTAGCACAACCTCCTATTCAAGAGGTAGGAGACACCATAGCAATGATCACTCAGGAGGAACCCTGGCCACAAAACTTACATCCTAACTAGGGGCAATTAGTCACAATTTCACATGTCCTAGATCTACCTCATTTTGATCTACAAGCAGCTAACTGTGTCCATCAAATAAACATTGTTGTATATTTGAACAGATCTGATGATGATGTCACAGAATCTCATGATTATGAGTATGATCAGTTATCTATTGCCTCTGTAGAAATTGGGATAGACACAATTCACATGTTCACAGCTTCCTCAGCTCCTATTAGACAACCTGACACTCCTTGCAATGATACTGATCCTCTCAAAGTAGAAGAAGAGTTTCTTCCCCCGATCATTGATGGAGACACCGGTGAATACACAACTCTAGAGGAATTTCATAGGCTACAAGCAAGAAGCCTCCTTTTACAAAGAGATGATGATGAGTTATCTACTGATGAGTCGCTAGAGTTTGATCCATATATGACTGACAATGACCCTTTTAACAATGATCTCGCTCTTATTGATCTAAACATAAAAGATATTAACTTAATAGACCATGTCATGTCAGTTAATGGTTTTAATGCTAACATGATGTTGTCCTTCTCAGAATCTGACTCCCTAAAATTGGTACTTCCAGACCTAATTGATTGGACTAAAACAGATCCTACGCCTATCCTTGACATTTCCAATGACCACTCCCTAGATTTTTATCTTAATGCTTGTGAACCTTACCCCTCTTCCACCAATGCAAGGACCGAGAACATGTCACAAGAGGATATTAAGTTTCTTAGTCACAAGCTAAAAAATAAAATGAAAAATTGGACTGATGGTGAAAACCACTCTGTGGCAGTATCAGATCCCAAAATAGTAAAGAAAAAAGATGTATCTGATGGTGAAAACCTCTCAGAGGTGCCAAAGGATGAGACTCTTGATATCCTCCCTGAACATTTTCAGGAAAGATCTTTGGTATTAATTGAACCAACATAGCCAGTAAACTTGGGCATTGTTGAGAATCCTCAAATAGTTCATCTGGCTCAATCTTTATCAAAAGAAGAGAAGGTGCAGTTCACAGAGTTCCTGAAGGAGAAGAAGATCAACTTTGCATTGTCTTACACTAATATGCCAGGGCTAGATCCTAATCTCATCATGCATCACTTATCTATAGCTCCTGGGATCAAGCTCATGAAACAAAAACGTAGAAAAATGCATCCTCATGTTGCATTATTGGTGAAAGTGGAATTAGAAAAGTTGTTAAAAGCTGGATTCATTCAAGTCATTGCCTATGCAGCTTGGATCTCCAATGTGGTCTCTGTTTCTAAAACTAATAAATCTATCAGGATCTGCACAGACTTCAGAGACCTCAATAAAGCATGTCCTAAGGATGACTTCCCTCTACCAAACATTGACATGATCATAGACCTTATAGCTAGCTTTCAGATGTATTCATCAATGGATGGATTCTTAGGCTACAATCAAATCAAGATCGCCCCTGAGGACCAAGAGAAAACAACATTCACATGTGCATGGGGCACATTTTGGTGGAACGTCATGTCATTTGGGTTAAAGAATGTTGGGGCAACATATCAATGACCTATGACAATAATATTCCATGACATGATGCACAAGAACATGGAGGACTATGTCAATGACACATTGGCTAAATCCAAGGAACAAGGTACTCATATTGTTGATTTGAGAAAGATATTGGATTGAATGGAACAGTTCCAACTCAGGCTCAATCTAAAGAAATGTGCCTTTGGGGTCCAATCAGGCAAGCTCCTATGGTTCATAGTGTTAGCAAAAGGAATCAAGGTAGATCCTACAAAAGTAAAAGCTATTCTAGAGATGACTCCTCCTTGTAATATCAGTTAGATGAGGACACTACAAGGGAGACTCCAGTCTATCTGGAGATTCATGTCCCAACTTGCAGATAAGGCACAACCCTTTACGAAGCTACTACATAAAGGGGTTACATTTAATTGGGATGAACACTATGAAGCAAACTTTAGAGAATTGAAGACATACCTAGCTCCACCACCTATTCTTATGGCACCTATTCATGGAAAACCTTTGCTCCTATACATTTCAGCTATAGCTACATCCCTAGGAGTATTAATGGCACATGAAGATGACACAAAGAAGGAATGAACTATCTACTACATTAGTATAACTCTAGTCACTTATGAGCTCAATTATAGCATCATTGAGAAAGCATGCTTAGCAGTTGTCTTTGCATCACATAAATTGAGACACTACATGCTCTCTCATACAGTGAAGCTCATTGCTAAGATAGGACATTTGGAAAAATGGGTCCTAATTCTAAGTAAGTTTGACATTGAGTATGTTGAATGGAGAGCTATCAAAGGACAAGTACTTGGAGATCAATTGGCTGATTCACCACTTCAGGATCATGAACCATTACTAATTGAATTCCCTGATGAAACAATCATGCATCTCACCAAACATCCATGGAAGATGTATTTTGACGGTTCATTCACTCAACAAGGATCTGGATTAGGGGTTCTCTTCATTACTCCACAAGGATATAATATTCCCAAATCTTACAAATTAATGTTTCCATGCACCAACAATATCTCAGAGTATGAAACACTAGTCAATGGCCTCAAGCTAGCCATGGAATGGAAGATCATAGAGTACATGTGTATATGGTGACTCTCAACTAATTATTAATCAAGTCAATGGGGAGTATCAAACAAAAGATGAAAAGTTGATGCCCTACAAGAAACTAGTTGATGATCTAAAGAAGTACTTTGTCTTTGTCACCTTCTAGCAGATAGCAAGATGAGAGAACAAAGCTGCAGATGCTATGGATACCTTGGCATCCATGTTACAACTAGAGGAACATCAATTCCGCTATGACTTCTTGGTGGAAGAAATATCCTATCCTGCCTTTGCTAACCATAAATACCAGGTAATATCTGCCTTGAATACCCTAGATCAATCTTGATATGCCAGTATCATTGCCTACCTTTCTGACCAAACCACTCCCACCAATCT
Organism: Thuja plicata; assembly: GCA_018584345.1. NCBI lineage: Eukaryota > Viridiplantae > Streptophyta > Pinopsida > Cupressales > Cupressaceae > Thuja > Thuja plicata. The sequence goes on along the minus strand of MU228524.1, from coordinate 285,122 downwards.
ATCTAGAAATGAGAAAAGATCCCTGATTAGGACAGCATCGCGTTACGTCCTCATTAATAACAACCTATATCGACATAGTCTCGATGGAATGCTTCTTCGGTGTTTAGAACTAGAAGAGTCCAATCTAGTATTAAAATATGTCCACAAAGGTGTATGTGGGTCACACTCGAATAGATTTTCATTAGCCAAGAAACTCCTCAGAGTAGGCTACTATTGGCCTACCATGGAGAAAGATGCTATTCAATTTTTAAAAGCATATCTTAAATGCCAGACACACAGAAACTTTATTCATGCTCCTGCCAGAGAACTGATACCTTTCATAACACATTGGTCATTTCAGCAATGGGCCTTTGACTTGGTTGGACAAATATATCCCAACTCTTCAAATGGATACCATTTCATCATTACGGCCACTGATTATTTCACAAAGTGGGTTGAAGTCATGCCGCTAATCAAAGCCACTAGCAAACAGGTGGCTATGTTCATTCTGAACTACATTATTTGTAGCTATGGGATACCCTCTTCAATTGTGACAGACAATGGGGGCCAATTTAAAAATCAAGACATTGATGACCTCTGTGAATAATTCCATATTACTCAACATTGCTCCTAAATCTATTACCCTCAAGGTAATGGACAGGCTGAGGCATCTAACAAAAATATTCTCAAGATCCTACACCGAACTGTGAGCAAGTTTGGCAGAGACTAACATTTACAATTGAATTTGGCACTATGGGCCTATAGAACAAGCATCCAAACACCAACTAGAGCCACACCATTTTCTCTAGTCTATAACACTGAGGTAGTACTACCTATTGAGATTGAAATCCCATCTTTGCGGATATCTTTACAAGGACTAGTTACTGATGAACAGTACCGCATTGATTGGGTAAATTTGTTGGACTAACTAGATGAGCATAGACGAAAAGTGTTCAATCACCTCAAAGTATACCAAGAAAGAATGTCCAAAGGTTACAACAAGAAGGTTAAACCACACAAGTTTGAGGTGGGAGACCTTGTCTTGAAAGAGAATCCTAAGAACCAGCCTAACAAAGAGCAGAAAGGAAAGTTTGAACCTAACTGGCTGGGACCTTATGTTATCACTACTACTTTCAGGACTGGAGCTTATCAATCAGCTACACCTAAGGGAGATGTTCTTCTAGATCCTATCAACACTCTACATTTGAAGTGGTTCTACACTTAATACTCGGCTAGTAGAGCCTGTACAACAAAAATTTCTAGCAAAATACCAAAAACATTCAGAAAATTGATCCTAAAGAAATCCAAAAATAGTGAAAAAGGTCCTACAAAATGGGTATCCTTGGTGAAAACCTGGTAAATAGGCGCCTTGATACTACAAAAACATTCAAAAAAAAAAAAATAGAAAAAAAAAATGAAAAAGAGAAAAGTGCCTTGATGAGCACCTGATAAAACAGGCATC
>MU228524.1:259545-283631 GCA_018584345.1 Thuja plicata | reverse complement strand
GTATCCTTGGTGAAAACCTGGTAAATAGGCGCCTTGATACTACAAAAACATTCAAAAAAAAAAAAATAGAAAAAAAAAATGAAAAAGAGAAAAGTGCCTTGATGAGCACCTGATAAAACAGGCATCTTGGTAGCAAAAAGAAAGAAAAAGATCTTGCCAAGTGGTGAAAACTTGGCAATCAGGCATCACTTGTGTTCTGTGCTCCATCTATCAATGCACTACTGATACTAGGCCTTCATAACTTTTCCTATGCTCGTACGCTAACTTCATTTTCCTACATGACTATCTTGTCCTCATTTGGGATATGTCTATCTTTATGTCTTAGGAATAAGTCATTTTGCACTGGGGGCATCTTTGTTGGCATAGTTAGTTGCAGTTGCTAGGTTGCTCTAGGATGGTTTGCCTCACAAACACAATGTTTCTCGACACATTTAGAACAATGCCACTTTCCAAAACAAAGGTGTCTTTTAACGACACGGGACATGACATTTACATTCATAGCATTCCTACAAATCCGTATTGGATCGCAAACATGAACGAATAATAATATCAAGCCACAGACATGGAACACCATATTTATTGATTTTCTAATTGATGAATCTTTACTATGTTTGACATGTGGATAAACAAGTACTACTTAAACACATAGTTTGATAATGGTTTGATTATGATTCTTTAATGTCCTAATGATGTTTTCAACTAGGGGCATCTAAGTAATTATAAATTTTATTTGATTGATTCACAATTGATAATTTATTATGTCTTCTTAGTTGCTCAATGACGTCTGTGCAAAGACAAAGAGTCACAAGGATAGGAGGCATAATGTTTTCTTGATTTTTTGTGTATGGTGATTGTTTTATATGATCCTATAAATTTCACCTAACTTGGATGTTTATGGTAAGAGCTGCTACTATGAGTAGATAGTCGCATATATCTTGATCTTGGTTATGTGTAAACTACGGTGAGTTTGACACAATTTCCTTGTCTATTTTTTGATCTAGATTCTCACTAAGGTATATGAATCATAATGTACCCGAGGATATGAATTATCAAGGTCACTGCGGGTCCAATATCTTGCCTTAATCAAAATCTGGTATATCAAAAGGAAGGTGACTAGTTTGTTATCCTGGCTTCTATGCCTTGATGCCTAAGTCTATTTTTGACATTCTAATAAATTATAGTATTCATACTTTCATAATATCAATGGGTATTAGTGATGGTTGTACTATCCGATCGTATCCATTCCAAAAGTGCCCAATGATGATAAAAATGTTACAAATTTTCTAAATCAATGACAAGTCCTAAGAGTCTTTATTTAGCTGCATTTAAACATTGCCTGATGCATTTTGTCAACAGTAATAAAAACATAAGGAATTTTTTTTAAGCTCAAACAATGGCTTCTATCTTCTTCTAAGCACATCAAGTTAATTGCATCATCTATATTACTGATATCAAATATTGTTGCACATCCATAACATAAATTTTGCATTCATTTGAAAAGAAGAAACGGGAAAATACAAAAATAAAGCATCCATGTATTGCATTTTAACTTTTTCATCCTAAGTGCATCCATACATATATTTTACATAACTAGAAAAACAAAGAAACATACATTTTCATTTTCACATTAGTATCATTTAAAAGACATACTAATATCAGTAATATACTCATCAAATCCACATTATGAAATGATGTTATCATCTATGAACTAACTCATCACGAGATCAAGATATCATCACATGTGCAAAGATACATTTACCACATCTATGGAAAGAAAAAATGATACATTTACAACATGAAACATGTTAGAATCCAGAAACTACATCAGATATATATCATCATAAACATGGTATGAATCAAAGCATAAAGAGTATCAGTGAGCATAAAGTGTATCAGAAAGTATACAATGTATCAGTGAGCATAAAGAGTATCAGTCCACCAAATAGAGAATCAGATATATGTACGAATGAATGTAATGTACAAAAGGGAGGATCTCAACAGGATCCAGATATACATGTATGATGTCAAAATGAACAAAATGATACAAAAATATCAACTCTGGCCTGCCCCCTCTCCTTGGTCAGGAGGAGGAGGAGGAGGTGGCATGAAAGGAGCTACTAGAGGCGGCATGGCCCCCTCAGACTATTGAGCTACATGCAAAAAGGAAGGTTCTCTCTGAACCTCGGGCACTGCTACATGATACAAGGCATAATAATATGTCGCCATCTGTCCCTGATGGACTATTGTATAGGCCTGGGCATCTCTCTCTACTCTGAGCATCTCTACCTATCTATCTCTCTTAGCTCTCAGCTGCTCAAGCTGCCTATCCCTATCTGCTAAAAGAGCATCAACACTAGTAACCCTAGCCTCCAAAACTGTGATCTAGGCTCGGAGCTACTCCCTCTCCTACTCGCATCAAGATAAAGGGTCCCCATCTCTACCAGGATCCTGCTCCTAAGCTCTTTGTCACCATTGTCTATGCTGCTCTGGAGTAAGTAATGGGCCGGTATCTCTTTGTGGGGCCACAAATCTAAACCTTTGTCGCTTTCCCTGCCCACTGCCGCTGGCAACATCTGGATCAACTACCTCTCTGCCACCACCCCTGTCATCACCATCATGCCTGTCATCTAGAGGGGGATGCCTACCACCATCTCTACCACCATCATGGCCCCCATGTCTCCCCGGTTCTCTATCTCTAGCTCCTCTCCCCCCTGATAGTTCTGTCATTAAGATCATAATCTAGAGGCTCCTATATACAATGAATGATCTCCTCAGGCACTGTAAATTGTGGAAATGGATACTGTAGCATCTCTGCAGCATACCTATCTGAAACTCTGGCATCCTCAACATCTGGATGCAGGTCCCAGTCTACAACAACCATATCACGGATCTCCTAGGATGTCGTCTCATAAGTCAGTTGTGCACCCCAATTGAATGCCTCATCCCTGATACGAGCATAAACTACCACATCCTCTGTGCGGCCCTGTCGTCAGCCATACTTTCTCAGAACTCTAGTGATCAGGAAGCGCTCTATAATATATCTAGTATGGCCAATGAAATATCTACTCTAGTACAAAAATGGTACCTTTCATGTATCAGATATCCATACCTCATAGTCAAATTATGGTCGCCACATGACCTCTATTATATCATCGAATAATTGATGCTAATACTCAACCTTGCCCAGATGGGGCTGCTGTAGGAGGCCTACATACATATACACATAGGGCTGGTCAGGTGCCCTCTCCCTATCTACTATCAGCCATGTGACAGGGATGTGCTCCCAGGCCCAAATATGAAGGATCAATATACCAATAGTCATGTTGCGGGTATGGTGGTACACAATCTCATGAAGCTCTCTATATATGTGAGCCAGAATGAAGCTCCCCCAAGAAAAATGTTAGTGGTGGATGATCATCTACTCCACCATGCTAACCCAACCCACCAAGAAACCATGTTGACCCCTATCTGGCATAAGGATGCCACCTACCAATCCGGCCAGGTACACAGCTAATCGATCATAGTGATCGACCATATAATCCCATGATAGGTATCTATGATCTATAGTATCATCCTAGAAGAATCTCCAAGTAGTCCCAATCACCACACAAACTCTGGACTCAAATAACACCTCATGTCCCACCATGGGTATGCGAAGTATCCTCCAGACATCCTTTGGAGTCACAGTAATCTCACCTGTAGGTAAGTGGAAGGTGTTGTGCTCAGAATGCCACCTCTCGGCAAGAGCAGTGAACAACCCTTAGTTCACCCTGATCTCGGGTAAAACTATAAGTGAACGCAATCCACATCGGATCATGGTGGTCTACTCATCATCTAATAGTCAGCCAGACAATGTAAGAACTTGTGCTGGATAAGTGTCGTGGAATGTGACTACCTCAAACTGGGCCTGATTTGGACACAATAATCAAGTATCAGAAACTATCTACAACAAGGGGCAGAATCCTACTTTACTAAGTCATTCCAAGTTCGTAGGACGCAAACAGATCAAAGAAAATTAAAAATCTAAGTCTTTTACTAGATGCGATTCTAGAAAGACAGGATGCAATCCCAGAAAAATGGGATGCAATCCTAAACGCGGGGTGTGAACCTGGAAATACAGGATGCGACCCCCTTATGGGTTTCTTCATAAAACAAGACTAAACCTAAAGAATGGGATGTGATCCAGGAAAACCTGGATGTGACACAGAATTCGGGAAAAACCAGATATGATCTAGGAAAAACTAGATACGAGTCGGGATTGACCGGATGCGATCTAGAATGCCAGATGTGATCCGGAATCCCGGATGCGATCTAGACTTCAAAGGCCTCCAAAATTGACAAAAATGCATAAAATTCAAATATGCAAAATTCATAGGGTAGTTTATCGAGCGCTTACCGGCGATGGGTAGTTAGCTAGTCACTGGTGTCTGTGGCTCATCTTGAATCGATGTTTCCTCACGGGGACCACCATTTTCTCTGTAGAGCTCTCTAATTTGCTATAGCTGAAAGTGAAAATGAATAGTGAAATGGTCATTTTGGAGGCTTATATGGGCCTTTTGAGACATTTAGGGGTTCTGAAACTCCTCCCAGACAACTACAAGATCCCTTGTGCTGTCTTTCTACTCAATTAGGAACCAAATTGAAGGTACCTACGATATTTTCAACACCACAGTGTCATTTTTGTGGTGGTTTTGAAAATTGTGAATTTGCTTCATTTCTTCCACACATTCGTCAATACTGCACATTTCATCATACATCTTGGTCTAAACATCATTTTATCAGCCTTATCACTCATATTTTCACATCATTAACTTGATAATCGTGTGTTTATTTTTAAACACACCTTCTTCTACTTCACTCTTTCTTGCCCTACCGCTTCCTCCAAGTGTTATGTTCTTTTTAACTGAGGGATTTATTTCTTTTCCTTAAATTTTCTTCCCAAGGGGGCATGATCACACCATCATCAATTAAATTTTTTCTCGAAACAACATCAAAATGACTTCATTATCAAACAAACTAGGGGCATAACAGTTTCCTTGACTAAAGTCAGATCTGTTGGATAGAAAGCTTTGGTTCTCATGAGCTGGATATCTTATGTTTCCTCATTTTTAGAAGATTTTTAAAAGCTCCTGGCAGCTTCGTACTGGCTTTTGAATGACAACCAAGTTCAGAATCAGTGTTATCAATTTTTGGATAACAACCAAGTTCAGAATCGGTATTTTTAAAATATTTTATTAATCTTTGGACGACAACCAAGTTTAAAATCAATTCTATTAGTTTTGTTCAATCAAGTGCAAGAATGATTTCATCAACATTTCTTTCAACAACCAAGAATGAAATTCTCAATCTTTCTGAAGTCAAAATCAAAAACTTTCTTTGAATCAATGCGCTACTCGCACATCAATTCAAAGAGGGGCAAATGTAACCACCTAAATTTGGTCTGTTCCGACTATGGACCCTATTTTCCCTAAATGTGATCATACCCTCGATTATGTCCAAACGACCCTATTACTTCTTGGCATAATTCTTTCAATCTATTTAATGTCCTAGGTGATTTTTAATCACTGAATTATATTAACTATTATAGCCATACAATTCAAATCAATTAAATCAAACTAAAATCAAAATGGCTATAGTATTTAATTATAAAGGAATTAAATAAATCTCTAAATCAAATATCCACTTGCAATTAACCTATTCCCCTAGCCTATTTAGTTTAATTAAAATGGCTATAGTCCCCTAATTATTAAAAAGCAATATCATTTTTTAAATAATTAATTCCTATATTTCTAAATGAATTAAATAAGTTTAATCCATTTATTAATATTCTCCTAAACCCCAACCTAACCTATCTCAACCACTTCTACTCTGGGTTCTAACCCTTCTCAACCCATTCACCCATGCTAATCTAATCCTAATTCTAGTCCTAACCCACCTCCTAATGTTGTCACATTCCATTAATGAATGCTTAGAAACTCCACCCACTTGAGAAAGTCCACTTTCTCAAGCTGGACTTTCTTAAGGTCCACCTACTCAAGCCAACCTCCCTTGCTTCTTTAAGGCCTTCATTAATAAGAAGACCTTAAGCCTATGTCTCTCCCATGCCTTATTAATGCCTTGGGCATTAATGCCTCTTACATCTTCATTTATGGGTCTTCTAATTCATAAATTCACCTTGTCCCGCCTCTCTCTCTCCCATCCTTCTATAAATAGAAGCCTATTTTGAGAGAAAATAAGTCTTCACATTATAACAAAATTATATTGTTATGCTATTGGATTACTCTTAGAATCATATTGCACTTCTTATTCCATGCTTCTTCATTTTTAAATATTCACATGCTAAAGCTAGAATACTTGTTTTTCATATCTTTTAGCTTGTTTTTAATCTAAAATCCTTCATGCGAGATAGTATATGTCACTGATTTGTAGCATATTCCGAGGGCTGATATGCAAATAATCACACTCTTTCTAGTTAGAAGGCAATATGTCGATATTAGTGGTTTTGAATATTTTATCTAACCTTTTGGACTAATGCAATGACCTATTGAGTGTTTGTGTTATTCTTAACAGGTTCCCAAATACACACACACACAGTTGGGAGGTGAGCCTCCATGGTCAACCTTGATGTTCTTGCAGGTTCAGAGGAAGTTTTTGAAAGTTTAGCCAAAGTTTTGGTGTCTTGGATGAAATTTCTACCTCAAAGTCTTTTTCTATTCAAGTTTCTGCCTTGTAAATTTTGAAAGGTTGTGAAAATTGTAACCTTCTTGTTTTGAAAACACTTATAAAATTGGTGTATTTCATTTGTATTAATAGAATTAGTATTTGGACCCTTATTTAAAATGATAGTTATTCCAAAATGAAATTTATGGTTGTTTTACTAAATATAGAATAAACTTTCAATTCATTTAATTCTGTGAGATTTGAAAAGGTGTAGAAAGAATTTATCTCTTATTGTTAATATAACATATTTAAAGGAAACATAAGCTCAATAGATTAAGGTTTTAATGCCCTGATTTTGGGGCATGACACACATGAAGTGGGTGGAATCAATACAAGCCTACAAATTTTCAATGAAACATAAGAAGGGAGTTGCCAATAAGGTGGCAGATGCGTTGAGCAGAAGAACTCTAGTTGTGCAAAAAATCCAACTTCAAAGTGTAGGGATTGATTCATTAAAGGACATGTATAAGAATGATGATGATTTTAGTAATATTTATAACATGTGTTCTAACTTTTCTGAGGCTTATCATGTTGAGTATGCAGATTATTTGATTCAAAATGGACTCTTGTTCAAAGGACACCAGTTATGCATTCCGAAATGTTCAATGAGCGAGAACATCATTAGAGAAAAGTATGCAGGCAACATGGTGGGCCGTTTTGGTTTGGACAAGACCTTGGAACATGTGAGAAGGTTCTATTATTGGCCTAAGCTTCAGACTAAAGTAAGGAAGATTGTAGAGACATGTACAATCTGTCAAAGAGCCAAGGGCACATCCACAAAAGCAGGACTATACTAACCTCTACCTATTCCTACAAGGCCTTGGGAGAGTTGAAGCATGAATTTTGTGATGGGATTTCCTAGAAAACAAAATGGATATGATGGTATTTATGTTGTAGTGGATAGGTTTAAGAAAATGGCCCACTTTATCCCTTGTAAAAGTACCAATGATGCATCATCAATTGTAAGTTTGTTCTTTAAAGAAATTGTGAGGATACATGGCTTACCTCAAACCATTCATTCTAATAGAGATAAGATAAGATAAGATAAGATAAATTATTAATGTCCAACAAGAGACCAACAAGGGTTTAAGGGACTAGGAACATACAGAGAAAAACAACCAACAACAAGAGCACCAAACGGTGTCTAGGAAAAGAACAAAAACAAGAAAGCAGAAAATAGAAAACAGAGAACAAAAGAACTAGGAAGAGTGCCTAGAGGCTCTTTCTGGGAGAGAAGTAATCAAGCACCGAAGGGTACAATCCGAGACTAGAAGGAGCCCTAGACCATCCCTGGGTAACACTGGTGGTGGAGTGCTACAGCTGAGTTTGATCTTTACAATCTCTACGAGGTCTCACAAGCCTAGTGTGTCCAGAAGGAGGATCGAGAGGGAGCTTCATACCACGGGCATGAGACACCAAAGTGAAAAAGGATGTAATAAGATGATCCGATATCTGGCTGGATGGGAACATAAGCTGGAGGGTGGAATCCCAAAGCCATGTGGTCTCCTGAAGATAAAGAGTAAGGCACCGCAAATCAGTGTATTTGAAGAAGGAGGCAAGGGAACTGCACTCTCTGAACAGACAGTAGAATCTCCCTCTGATCTCATAGTAAATGGGACATTAGAAAATGAAATGTGCCTCAGAATCGGTCTTCAACAAGGTGCAAAGGTGGTAGAGCTGGTCAACCCTGTCAATGTGGTGATCTTTCTAGATGTGGAGCCGGTGAGAGCCGACTCTGAAAGACCCCAAAGAAATACAAAGAGTGTGACTCCATCGATAGTCTAGGTAAGAAGGATGCACAATGATCCCATCAAGAATCCCCATAAAGTGCTCGGCATAGGAGGCCATCCTGGGATGAAGCCCTCCAGGAGGGTTGCACAAGGTCGTGCTAATATACTGTCTATAGATGTCGAGTCTGAAGTGGTAATTCAGCTCCTACTGGGAGGGGAGGAGGTGGGTGGGAGCATCAAAGGAAAACTAAAATGGGGGTAGATGATCAATTGAGATCGCCACAGAACCCAGCAAGGCAACAGCCTGGGTGTACCAACAATGAGCTCTACCAGAGGGATCAGAACTAGCAAGGGCCAAAGAAGAGTAGTAAGCAAGATAAGGGTATCTCTGCCGATCGATAGCAGAATCAAAAAATCCCCAGAGATGGTGAAGGAACCAAACTGGATCAAAAATGGCTACAAGTCTAAAAGGATGAGCACCAAACTCAGCAAGAATAATGTTGTGAGGAATAGAGAGATGACATCTGATGAGGCGCCAAAGGAGGAGGATTTGGGCTCTCTCAATAGAGGTCCAATTTGACTCAAGAAGAAAGGGCCCCCACACAACAAAGCCATAAAGCACCATCATTTATTGGTCACTTTTGGAGGACCTTATGGAAAAGGTTAGTGACCAATCTAAGCTTTAGTTCTGCCTACCATCCACAAACAGATGTACAGATAGAAGTTGTAAATAAATCACTTGGAAATCTTCTTAGATGCTTGAAAAAATAGTATGGAGACAAGTGGGATGTAGTCCTACCCCAAGTAGAGTTTTCTTTCAATGACTCAGTCAATAGGAGCACAGAGAAGAGTCCCTTTTAAATTGTATATGGGCAAAGTCCAAGAGGCATCTTGGAATTTAGAGAATTGCAAAAAAATACTCCAGTCAGTGCTCATGGAGAAGAGTTTGCAAAGTATGAAATAAATTCATGACTCAGTGAGAATTGCACTTGAGAAGAGTGCAGACAAGTATAAGCAAGCCAAAGACAAGCATAGGAGAGATGTCCAGTTGCAGGTTGGAGACTTGTTGTGGGCATATTTGAAGAAGGAAAGATTGCCTAAGGGAAAGCACACTAAACTACTCATGAAGAAAGTAGGACCATGTCTAGTATCGAAGAAGCATGGGTTGAATGCATATGAGATTGAGCTGCCCTCACACCTTGGTATCTCCCCAATATTCAATATTTTTGATCTAACCCCATATAAAGGTGATGTGAATGCAGGTTTTGAAGAACAAGTTGAAGAGCTTGAAGAGGATGTTGAAGGTATACCCTCTCATGTACCAAAGAAGCTTGAGAAGATCTTGGACACAAAGATCATAAAAAAAAAAAGAAAGAATGTTAACAAGAAATATTTGGTCAAATGGTAAGATAGTCCTAAGGAAGAATCTATATGGATGGATGAGCAAGAAATTTAGAAGCATGGCTCCAGTTTAGAAGACCTCATCTCAAGAGGACTTGAGATCAATGCACCCTGAAGTATGGTGCAGGAGCACCCTCATGTTCATAAATTTCTAGCACATCAGTGGACTCAAATACAAATGGTTAGGGTAGTGATTGGATCTTGGATCCAATGTCATCAATAATTCCTCAATTGTAAGACAAGGGGACACTAGGTGATCTTATAAACCTAGTTGTCTACCTTAGTCAATTTGGACAATATTGGGTAGATTAGGCTACAATAGTATAGGGAACCTAAGGAAGGGCAGAAATGTTATTTTAATCCTTCTAAGAACCCCTACAGAGTCAAAACGCAAAACTTTGCAAGTTTAGTCACATTTGACAACTTTTGTTAAAAGTTGTCAAAATTGTCAATGTTGCATAATGCAACTTCTTGTCAAAAGATGCAACTTTTGAATCCCAACGTTCACAACCATTTTTGTTGGTTGGAACTACTTGGGAAATGTATGAAAATGTTGGAAAACCTTACTCCATGGTTGGAGTGAATCGATTGTAAAGTTTTGACATTGAAATCAATAAAATTTAACTATTTTCTGTATTTCCAACTGTCTTTCTAAGTTGTACAGATGTATACGGATCGAAATGCACCATTGAAGCATTGATAAAGTTGATCCAGTGTCTTAGTTGAATGTTCCAAGTGGTTTGAAGTGCAGGGGATTGAAATTTATCCAATTTTGATTGCCCACTAGTCACAGGAAGGCCCTAACTAGGGTTTCAAGACAAAATCCCTCTTTCCCAGAGACTCCACCATGGGAAAATTCTAAGCCTTGGTGGAGAGAAAGGAGGGACAATGTTCTTTAAGAATTTTGAGGCTTTAGATCAAGAGGTAGTTTATAGAGGGAGAAATGATTAAACCCTCTAGACAGGCATCTAGATGTGACTGTCCAAAATTGGGTTTTTAAGGCACAACTCGACCCAGGGGTGGAATAGAAGTCTAAATCCTTGGATTTAGAAGTTTTGTGTGATCCCACAATTTTTCCAATTTGAGGGATTAGAAAGTGAATTGAAATGCATACACTTGCTTTGTAAAAGTGGCCTAATAGCCCTATTAGGCCTAGGAGAGAATTGAGGACAGCAGGAATTAGGGGAATGGTCAAGAGCCCTAACTTGGAGGGTGTTTCTAGTGGATGGATTGAAGAGTTTGAGGGTGGTCAAGACTTTCTGTGCTGGAAATCCAAGTAAGTTGCCTTCAAGAATCCATATTTTCTCCTTGTAGCCCTATATAGGATTAGGTGCCTAAATTGGGTTTTAGAGATATCTTTGTGTGAGATTTGTGTTTCATTACATCTAAAATTGATGTCTAGCATTGATAGAACCCTTGTTCCATCCCTAGATTAACTGGTTCTAGTTGTGTCATATTGTGCCCTTAAGGGTGTTGAAGATTGGGTGGAAAATCTAGTCTTGTCATTGTGGGTTTTGGGAACTCTTTGGTAGAGCCCTAGATTGTGTGGGAGTAGGGGGTATTGTGGACCCCTAGTAAATTATATTGACATATTTTGGGGCTTTTCTCCACATAGCTTATTCAATCTGTAGTCAATTAGGGTATATGATCTTATCTTGCAATAGTCCCAAATTTTTGGATAGCATCTTTCACTTAATGAATCACGTATTTTCCAAGTCATTAACATCCTTAAGTGTAGGTTTAGTGATTCACATCATGTCGGATGAGAAAGATATGTGCAAGATGGGGGGCTTGCTTCCTTGTTACCCTTGACCTACTCCATGATGCTCATAGGTAGCCTATCCACAATTGGATTTCCTTTTCTCACTTGATTTTATTCCAAAGATGCAATCTCGAAGCTTGCTTACACCAAATATACCAATAGTGGGAACTTTAATTTTTGGTTGGGAAGTGTCCCTATCTTTTCCACTTCTCACAACTCTTTCTATTCTCTTTTCCTTGCATTTCTAGCATGAACTAATCAATTCAAGCAAGACATCTTACAATGTCATGATGTGCTCATTCATGTGGCCATTCCTTTAATCCCTCTAGCTTTTAGGAGTGTTTCTGTAGGATATACTTGAGCAAAGTGTGACCCGTTAGCCCATAAGTACTATGACATAGTGGTTTTTGCTCACCCAACAAGATCGTATGAGGAAGCCAAAATAAAAATGAAGGGCTGGGGTGAACAAGAATTAGGGATTCGATGAGGTCGAAAATCCCACCAATGGCTGAGATGCTTAGTTGACTCTCAAAACCTTTGGCAACTCACACATGAATGAGAAGAAAAGGGAAGAGGAAAGAGGCCTTGGTGAATGCAATCAGTTAATAGGTGTAAGCTTTGTTGCTTGCTAGATAGTATTTAGTACAAACCACACTAAGGGTTAGGCCCTAAAGTGAAAGATGAGAATGTGGGTAGCAATGCGTTCTAATTTTTGGCCTTGCACCGAACATCCAATGGACCATGGAATAAACAACCATTGTTTGAAAGGACTATGTCTAGGTTGTTTTTCCCCCACAAGGTACATCTTGTGCCTATGGGCTGCTTTAACTATCCAAGAACACACTTGGAACTGGAAGGAGACAAAAACTTGGTGGATTGCCGAGATGGAAGTCGACACGCATACACATGAGCATGATTCAACAAGAAGCCTGGGTCGCAGGTGGCCAAGAATTCCCACTTGGAGACTCAGGATCTCAGCAAGCCTATCTAGAGTAGGGACCAAAGCTTAGTAAGTTTTGTTCTGATTCAGTAGGCTCGTGAAGGATAATACCCTCAATGTCCATTTGTTCCTGCATGTGCACTCTACCACTCCACGGGAAAACCGCTAGAGGCCAAAGAAAGAAGTATCAATATCGGTCATTGCCCTGGGGGCCTAGAGCTAAGCCATCATTTTTATGTTATCGAGAACATGCCAAGAACAAATATAGATAGTGCGGCATGTGATCATACTTAGTTTCCCTACTATAACTACTAACTAGCTAACTATTAAGGGGTGTGGGGTCCAACTATAGCCCCTTTTCTATAGTTAGGGCATATTATTTGAAAAACTAATACATCTAACACCTATTGATTCATAGTGTAGCCCCTACTCAATCAATATATGTGTTGCCAATAAAAAAAATGGGCGCCCCTTACCCCCCTATGCGTGCATGTAGAGGGAGGTAGATTATTTAGGGAGCTCCAAAACTATAGTCCCACCCAATCCTGTAGAGTGGGGGGACCTTTTTCATATGATTGAATCAACCTACTAGAATAAGGATTTATAAACCTCTTCACTCATAGAATTGTAGGGCCACCCACCCCATTTATTAGCGTACGTCAATATAACCCCCCACCCCCTCTATATTAATTCCCCACACACAGGTTGGGAGGGATGCTATAGTTCCAACCCCACACACACCAACTATGCCTCCCCCCCACATTATAGTTGAATAGTTATCTACCTTTCTCTTTCCCAACTATTCTAAGGGGGCGGGGCCGCCTTTAGAATAGTAGGGCCATCCTAACTTCAATTATAGAATTATACAACTTTAATAATAGAGTTATATATCTATTGAGTTGTAGCATGTATGGCAATGAGATTTGTAAAAAAATAAAAATAAAATTATTAATTACTGATTAAATTGTCTTCTATATTTATTTCATGATGTCTAACACTAATAAATATTTAGTATTAACTAAAAACCTTACATATGAGGTTGTTATAGTAATTACAAAGACATTAAATATTGTAAATAAAGAGTGAATGCCAACTCTAGACCATTTTTTGATGGAGGTCATCCACGAAACTATTTTAGCTACGGGAGCATTAGTCTTAGGTTGAACCTCTTTGCCTAGGGCACAATCCTGGCCTCGTCCCTTATTTTGATGTCAGTGTCTTACACGTAGCAAGACTTGATCCCTGATAGAATCATTAAAAACCATCAACTTCACTAATAAACCAAGAGCCCATTTTCAATATGTATCATCTTCATAAGTGTTAAGCTTCAAGCATAGCTTTCTTAATAGTTTCCATTACTCTTGCCAACTCCCTAGCTGTAGGTCTTTCATTGGGGGACTCCTTGAACATCGCAAAGTAACAAGTATGAAAGGAATGAGACATTGATTTATTTCACATTCTCCTAAATCCTTCATTATGCCAATAATCTCTTCCAATTTGTCGTCAAAATGCATGCTTACCCACTTGTGCAGGTTCAATCCTCCCTCAAACATATGATTGGTTGGCCTTTTTCTAGTTACCATCTCCAACATCACAATACCGTAACTGTAAATATCACCCCTCCTGGATACCATCCCACCAACTCCATACTCTGCATTATAAAAGGAAAAGAAGAAATTCAAGGTTAGATAATGTGTAGGAGCCATTTGGTAACAAATAGAGCATGTGTAAAGGTAAAGCTAATTACATAACTGAGTGCAAGTACTTGGTGCAATGTAGCCCATCGATCCTTTGAGAGCTAGAATGGATGTACTTCCAGACCCAATGGTACTGCTATCTGACCCAAAAATCATTCGGGCAATACCAAAATCTGCTACATGTGCTGTCATATCCTTGTCCAAAAGAATGTTGCTTGGTTTTATATCACAATGTACAACTTGTAGAAAGCTGTCATGATGCAGATATTCTAATCCATGGATAACATCAATTGCTATGTTAAATATCTCCCTGAAGGTCAATGGATTACCATTGGAGTGCAACATTGTCTCTAAATTTCCTCTGGACATGAACTCTAGAACCAATAAATTGCATCTAGTTTCTGAACAAAAGGATATGATTTTTACCAGATTTTTGTGGCTAATTTCTGCCAATACCTTGCACTCCCTGCTGAAGCTTTTGCTGGCTTCTTCCTTCTGCAAATTTAGAAGCTTGAAAGTAGCTAGTCTACCATCACTCATCTTGCCTTTGTACACTGAGCCAAAGCTACCAGTCCCTATAAGGTTTTTCTGGTTAAGTCCATCTGTGGCTTTAACAATTTATTGATATGATATCCCCTACTCATCCATGAATCCCAGGGGCAAAATTTGACGGGGAACATCAGACTTGATCTTTCGCTTCCTGTAAATTAGTCCCTAGATCAATGGAAAAAAACTAGCAAGGTAATGGCTCCAACCACTGGTGCTATTATTCTATTTCTGTTGGTGTGGCCTTTGGGCTGAATACTATGAACAGGGCATACAGGTAATTGTATCCATTCCCCACACAAACCCATATTTCTTTTAAATGGCGAAGCTATCAAATTTTTAAAGATGCCTTCTTTTGGGACCTCTCCACTGAGGTTATTGAAAGACAAGTTCAAATACTGAAGCCTAATCAGCAAATTTACAAACAAGGGGATCAATCCTGAAAGGTTGTTGGAGGATAGATCCATACCAACAAGACTTTTTAATCCACTGAGAGAATTTGGTTATAGTAATTACAAAGACATTAAATCTTATAAATGATTTAATAAATAAAGCATGAATGACGATTGTATGGTCTACACTTCACTTTTTTTTATGGAGGTCATGTACGAAACCATTTTAGCTACCGGATATGGGAGCATGAGTCTTAGGCTGAACCTCTTCATCCAGGGCACTTTCCCAGCCTCATCCCTTATTTTGATGTCAGTGCCTTACACACAGCAAAACTTGATCCCTATTGGACTCAGTAAGAGCCATCAACTTCACTAGTAAACCAATAGCCCATTTTCAATATGTATCAGCTTCATAAGTGTTAAGCTTCAAGTTTAGCTTTCTTAATAGTTTCTATTACTCCTACCACCTCCCTAGCTATGGGTCTTTCATTGGGGGACTCCTTTGAACATTGCAAAGCAACAAGTATGAAAGGAATGAAACATTGATTTATTTCATATTCTCCTAAACCCTTCATCATTTCAATAATCTCTTCCAATTTGTCATCAAAATGCATGCTTACCCACTTGTGCAGGTTCAATCCTCCCTCAAACATATGATTGGTTGGACTTTTCCCAGTTAACATCTCCAACAGAATAATACCATAACTGTAAATATCACCCTTCCTGGATACCATCCCACCAACTCCATACTCTGCATTATAAAAGGAAAATAATAAATTTGGTTAGATCATGTGTAGGAGCCATTTGGTAACAAATAGAGCATATGTAAAGGAAAAGATAATTACATAACTGAGTATAAGTACCTGGTGCAATGTAGCCCATCGATCCTTTGAGAGATAGAATGGATGTACTTCTAGACCCAATGGTACTGCTATCTGACCCAAAAATTATTCGGGCAATACCAAAATCTGCTACATGTGCTATCATATTCTCGTCCAAAAGAATGTTTCTTGGTTTTATATCACAATGTACAACTTGTAGAAATCTGTCATAATGCAGATATTCTAATCCATGGATAACATCAATTGCTATGTTCAATATCTCCCTGAAGGTCAATGGGTTACCATTGGAGTGCAACATTGTCTCTAAATTTCCTTTGGACTTAAACTCTAGAACCAATAATTTGCATCTGATTTCAGAACAGAAGGATATGATTTTTACCAGATTCCTATGCTTAACTTCTACCAACACTTTGAATTCCCTGCTAAAGCTTTTGCTGGCTTCTTCATTCTGCAAATTTAGAATCTTGAAAGCAGCCAGTTTACCATCACTCATAATGCCTTTGTACACTGAGCCAAAGCTACCAGTCCCTAACAAGTTTTTCTGGTTAAATCCATCTGTGGCTTTAATAATTTCTTGATTCGAAATCCCCTACTCATCCATGAGTCCCAGGGGCAACATTTTATGGGGAACATCAGACTTGATCTTGCGCTTCCTGTAAATTAGTCCGCAGATCAATGAACAAAAAACTAGGAAGATAATGGCTCCAACCACTGGTGCTATTATTCTAATTTTGTTGGTGTGGCCTTTAGCCTGAATAATATTAACAGGGCATGCAGGTAATTGTATCCATTCCCCACAGAGACCCATATTTCCCTTAAATGATGCAGCTATCAAATTTTTAAAGATGCCCTCTTTCGGGACCTCTCCACTGAGGTTATTGAAAGACAAGCTCAAATACTGAAGCCTATTTAGCGAATTTAGAGACACAGGGATCAAACCTGAAAGGTTTTTGGAGGCCAGATCCATAAAAACAAAACTTTTTAATCCACTGAGAGAATTTGGTATTGCGCCTTGCAATTCATTTGAAGAAAGATTTAGATATTCAAGTTGTTCATAGCTTCCTAACGTGCCTGGAATGGTACCTCGTAACTTGTTAGCTGAAACATCAATGGCTTGAACATGAATCATCTTTCCAATCTCCAGAGGCAGAGATCCCTGGAATGAGTTTCTAGAAAAATTGAAATAAAACTATAAATTAGCAAGATTAGCCACTTCATGGGGTATAGATCCTCTGAACTAATTGTTGGAGAGGTCCAGCAATTGCAATTTGTAACAGCTTCCCAAACTTGCAGATACATTCCCAGATAGGTGGTTGTGGTTGAGCACAAGATATCTTAATTGCTGAAGGTGACCAATTGTTTCAGGGATCTCTCCAGAAAGCATATTATGGCTCACTGATAGTTCCCCAAGGCTTTTCATTTCTCCAATCTCACTGGGTATGTTTCCTTCTAGCTCGTTGTTGTCAAGCAAAATTCTCTCCAACCTACCTAGGCTTCTCAGAGAAGATGGGATGCGGCTCGTAAGGAGATTGGAAGAAAAATTAAGGTCGCCCAAATTGGTTATGTTGGCAATAAGTGAAGGTATGATTCCTATTATGTTACTACCATTTAGTCTCAGAATAGAGAGATTTGTAGGGAACTGCTCTGGCAAGTGTCCAGTCAAATAATTGTCATGCATCAATAGGCTACTCAGGATGGTGCAATTGTGGAGAGATGTAAGAATGGGGATCTTTAGAAAAGGAGAAAAAATATTGAGCCATTATCATAGCATGATCCAGTCTCTTAAATATGTGGTTAGAGCCAGCTCTAAAATTGGACCAAGTATGCCAGACCCCACCCTGTTGGCGGCGGTTAGCATTGGGATCAAAAAGGCCCAATTTATTGCGCATGTGATACTAGGCTTCTCTCTCCCCAGCTGTCCAGCGAAAAGGAAAATTTCCCTCCTTGTTCGAGGCCAGCTCAACCATGTTAAAGTCCCCACACATAACCCAAGTAGCTGGAGGCAAGTTGTCTGCCAGCCATACCCATAATCGAGATCTTTCGACAGCATCATTGGGGGCGTAAACATTAATTACACCAAACGAATGATTATGCAAAGATAGAAAAATCCAGGTTGCACATTGCATCGGGTCAAACCCATGCACAATAATAGAAGAATGAAGACGAGGTGCCAGAATAGTAATGACACCACCTTTGCCAACTTCATGCTGAGAAGAAAAGATAATGTCGTCTGGCCATATGACACGACAGGAAGAGTTCAACAAAAACCCAGAAATTTTAACTTCTTGTAAACAAAGCACGTCTAGATTCTGAAGTCTGCGATGAGTATCATGAACATAGTACTTTCTAGAGAGGTTAGTTAGACCTCACACATTCCAAGAAAAGAAATCATAAAAACTCTTGCATGGCTTCCTCATCCCCAAGAGAGGAGAAGCTATTCTGCAAGTAGGCTGGAACAGAACCGAAGCTGGGGAGAAATTCTCCAGACGAGGTGAACCGCCTTTTATCTGGGTCATCCATGTGACCATCATGACTGCAAGACCTATGCATAGCCCTGGAAGTAGGCAAAGAAGCCGCTGGTGGCGCTAGCACCACTTCTGGAGTGGATGGCTTTGCAGCTGGACTCTTCCCCTGTGAAACAGGGTTTGAAACAAGGGGCACCACTGGTGGTGCATCAACTGGCGGGGAATGACCAACGGGCGCATCTAGAGACGGAAACACAACAGCAAAGGCTAGTGGCATCTTAGGGCCTGAGGCATTCTGGCCTTTACACGTAATTGTAGTCCATTCTTCTTTTTTTAGAGCATCAATGGATTTTACCGCCATATCTTTAGGCACAGGTTTCACCCAAGGGGTAGCCAGTGGGCAATATTTGATCTTGTGTTCTGCCGATTGACACCGATAACAGGTGTTGGGCAGATTTAAATAAAGAACTTTTTGAGAGATGGTGAGGGTACCAATCTGAATTTCAACAGTGTCCTTGAGGTCCCTAGAAAGGTCAACCTCAACACAGACCCGCTTCTAGGGACGGACATTGAAAATTTTGTCATGCTCCATGACAATGACTTTGCCGAGGGTTTTAGCAATAGACTCAATAAATGGCCAGCATGGCAAAGGGAGGCCAGGGAACTTGACCCAAACTGGAACTCTAAGTTTTTTGTCGTCCGAGACAGTAAAGTCTTGAGACCACTTCTGAAAAACTAACAGGGAAGACCTAACAGTCCAGGGTCCACAGTTAAAAACCGCTTCTTCCTAAGAAGGGTTAGCAAACCACAAAAGGAAAAAACCTTTGGTAAGGTTTTGTACACCATCAAGATGGACCCCATGCGGGGTCCAGCTCTTGTTGACCCAATCCTTGAGGATACTTTCAGGAGGAGTATGACCCACAAAATATCCAATCAACGTATATTTTTCTAACCATTCACAAGAAGAATCAAATTCCTGTGGATGAAGAACAATATCAGGGTTACCTCGTGAAAGACCTTCGGGACGAACTTGCGGGGATGTTTGTTCAGAGGAGGCACCATGGCTATCTGAAGCTTCAACTCACGCACCAGCAGCAACTGCTGTGCCAAAGTTGGCCGAAGCCATAATAAAAGCTAACCCTAATGCAAAAGGGATCCCGCAGTAAATGCGGTGTGACAGATGGATGGCTCAGAGTGGAAACACAGACAGGATGCCATACGCATGAAACCCTAGCAGAGAAAAAAACTCCCCTTCCTTGTGCTTGCCGTGGTTGGGATTGGCCTCCTGCCACCTCTTCCAAGTATCCCCGCCTGGCTCTTGCTATCTCCCCGCCTAGGGCAGATGAAAAAGAAAAAGAAGATGATGATGGTTGGTCGCTTCCCGACCCTCCTGTCAATCCCACTAAGGCGTGGGGATCGGATGATAAAGATCGTCCACCTTCTGCTTCTGCTCTTGCTGCCTAATGGCTTTATGTTTTTTTATGAATAGTCTTCATTTCCAGCTTTGCCGTGTGAACTTTGCGGGGTGATTTCTATATCCCCCGGCCCCTTTTTTGTGGATATGTAACTTTAATATTTTTTAATAGAAAAGGCACTATTCATCAAAAAATTTGAAAACTATTTTTTACCATTATTACGATATGATTTTCAAGATAATAATATATTCAGAATATTTGTATGAATTGGGGTTAATAATTTAGAAAATTGTAAATGTTATTTCGAAAGAGTAATCGAGAAGAATGAGAAGATTTAGTTTGCTACCTGAAAAATGTAAGTTGTGAGAAAATAGTTATGATTTTGTCTTATTTTAAAAATGGTAATTTATATGAAAATAATATTTTGGGCTGTGTATTAGTTTTCTATAAATTGTTAGAAAATAGTTATGATTTTTTTTTCTTAGTTTTAAAATTGTAATTTATATGAAAATAATATTTTGAGCTGTGTGTTAGTCTTCTATGTTACTTAGGATCAAGTTTCACATTATTGGTTAAAGCATGTGTGTGGCTAAATATGAATGACCTGACCTATTGAATTCCATGATGATTTTACAATCCATCTCATGATATTACATCACATGAAATTTAAAAATAAAAATAAAATTATCTAATATCTCCAAGGTAAAATGTCTTGTCAACCTCTTAAAATTCATTGCATATTATATCTAGCTACCTTATGTCGTTCAGAAGATGTTTGTATTGTCAGTTTGTAAGAAAATTAGTTTTCTTCATTCGTTCTTCATTACAATTTTTCCTTCATTCCACTAGCAAACAAACTTACTTCCACCACCACAAATGTTCTACTCTAAAAATAACAAACACATTTTTGCGTAAGATCAAATATGTCAATAACATTCATACACATGATTTTATAAATTTCTATGTTTTCTTATTGAGTTTCAACATCTATTTACCATACATTTTGGAAAGTGTCACTTCTATTCACTTTCAAACCATCCCAGCATCTATATATGTCCTTATTCATTACATACTAATGGTCCAAATTATGTGCCAAGAAATCCAATCCCATAAAATGTAAGGCTAGCAAGAAATTAAAGACTAGATTTTATAAGAATATTTATAGATATTGTTTATTAATCTCTTTTAACCAATGATCATCTCATAACTCTATCTTCTCTTAAAGGTGAGAAGTTGGATAACTGTAACTTCCCCCTTTTTTGTGTTACAAGTCCACCTATTCATTTTCCAACCAAAGAAACTTTTATTTTATTTTTTTTTAATTTATTTAAAACTTGAAATTCAATAGCATAATTCTTAAGGGCCCTGCCTTTTGACTCCTGTGTTCAATTTTCTATTATAATATATTGTTGAAAAACATGCGAAGAGGTCCACAATGCAAAAATTATACAAAACAATTTCATCCATATTTTAAGAAATTGTGATCTACTTCTAAGGTCCTCAAATTTGATTTTAAAATTTTATAGAATAAACTTTCTAAGACAAAAACTTTAATATCTCTCAAATGGTATGTATGATATTAAGACAGTTATTTACTATTCATTTTATTTTTCAACTTTTCTCCTTAAGATCAATGTTTATGCCCATACACATAAATATAGGATGACTTACTAAAAAATATAGGTGTTTTCTTTTGTTGTTTTAAACATTTGATTGTCCTACACCTTGTAAGTGTCGCTATTGGCTTAAGAACAACTAAACAAACCTACACATCAATTTAAGTAAAATATACTTTCAAGCAAATGTAAGGTTTTCCTTACACCACTGGATGCTTTTGTACCAAATTTTTTAGTCTATGTTACATGAGTATATTCCCTTAATGAAATATAAACCCTCTACATATTTCTACCTAGCCTTTCAAATCTATCAGTAGTTCCTAATTCAAAATGTAGGATCTATCTCATCAACTTGGACTAATACCCAAGGTACTGCCTCTTTTTCACAAAATTATAAGATAAAATATTTTTGTCAAAAAAACACAAATGTGGTTAATAGATCTCAAAATCCTCATGTGTTTATTGTAGCACATCCAAAGCATAGATAATTTACTAAATTATCCAAATCTATATATAACACTGTAAATATTATTCAAAAATATATATATTTTTAATTCCGTCCTATTAAACTTCTTTTGACTAATCAATCCTTTTTACTTTGTATGATCTGGAAAGGATTTCTATTAATTTTTTCATGTACTCGGACACTAATTTGAGAGATGTATGTATCTTTGACAACTTTGTGAAAGACTTCATTGGTTCATATTGTATTAAAGTTCTCAATGTACCAAACAAGTCAAATAATTCATGTATAAAACCAAACCAAAACTTGAAAACCTATATTATTTCATTCATCACATGTTTTTCTAATTATATTATACTTGAGCCTTCTCTTTCTTGTTCTATAACTATAGATCAATTTAGTGATATAATGAGTATAGTAGATGCTCACCCTTGATAATATTGGCTGTAAATTATTCGTATACCCATAACATCCCTTTCTTCTAATGATATTCCCATTGTTATAAAGGATGATCCTATGTACATACCTAGAACTAAATTCAATAAGAAAATAACCAAAGAAATTATTTTTCACCCTTATAGCAAGATTATTATTATAATAGAGGAAATTACTTTTATCAATAAATTTCTTAGAGATAAGTATGATGATTCACAAGTATGAATATGGATACATGATTCATCATCTCTTCCTACTATAGGATTTATCACTTTGATAGTCCATGTCAAAACCATGTGTAGAAACTATGGTTTTTGTGATTCATTAATCTAATATTAAATTTCATGTAAAGTTAGCCATTCAATGCCTAATTTCTATGGAAGTGGTCACTTTAATGGTTCATAAATGCCTAGATTTTCCATATGAATGTGTAGTACATATTATCTAACACACTAGATACAAATGATACATCTCTCATGAAGGATTCCTTTTTAATCATTTATAGCCTTCCCCTCTAGTAATTTTTCAATGATGAGTAGATATTTTATTTAAATTCTACTCAAAGTTTAAAGCACTATTTAGGGTCTTCTTCTCCTACACACATAAATACTTCCCTACCAGACACAAAACCTATACAATATCCTTTTGCACCTACACCTACCCTTTTAAAGGATAAGGAATAGATCATCTTCCAAGATATCATTTCTAGGTCTCAAATCTTATAATGATGCCTCATGTTCATCCACTTGTTAAAATAATAGAATGAGGAATGATACCCATGCAACAAATACATTTTCCACAATTTGATCATCCTCTTGTGGCTTCTACTATTCCTAGACATACCCCTCTTTAAGGAAAGGGAAATAAACCCATATAATTGGACCTATTTCCTACATACCTAAATAAACTCAACCTCCATTTGTAGCTCCAATTTCTCCAACTATTCCCATGAAAAAAGTATGAAATAAAATTAAAGCACAAGTTACACTATGTGAACTAGAAGAACCTCAAAATCCACTTTGTAGGAGTATTTGACCTCCTATTATAAGTATGAAGGAAACTACACAATCAAATAAGATGGATCCTAGACCTCCTCCTACAAATACATCCTATCCCAATCATTAATACACTAACTGTTAAGGAATCAAGATCAGTTATAGAGAACAATAATAGTCTTTGTTTATAGTTTCCAGATTGTATCTAAGTCTAAAATATTTGATATATTATTACAGAGATTAGTAAGTGTAAATATTGCCAAAGTTATTAATTTGTAGGCTTTTTATGATATATAATTACCATTGTGATTGATTATTTCTCACAACAAGCATCGATATTAAATACCTACATATTTTGGTGAAGAGTCATGTCTACGTAGAGGCATGACCATACGTGGCTTATGCCACATAGGGTCATAACCCTACGTAAACATAACTTATAATATAACTATCGTGCTTTACAATAATACTGATAACACTATCATGTATCATGTATATGTTAAGACATTCATAAGCAATGTAGATGAGTATCGTATATATTTTGATACACTCATTTTTCTTATGAAAGTCAACATTCGTTCATTTTGGGCTATCAATAATGCATTAGCATTAAGCTGGATCATATTTATATATATGCAATCTCATTTGAAATTATATATATATATAT
>MU228524.1:223266-241096 GCA_018584345.1 Thuja plicata | reverse complement strand
GTTAGCCTCCTAGGTTTTGTTACAGCATTGTTTTGGTGAATCACCTCAGTAGTTTAGATTTGTTTCAAGGCATATCCTTCTACCCCTTTTTCCTCCTCAGAAGTAGTTTAGGTGATCACAAGGAGGTGGCCGGCCTATGATCCGGAGATTCGTCCCCATTCACCAAATTGGGAACGTTTCCATGTTTCAACAGGTTTGCAAGGTTTCACACTTTGTACTATGGGTGCAAACCTGATTGACAACAGAAATATTGCATGGTTACCTAGTAAGTATTCAATTTAAGAGAACTAATGACAATAGTAGCTTGTACATCAAAGAAGGAACTCAGAACAAGATACTATTAGCAGAGATATTTGTTGATGATATACTATTCACTGGACATGATGATTTATGAAAAGCTTTCTCTGAAGCTATGAGTAAGGAACTTGAGATGTCTATATTTGGATAAATCAAATTCTTTTTTGGTTTACAAGTTCATCAGATGAAGGATGGTATCTACATTACTTAGTCTAAATACATCAAAGACATATTGAAGAAATTTGGAATGGAAGATTCCAGACCAGTTGGGACACCTATGTCTACTAGACATAAGTTGTCTAAGGATGATGACTCAAAGGAGGTAAATCAAACTACCCACAAATCCATGATTGGTAAACTTCAATATGTTGTTCACACTAGACCTAGTATTGCATTAGCAGTTGGTAATGTTGCAATGTTTTCAGCTAATCCTAGAGAGAATCATTTGATGGCTATCAAAAGGTTTCTGAGACATCTTATGGTTATTGAAGATTATAGATTATGGTATAAGAAAGGAGGGAACTTTTATTTGAAAATTTTTACTGATGCTAATTGGGCAGGGAATGTTGATGAAAGAAAGAGCACTAGTGGTGGAGCATTATTTCTTGAAAAGAGGTTAGTCTCTTGGACCAGAAAGAAACAAAACTGCATTTCTACGTCTACACTAGAGGCAGAGTATGTTGCTACAGCAGTAAATTATTCAAATATCATATGGTTCAAACAATTGTTGTTAGGAACGAAGGAGGAAATCAAAGAACCATTTATTATCTACTGTGACAACACTAGTTCTATTAAAATTTCAAAGAACCCTATGATGCATACTAAGACTAAGCATATTGCAATAAAGTATCATTTCTTGAGAGAATTGGTTCAAGACAAGGAAGTAAGGTTGGAATATGTGAATAATAAAGAACAAATTGTAGACATATTCACAAACCTTTACCTAAGGATGCATTGTTGTATCTTAGAGGAAAACTAGGGGTGATGCATCAACCAAGCTACAAAAAATATTTAACATGTTGATGCAGATTGTCAGAGATCATTGCATATGAATTAGTACATCCTGTACACTACAATTTCATTGGATGGAGTCTTTGGCATCTGGATGTTAAAGAGGGAGAGATTATTGATGTCATGCCAAGGAAATTATTAAGGAAAATATTATTGATGACAGAGGGAGGAATTTATCAAAAACAAAGATTGATGTAAGAGGGAGAAATTTGTATTTTAGTGATTGTGAAGATAGAGGGAATTTTCTAGATGAGAATCAGAATGAAGATAAGGACATTAAGAAAAAAATATCCTTGCTTTTGTGTCTCTAAAATTCTTTTTATTATGACATGTTGTGTTTCCATCAATGCCAAAGAGGATGTATGCACAAATATAATGATGTTAGACAAATGTCTTTACCTAAACTGAGCACTGTCAGTGTATGCCAAGCTCTCTCAGGCATTGAAGAAGACCAAATTGATTTTTAGTTCTAACTAGGTTTACGTGGGAAATATAGTAACAGTCAGGCATTGAAGGATTACAGTGTTAACTGAGTTATACTTTTAGTGTCAGCTGACTAACAATAATTTACACTTTATGTTTAGTTGGTTATATGCAGTCGATAGACCTAAGTTTTATTATTTATTTGGAAGGTTATTCAAGCCAACTTGAGAATGACTGTCATATTTATACAAGCTCAAGTTTTTATTGAATGTGTCAGAAGGAATAAGTGGAAGAGTTCATTTGATATGAAGAGTGAAGGCAAAATTGAGATTCTGATTAAGAAAAGAACATCCAGATAGAGCTCCAATAGAATATTTGATCAGTGAGGATCTTGTTTAAAACTAGAGCAGAGATATGAATTAGAAAAGATAGTTGCTTCATCAAACAGGTCAATCCATTGTTACTCTCTAACAATTGTAACAGTGATCCAAATCTCTTTACAGAGTTGACTTAACAGTCTTTCATAAATCCTCTCACAAGGTGACATTTCTACATTGAAGTGTTTGAAGACTTCTAACAAGGACACTCCTTACAGGGTGATTAAATTTTCTAACAGGATCACACCTAACAATGTGTTTTGTAACCTTTAACTGGGGTGTCTCCTAACATGGATCACTTCAGAAGAGTGAAAAACACTAACTAGTTTCAATTGGTGGTTTTACCAAATTCGGTTTCCATGTTAAATATTAGTGTCATCTGTGTACATGTTATTTTCTAAACATGTTTTATGTTTCTGCATGCAATCACTAAAGGATAATCACAATTAAATATCTTAAGATTGCTTTGTTAACCAAGTAACAACAAAATATCTTTGTTAATCGAGTAATAGTGATAAGTTTGATTAAGACATCTAAGGGAATTGGATTTGTTTTTGTGGTATCTGATTCAACCCTCCCCACTTAGTTTTTCAACCCATTTACAATATTAAGTTCATCTTTTATGCTATACTTAAGACCATTTATATACCTAGCAAGTTTCTACTTTTCACTTTCATACATCTTTGCCTTAAGAGTTAAATTATGAAATTTTTGGGTATAAGTACTTACATCTAGGTCCTTTTGTTTTATATTTTGTAGCTTCTTGTGGAGCATTACCTCATAGTCCTTAGGGAAAAAATCCCTTTTGATTTTATTCATCATCATCTTCCATTTTGTGATGAAGTTCTTGCCTTCTTCAATCCTCTCATTTTGGAGGAAGTTCCCCCAACTCAAAGCTGGTCCTTTCAATCTGAATTTTGCTATCTTTACCCCCTAATTTGTGGGTATATCTTCAAATCCAAAATGAATATCAAGAGCCTCTATCCACATTATTTATCCTTAAAGAGATCCTCCTATCTCCCTCATCTCCTTCAAACATGATGTATTCTCCTTTTCTTCCCAAACAAAGTCTTAGTGGCTCTGATACCACTTGGTGCAGAGTGAACAACAAGAAGAGTAGACTTATGCCTACCATTTCCAAAAGTTGGTTAGTGTCCCAAAATTACTATCAAATTCCAATAGGATACTTACACTTTCCCAAATATCTGCAAGTCCTTGAATCCCTTCAGCACAAGCTGATTCATTCCTGACTTTCTCAACTCCAATCTTCAAGTTCTTAGAGACAATCTCTCCAAACTAGCCTCAAAATGTAATATTGGTTCAACCCACTCTAAAACTTCTAATGAGGGTTGTAACCTTACAATATACTCCTGAGGATTGAATTTCAACAATCAATTAGTCTCTACAAAACCCTTCTCATAAAAATCTTAGTTTAGACCTTAATCCTACTAGGTCTACAACATTATTTCTTGTTTCAATTTGGGCAGTGAACATGGGACCAAGCCTATTAAATATTTTTTTTAGGATCCTCCTATATGATCCTTACAAACCTTAAAGTAATAGACACCAACCCTACTCCTGCACCCTCAAACTGTCACACTAACACTCTAGCCTAATTGATCAGTTTATACTAGGGCCTAATGGAATGGTTCAAGGATGGGAAGATGGACTTGATGTAGTCACTTGTTCATCTTCTATAAACTTTAAATGGTGAGAAACATTCTACAACTTAGACCCACAAAACTCTTCTACTGCTATTGCATGCAATCTTGTTCTTCACTAGCTAAATACATGACATATATTTAGCCTAGGGCATCAACATAGAAGCACTCGATGAAATACCAGACACTTGATCCTTTGAAGTATTAATGTACATTGCCTTAAATTGTATTTCACCAAGGGGCATCAAATTCCATAGGTGAACACACAAGTTAGGGCCAGATCTTCACGGCAAACCACAATTCAGAGGGTTTAAGACTAGTCACAACAGAAATAGCTCTAACGTGCACAAATCAATACAAAATTAACTAAAAACAAATGCAACAAAAATTATATTCATTAAAAATCACTACAATGTCAATTAATTAGAAGGTTCAATCCATACACAATCATACAATGAAGAAATGCTCAGAAAATTATGCTTTTTTAATTAAAATTTGCTTCAGAATGTGTCCTGTCTCAATATCTTGATCTGAAAGGCTTCTTACATCTTAAATTCATCCACTCAACTGATCCAACCTATTCAAATATGGTTATGACCATTGGCATCAGAGTTGCAATATTTCAAGCAACTTTTCAAAAAGTTGCTTGAGCAACATTTTCAAAATTGAAAACATTTTGTCAAGTGCAAACAACAATGTGACTAATGCATCCCTCCAAGTTGGGAATGACCCAAAACACTTAGGAATAATGAAAAATGTCTTAACAAGACCTTAGAAAGTACTCTGCAACCTCTAAGATAGAATTCATTAAAAACTCCTAAAGCATGTCCAGTGAACTAAGGAAACTTATGATTTATAAATCAACCAAAAGATCCTTGTCCACACAAGATGGACCAAAAATACATATAATAGGATGGTTCTAAGACTAATCCCTTATTACAATTGAAAACAAAAAATGAAAATGAAATAGAAGAATTAGGTGCCCTGCACTAGATAGGCCCCTCTCCTTATCAATAAAGCGCTAAGGGATTAGATCATAGATCAATCAATAGTTGGGGCACCATGAGCCCTTTCCCCACACAACCAATGACTCATGAGTGTTTCATTGATTCCATCGATTCTTCTAGTCTCTTGGGTGTTGATATAGAGGTGAAAAGTGGTGTGCTACTCTTGGCCTCATTGCAGGTTGAGGCCTAACATAAGAGCCCCCTTGGTACCCATATGCAAAATTCCTTAGCCCCAACCTTTAGGCACTCGATTGAACCCCCCAATTCTATAGTATGTTCCCCATACTATAGAAGTGGGAAATTCCGATAGGGCCCCATTCTTCCTATCAGATAGGGCCCCTCTATCCATCCCACCCCTACCTCTTCCTATCTATATTAGGGGTCCTCCTTAGGGAGGGTTTACCTCCCACTTCCATTAATTCTATAGGGTGATACTTTAGCCCCCCACCTGAGTTGGGTGGGAATATAGTTGCAGAATTAAAGCTATAGTGTAGCTACAATGGGGTGGGGGTAGGGCTACCCGACACTATAGTGGGAGAGATATAGAAATGGGGGGTGGATCCATAAATGACCTCTCTTTTTTACAAGCCCCATCCAAACTATCTAGTGATGTCCCCATCCTTCCTATCCAAACCATATAAACTATCCACCTTTCCCACTATATAAGGAGGTGGAGGGAGGGGGGAGAAGGGGGAACTCTAAGATAGGATGAGGGAGAGGGAATGTGTCAATTTTAAACCGGTAGAGTGCATAAATGACCTTCAAATTGATGGGATCCCACACTTGTAGCATTTGTGATCTCCTCAACTATTTATCAGAAGGATCAAGAAATAGAGGAGTTGTCTCGTATGTCCCCCTCTTCTTCCCGACATGCTATGGTGCCCTAGTTCCATAGAGTGAGTCGAGCTTATGTATAGATATTTTTTAGAGAAACTACAAATGAAGAGTGGTGCACATCCATGTACTATCTACTTGCTCTAGGGACTTCACTATCACCAAAGGAGTCCCAAGAAGCATCAAACATTTTGGATGAGATCCATGGAGCAATTTTTGGAAAGGGAGCACTAGTTGCCGATGCAACCTCAAGAGAAGTGAAGGATGAGATAGGATTTTATGAAATGAAAATGGTGGCTACTATGGCAGTTCCTTCTAAACCTGGAAAATGTCTGAAAGCACTTGATATGGAACTATCGAGCAAGGGAAACAATACAATGAGTAAATACTTGGAATACAATATGGGGATGACAGCTAGGAATACAAGGGAGCGACCAATAATTAGGTTGAGAAGAATGTAAGTTTGTATCCTATGTATTTCAGTTCTCCATACACCTTTATAGGCAATGAGTAAACATAACGATCATTTAAATACTACAATCAAGATATTTTCTCATTTCATTATTTCACAATAACTTCTTCTGAACCCTTTTCTTTAAGAGATAACACCCTCATTCCTAGATACAATATTTCATACTAAATCTAAGTTTATTTCCTTTTTAAATGGATACATTATGTAATAAAAGAGTCATGATCAAGTATCACAATAAAATTTCCTTTAGCATAGGGGTATGTGTAGGATCATAGTATGCCAAAAACTGGCGATGTGAAAAAATGAGCTTTTCACTTGTCCAAAAGCCCACCCAAAAGTTTGTTGAATTTTTATTAGGATTGGGTGTTAGTACACCTGGCCAAGCCAAAATCCAAAGATAAATCATTATTGGATATCTGATAATATCGAATATCAGACATTCATCAGTGATAATATATTGTTGCTTGCGGGTGCATTCAACATTTTCATTATGAAAACATTGAAGCAGCCAAGCAAGCATTTTTGGATATCCATTACACATCATATATTTAATTTTCTATAGTATTGTGGTAAGTTAAATGTATAAGTTTCATTGTTGTTTTTGGTTTTTGAATTGAAATTTGTAGTTTTTTAAAAAAAACTAGGGTTGAAATGATATTATTTATTGTTTTTTAAAATTGATTATAAACTAGGGTTGAAATGATAAAAACTAGGGTTGAAATTTATATTCTTTATTTTTTAATGTTTTTAAACCAGACATGGATTCAAACCAATCAAAAAACCCTCCCAATGAGTCCGCGAACAATCTAGAACCACCTCAAAATAATTCCCCGCCTTCAGAAGACCAACAAGTCTCAAACCCTCAACCATTATAGGATCTCATAAGAGACAATCTAAATCAACTTATAGGATATCAAACCACATATGCAAATATCACCACATTGTGCCCCATGTTTTCCACATTGAACTCCATTATTGAAAGCATGGAGAAACTCACAGAGAAACACAATGCTGCACTTCTTTGGTGGGAATCCATGCACCCCTAGTTTGATGATGGGCTTGACTATGATCAAGTTATGGATCTAAGTATAATAAAACATGATATATGTAACATTTTTTGTTGATCCCAAAATCAGTTTAAAAGTGGACCCTAAACAAACTAAGTTGTCAATTAAATGGTGCACAAATGATGCAATACTTGAAAACTTTTGGGATCACTGATGGATGGTTTTTGATAGACCACCTCAAAACAATTTGGATTTCCCATTCTATTTCATAAGAAAATTGTATGATGAATTTGTGCTCGGTCACAAGGTAATTATTGGAGGATGAGATAGAACCAGGGCATAGGCTTAGGTGCTCCTCAGGATAGGCCAGGGGCACAATGGGTGAAATCCTGTATATATGTCCCCCCTCCTAAGATTTTAACACCTCCTACAATGCAACATCCTGATATTATTCCTGAGGTCGACTCACAGACTATTCAATCCATTCACACCTTTAGTGATCTACTTATCAAGCAAAGTGCAACATTGTTTCCTTCTTGTGCTGATGCTTCTGGCCCTTCCACATCCTCCATGAGATCACATATTTGTGTGCCCCATACCTGCATTATGTGAAATAATATGTGCTTGGTTCCCCTTAATGATAGTGATGCATATAACTACATCTCCAAGGTAGAGGATACTACACAACACACGATAGGCACTGAAGCACCCCATGGAGATGTGCATCAGGGGCATACAGAGCCATGGACTCCTATTATAGTAAGAGTAAACAATCAACTTGTTACATTGTATTTAATTTTAAAAATTCATATTTTTAATATAGTTTTATTATAATGATTGCCCACTTACATTTTTTTATGTGTTTCATTTATGTCTAGTTGATGACAGAGGAGGAGATGACACAGGTGGAGGGGTCCATGCTTTTGGCCATTTCATTTAGCCTTGTCACTTCCATGGTACATATTTTTTAATGTACTCATTGGTTTCCTTTTATTATAATAGTATATACATCTATTTTCTAATTTTTATGATCATCTTATTTCATACTGATGCAGGTTTCACCACTTGCCACTGGGGGGCAATGTGAGGGGGTTTAGGTGTCTGGTGTTGAAAAGGGAAAGGCAATTAAGTATCTTAAATTTTTTATGCATACATGTATACTTGTCACTTGTACGTACTCATTTTTAATTACATGTTTTATTTGACAGAGGGTGGTGTCTGATGATGTTGTGAGACCGGTTCGCCACAATAGAATCACAGGCATCTCAATTCACAGTGATAGCCCCACAGTACATATATTTCTAAATTTATTTATGTGTATATGTTTACTATGATCAAGTCATGATTGTATAAAGTATTTGTTTGACTTTTGTAGGTCACCCCTAGTTTGAGAGAGGTACCATGCCAAGGGTTTGTATCGTTGATGACCCAACCAACATTTCCTGAAGAAAGTTCAACACAGGTAAGCTCTAATGTTAATTCAATTATTTTAGAAACATGAATTTTATACCAAGGATTTAACATTAAATAGCATAAGTCATAGATCAATCTCATGTTCGCAAACATATATATAGGTCAGAATCGACATTGGTGACATTGTCCCTTCACTACCAAGGACATGTATTAGGTCTCCTGACCACATGAGGAGATAGAGAGGTGAGGTACATGAGAGTTCAATTTTTTTCAAAATTATTTATTATTGTTGACTATGATTTTAAAATTTTATTTATTATTTAGAGAAACCATATAAATTAAATAATCTAACTTGGGGTTTCACTTTTGTGTTTGAATGCAGGATCCATCATAGCTAAAGAGTAGTTTGAAGAGAATTCACTTTGATTATCCATGAGTAGAATAGGGTGTCCTAGAAATATTTTTAGTTGAACTTCTTATTTTGAGATGCCATATGGCACATTTTGAGATGGCGTATGCCATATTGTATCTAGATATGTTGATTTTGTAAATTTTTTGAGATGAAATGTGCCACATTTTGTACAAAACTATTTCATATATACATATCTACATATTCATTTCTGATTATTTTATCTTTGTCATGTGTTCTAGGATGTATCATTTCCATATTATATCTTTGGCATGTGTTCTATGTATGTATTATTTCCATATTATGTCTTTGTCATGCATTGTATTATGTATGTATGTTCATTTTCATATTATATATTTTCCGTGCGTTGTATGTATGTATTATTTTCATACTACATCATCATTCTCCATTAGCCATCTGGTGCACTATACTTTTGAGAGCACCAAAATGTTGATTGCAAGATTCATGGTAGATATGATTGCAATTGATTAATGTTTTTTCAAATGCATTATGTTATTTAACATTTTTTTTACATGTATTTATTTGAAAGACTCCATTGTTGTGATGTTGGAATAACTAAACCTCTGATTTGGTTTTCAATTTGCCTTATTCATACATGTGGCATGCCCACTGAGACAACCTTTGATCCTTTATAGATTTGGTTGTCATTTGATTAATGTTATTATTTTGGTGTTACACCATGTTTGAATATATCTATAACTACTTTCCATGCTTTGTTTATAATCCTTGCAGTCAATCTAATGAAATCTCTTTGCATCATTCTATTAAATAATTAACGTGCCTTGTATTTCTATTAAAAGAAGTTCAACATTTTTTCTTTACACTGTTCAAAAAGTTCAACACATCTTATTTACATTGTAGTTCAACGTACTTGGTTTACATTGTTCAAACAATTTAACATGCTTCGTTTATGCTTGTATATTCCTTTGATGGATTTTATCAAAAAATTTAATGTTCTTTTTTTTATGCTTTGGTATTTTCTTGAGACATTAAGTAAATTAGCTTGTGTATATCCTCTATTTCTACACTTCACGTTGGCATTTAGGAAAACAACTAACATGATTCACACACATTTTGTAATCACATTATCTCATTGCTTGAGGTGACATCCTAGAGACACTGTTTGAAATAGAAAACATGTCTTGAATAGTTCCACATGTTGTAAAAATAAAAATGATTTTTATGCCTTGTATGTTCTTCCACATCTCTCATTTGTCTATCTGAGCTTGCAATCTGCTATGTGCATTTTCTTGAAAGTATTTGAATCTTTCTTAATACATCCAATCTATGCATATCCTACAAATCTCCTTAAAATATTCATGTGTATTTTATTCTTTGTGCTTCCACGACACATTCTCCCTACTTGGCTCAAGCCTAATGAACATTGAAATCATTACATTCTATGAGAGAAAATCTCTTTGAGGCTCTCTGTCAAATCTAAATAATCTGAGTGGAATCTCATAGAATGGAGCTATGTGATTGTAGGCCTTCCCAAGAAGGTCCTTTTTCAATTCATGGATCTTTGATATCTCTCACGAGGTTCCAGATATGGATGTCCAAAAATCACTGCCCAATTTGGCTTAGTGCACCTTGGGAACACTTCGATCTGACATGCGCTGGAACATTTTTGATAATATGTGAGAAAAGAAAGGTCTCCCCTAGTGTTTAATCGACCAATTGGAACTGATAGAGATGACATTTTGGTCCCATGACGAACGGTTTGAAAGATGCACCATTGAGAAACTTTCAACTGAGCAACAATGCAACATTTTGCACCAACAAAGATTGGGTCACCAAATGGAATCTGAGTGGAATATCCCAGAACTGAGATACATGCTTGTAGAGCTTCCCAAGATGGTCTTTGTGCACTTCATGGATTTTTGATATCTTAGATGAGGTCTGAGATATGGATGTCCAAAAATTGCTGCCCAGTTTGTCTTAGTGCAACTTGGGAGCACTTTGGTCCAACATGCGCCAAAAAATTTTTGATGCTATGTGAGCCAAGAAAGGTCACCCCAAGCATTTAACCTTCAAACTAGAGCTGATGGAGCTAACGGTTTGGTCCCACAATGAATGGTTTGAAAGACACACTATTGAGTAACGTTCAACTGAGTAACAATGCAACTTTTTGCATCAACCGAGATCGCATCACCAAATGGAATCTAAGAGGAATCTAACAAAACCAAGCTACGTGCTTGTAGGCCTTCCCAAGATGGTCCTTGTGCACTTCATGGATCTTTGATATCTCTTATGAGGTCTGAGATATGGATGTCCAAAAATCACTGCCCAATTTAGCTTAGTGCACCTTGGGAACACTTTGGTCCAACATGTGCCAAAAAAAAATTTATGCTATGCGAGAAAAGAAAGGTCTCCCTAGTTTTTACCTGGCCAAATGGAACCTATGGAGCTGACAATTTGGTCCCACAATGAACGATTTGAAAGATGCAACATTGAGAAACTTTCAACTAAGAAATAATGCAACTTTTTGGACCAACCAAGATCGGGTTGCCAAATAGAATCTAAGTGGAATCTCCTAGAATAGAGCTATAAGCTTGTAGGCCTTCCCAATATGGTCCTTTTGCACTTCATGGATCTTTGATATCTCTCATGAGGTCTAAGATATGGATGTCCAAAAATTGCTACCCAATTTGGCTTAGTGCACCTTGGGAACCCTTCGGTCTGACATGCACTAGAATGTTTTTGATGCTATTTGAGTGAAGAAAAATCTCCCCTAGTGTTTACCTGGCCAACTTGAGCTAATGGAGATGACAGTTTAGTCCCACGATGAACGATTTGAAAGATGCACCATTGAGAAACTTTCAACTGAGCAACAATGCAAATTTTTGCACCAACCAAGAACAGGTCGCCAAATGGAATCTGAGGGGAATCTTGAAGAACAAAGCTATGTTCTTGTAGGTATTCCCAGGATGGTCCTTGTGCACTTCATGGATCTTTGATATCTCTCACGATGTCTGAGATATGGATGTCCAAAAATTGCTACCCAATTTGGCTTAGTGCACCTTGGGAACACTTTGGTCCAACATGCGCTGAAATGTTTTTGATGCTACATGAGAGAATAAAGGTATACCCTAGTGTTTACCTAGCCAAATAGAGATAATGGAGCTAATGGTTTGGTCCCATGATGAACGGTTTGAAAGATGTACCATTCAGAAACTTTCAACTGAGCAACAAAGCAACTTTTTGCACCAACTGAGATCAGGTCTCCAAATGGAATCTGAGTGGAAGCTTTGAGAACCAAGCTATGTGCTTGTGGGCCTTCCCAAGATGGTCCTTTTTCACTTCACAGATCTTTGATATCTTTCATGAGGTATGAGATATGGATGTCCAAAAATCACTTCCCAATTTAGCTTAGTGCACCTTGGGAACACTTCGGTCCGACATGTGCTGAAACATTTTTGATGCTATGCGAGTGAAGAAAGGTATCCCCTAGTGTTTACCTAGCCAACTGGAGCCAATGGAGCTAATGGTTTGGTCCCACGATGAACGGTTTGAAAGATTCACCATTGAACAACTTTCAACTGAGCAACAATGCAACTTTTTGCAACAACGGAGATCGGATCGTCAAATGGAATCCAAGTGGAATCTCCCAGAACTGAGCTACATGCTTGTAGGAATTCCCAAGATGGTCCTTTTTCACTTCACAAATATTTAATATCTCTCACAAGGTCTGAGATATGAATCTCCCAAAATTGCTACCCAATTTGGCTTAGTGCACCTTGAGAACACTTCGGTCTAACATGCGCCAGAACGTTCTTGATGCTATAGGAGAAAAAAAGGTCTCCCCTATTATTTACCCACCCAAATAGAGATGATGGAGCTGAGTTTTTAGTCCCATAATGAACGGTTCTTGATTCTCTTGAATTGTTAGTGGTATGTCAATGGTAGAGAAGCATAGACTAGATGATCGATTCCCCATAACTTTTGATGGGTATTGTTTCAAGAACCAAAAATGGATAAATTATATTCTCTCATGTGCCCCAAGGTATCCCAAGTGTTATATTTGTGGATTTCAAGGTTTGAATGGTACTTCCTTTATTAAGTGCCCCAATTAGCCCTTCCAAGCCAAAGCGAGGGTTCCTAAGTTAGAGGAGTTTTACAATGTTTCAAGACTTGTCCTTTTGGGAAAAGTGCTGCCCCAAATAGTACTCTTTGATAATGTAATTAATTTCCAAGGACCTTTGGGATATTTGGAAGTAAAACTAGAAAAGGTGTTCTATATAGATGAATTTTTCATCTAATTCTGCATCTTTTTGCAATTGTACAGAACAATACATATGAATAAGGGCTTGAGACCAATTGAATAAGTTGAGGATTGGAAATAAATTTCATTTTCAACAAGTTTGGGCTCCTGAATAATTAAGCCTACACCAATTGGAGAAGTATATGTAATATCTATACAACAAATGACCACCGTGATAGAACTACAATTGACCACCGACTTAGTACTACATTATTTTGTTACTATGTGGGATTCACAAGTGAATGATTGTACACACATTTGCACAAACAAACCACAATTTATTTGAATCAAATACTTTACTAAGTTTTGAACACATTAAACAAAGCCTTATATTTTATTGTACAAGAATTTATAAGACATCTTATTGAACACATTTGAAACAAAGCCTTAGGAATTTTTTGTCAAATATTTTCATTCTTGCATGTATTTCATCGTTATACAAGTTTGAATGTACACACCACCTTTCATACAAAATCATTGTATATCATTGATACAACATATTATGAATAAATATATCAATGTTATCAAAAGCCCAAGATATAGAATTTCTCAAAATATTAGATACACAACTATATATCAAAATTTTAAGTGTCATTTCTTCTCCTAAAGTGTATAAGTTTAACACATGGTAATAAATGACATCTACATTACAATCCCTAAATTTTGAAGGCACAAGAAAAAATAAGTTTACAGGTTGACAAAAAGATTATGAATGTATAAGTAACTCAACGAACCAAAGAACATGACTATCCAATGCATAGTGAAGTTTACCGTCATAAAAGATATGGGCTAATTAAATGCACACCTCAATCTCCTTTATATATCATATATGTATCCAAAGGCACTTACAGTCCACATACAAAACCAAGTTTATTTGATATAAGGCAAAAAAATACAATGAATGTATTGAATGTAACCATAATGAACATGGAAAACCTTGTATTGAGTTTCACGTACCTACTGAACTGTTCCTGAGTGGTCATCTCTCTGCTTGAGGGTATTCAATATTTCTTCATGATCAATAGTACTAATAGTCCAAAGTTCCTTTGTCTTTGGTTTTCCTTGATGTTTTAAAAACTTAACATTGGCTGCTATAAAAAGGTGTGAATACATGAGAATGGTTTTGTTCTTCTCGTAGTCTTCAAACATGGGAATACCATTATTTATAATCATTTATGTGTGCAACCATGTTCCCACAACAACATGTGACCCTGTTGGATATGTGAATATATCATCATCTGTTGTCGGTTGTGCAAGTTTATTCTTTCCTCATACACAATGCTCTAACCAGTGATCTGATCTCTCATCATTCCTTTGTGGTGCAACCAATGCAAAAACATGTCCTGGCTGTAGAAGATTTGACAGATGGTTGTAGCTGGGTGAACAAGCCATGTCATCATTTATTACAAAGAGTGTGATAGATAAAGGATTTAGATAATGTGGAACCCATGTATCGACCCACTCACTTGACTCACACTGATCCCAATGACACTGAAGACACATCAAAAAAAAAAACAAGCCAACTCTCATGTCTAAATGGTCCATGTACTAGCATCTAAGCTTCAAAATGAATGCATTTTTGAAGAATCTTTCACAGTTTGACAATCCAACCTATCTCCAATTGTGCCCAAACTTTGACCAACCAAAATAATCTGCACACCACTGAATCAAGATCCCCCCTATGACAATGATGAAGTACACCAATCAACAATAAAATGAGCATCAAGGAGTTCTACACCTAAAATATTCAATTGGTCCTTAACTAGAGCTCTCTTTACACATGCACCTGCTCCATCATGCTCCCCTTTTCCATGACCAACCTAAAAAAAATCCAAATATGAGGTACACCTCTCTCTACATGAATTCTATATAACCAATAAAACATACAAGCATTAATGAATTGACCTGTGCAATTATCTGACCAAACAAGATGTCTATCTATAGAAATATCATTTTCCCACACCCACTCAAAAAAATTCTCAAAGAAATTTTGGATATACTGGTGAGAGTGAGATATATAATTGCTCATTTAAAGATGGTATTCTTTGATTATCTTTCAGTAATATTTTGTACTATCATGGAAATGTCTATATGTTATGTGGACAAAAATAACAACCTGAATAGAATTGTAATATTGATCTTGTAACTCATTTGGGGCTGCAATGTATAGTTCTCTTCAAATTCAATGACCGATATAATAGTGCCAAGTGGGAAAGTCTCCTTACAAATCCTGAATTGTTGATCCAAAAACTAAGACCTGTGACTATGCTTTGCATACTTGTAAAAAAGATTCTTCCTGAAATCTGAAATAAAATCAGCTACATTGCATTCTTTTCTAACCAACTCACATCTAGAACCTTCACCTCCACTTTTGAATTTATATTTAACGGTTTCCTATACCTTTTTTTGGACAATTGTCTTTCCAAAATCATGTTTGCAACCCTCATGAAAACATGAAACAAACTTCACTATCCTACCACACTCTAAGCACTTGTCATTTAACTAATCTTGCGTATAAAAGAAACATCCATCATCTCTAGGGCATAAGAAATGATCTAGCAAGTCTCTTGATGATTTTGGAAGAGCACTTGCACCACACTCCTCCAACATTTCACTAGTATGCAAAGTAAAATGAATGGATTGTAACAATTCATGATGCATTGAAAACTCCACATGGTATTTGCAACAACAAGTATTTCGAATCTTAAGAGGCACACACAAAAAAGGCTTGAATGCTTCAAAAGATCTTTGTGATATTTGCAATGTTGGATGTGTCTCACAATTTTTTTTGAGCAACATTGTTTGACTCACCTCCAAATAATGTTTTGGATGCGGGGTGCGGTCTTGAATGCCAATTCTGAACTTCAAGACATCCTTAACATTTGGTGACACTCTTGAGTTAGATTTCCAAAATAGTTGAATTTGATCCTTGACACTATTGGTAATATTATTATCACGACGTGGAATTCTCCCACCATAAGCCTATGTATCATTTTGAAGAGGATCATCAAGTCTTTCTCTTCTTACAAGTTCTCTATCCAAAGTTTTATGATTTAGGTTCAAGTCATGACAAGTTTGTCTCATCAAACAAGCCTTTTTCAAATGATGACTTACTAAGGAGGTTGTAATATCCCTCCTAGTGGCTATCTTGTCTCTTTCTGTGGTATTCTTCCCAATGGAATTGAGAGCACTAAAAAATATTTCTCACAATAATAACATTCCTCTCCTTTTTCTTCTTCACACTAATCTTCAATTTGACTAGAATAGGTCTCATCTTATTGATCTTTAAAAACTGTACAAACAATTGACATTGCTCAACCAATGTCTTGTGGCTAAAAAATTGATCAAAAAGTTTTGAAACCCACAGCTGAACAGTTCTCTCTGATCGCTTGCCATCAAAATTTCTTATTATGTTCTCAACAATTTCAAGTAACCATTTTGTTGTTCTTGAAGGTATCAAATTTTATGTTTGTCTTTCTTCCACACAAGAGACTTCATTTCTTAATTTGGAGATGTAAAACACTGATTTGGTTCTTGTGCACCATTATCATTGTCAATTCCTTCATACTCGATCAACGGCTCGTCATTGTCAATGTCCACACTTCCATTGTCCACATATATGTGTTCCTTTTCAAAACCTATATTTTCATCTTCAATCCCTACATTCTCATTTTCAATATTATTGTCATAAATCATTTCAAATTCATGTTCTTCTTCACTTGAAACTGCATTTAAGGGTGGGCCTATGCCCACATATTCATCAATATTTAACATACCTTGTCTCTTGTTCTGATGGGTAACCCTATCCATTTCTCTATACACTTCAAGCTCTTCATTTGTGAGCTTCCTCTTTTTTTTATCCTTTCGACGACTACTACTCCCCATGGCAAGACCAAAAAGGTGATGCAAAAACCTTTGATAATATATAGATTCTAACAAAAAGGGTGAAAAGTGGTTTTTTGTCTTTCACAACTGATTTCCTGTGATATTCTCTGCAGAAAAATGTGCTTCTTGGTCAAGGACCTAGAGAATCAATTTTTTCTTTTGGACACCACTAAAACATATCGGATATCAGATAATATCAGATATCTCATATTATCGGACATAAGATATTATTGGATATCCAATATCTCCCACCCAAATTTGGCTTGGACCTTTTCATTTTCATCCTATTTTGAATGTTTGTTTTACTAAATTCAGTACTATTTTATTTTAATAATATTAATATTAATATTATATTTATATTGTTATTAATATTAATATTATTTTATTATATAAATATTAATAGCTCTCTCTCTCTCTCTCTCTCTCCTAGGTATTATTGTTATAATATAAATATTAATAAATAATTAATGCTAATATTATACTATTATACAATAGAGAAATAAATAATAATAACATAATATTAATTTATATAATATAATACTAATATTTAAATAATTATATAATACTAATACTATTACATAATATTAATTTATATAATATAATACTAATATTTAAATAATTATATAGATCCCCTAGATATGGGACTGCCAAAGCTAAAAGGGGAAGGAAATCTTTAAAAGAATTGAGAGAAGCAGATGGTCAGGTTAGAGAGCAACCAAAGATCAGTGATATCTTCAATGTTGGGAAGGGGA
>MU228524.1:174447-197261 GCA_018584345.1 Thuja plicata | reverse complement strand
TTGTTAGGACATCATAGTGGTTAGATAATTCTAGAAATAGGTCAACATCAAGGAAAACATCAGGCACTAACAACCTACCCAAACCAGATATCCAAGGGTTTGATACAGGGATAGGCTTATCAGAATTCTTATAAAAGTAATTAAATAGAGAATAACCTGTTGTTCCTGGGGTTACTACATCTCTGATGTCCTTGAAGTCATCTTTGAAAACACCAACATCAATCTTCCTATTTTGAGTGGACCCTGGCAGCAGCTGCAAAAATTCGTCAAAGAAGCTAGGTTTTCCTTTAGGATCATCTCCACTGCCTCCACTAGTAGACGCCATGCTCATATCAGTACTCATGTTTGCAAGCTCTTGAATCTCTGGTTGAACGATATTGAAATAAATCTAAGATC
This sequence comes from Thuja plicata, assembly GCA_018584345.1. Lineage (NCBI taxonomy): Eukaryota > Viridiplantae > Streptophyta > Pinopsida > Cupressales > Cupressaceae > Thuja > Thuja plicata. Next base: position 196,865 of record MU228524.1, on the reverse strand, counting down.
ACAACTCTCTGCACTTCTTAAAATTTCAATCACCTTAGAATACTGCTATAGCTCTGAATATCACCTTTTGCTCTAAAACAATAAATTTGCTCTGAGATCATAAAATTGGTGAACAAGAATGAATGCACACTCCCCTGTTTATAGCCATAAGATTCAGAGTACATGGCTCAAAGTTCAGAAATGTCAGTTCTGCCATTAAGTTTACATGTCGTGAAACGTTCAAAAACCTAGCCGTAGTCACGCGAGGTGACAGGAAATCAAATTTAAATCATGAGAATTTTGGCACAATCATAAATGGTTAAGACAGCTGACATGGCACTCTGTGATTCATCCTCTGTCATACATCTCAGCTACCTTTTGTACACAGTGATCAAAAATTCATGTATCTGATTGGCCGCCGGGTGATCTCCTCTGTCACGTCCTCCACTTGGCGCCATTTTTATATATCCTGTTGTCAGGCGGCCTCGCAACCTCATAAAGACTCTTTGTTGTGAGCACATTTCTTTAACCATGGTTTACTCTTCAGACTTAGCGACAATGTAACTCTTTTACCTTGGCTAACTCAGGTCTTTCCAGCGATCAGGCGACCATAGTGAAACTGAAGTCGCGGGGAGTTAACCTTAACCCAGCATTGTTCATCAGAATTCGTGACCAACCGTTATCATTTAACATTTCATTTTTATCTCCAAGTTGCTAGATGCTCATGCCTCTTTTCAAGATAACACGAAAGCCCTCAGTCGCTGAGTCGGGTGATACATTTATTATGACCTCATTACTGAAAAGGTACCCTTTCTCTGTTTACAGCGACCTCGCGACATACCTTAATCGCTGAGTCGGAAGGATTTTCTCCCTGGGGCACTTTTATCATGAGACTTCGCGAGTACCGTCAGATCTCTTTACTTCTTCATCGAATGGCTGTCGCATAATCGTCTTAGAATTTCATATACCTTTAAATTATCAGGAGACTTCACGACAGATGATGAAAATACCTTAGTCTCCTTATCGCTTGATCCTATTCTCCTTGTGGCGACCCAGCGACAACCATTAGCTCTTTGACAGATGTCATCTTTTCTTTTGTCCATGTAACACTTTCTGAATAACTGAATCATCGCCCCCTTTTCAAGCGACATCCCGACTGAGTAGTTTTACTAACATCAAATAGCTAGTCGCGAGGTCGTGAATGTTATCTTTTAACCACCATTTAATCACAAGACCACCCGACTGAAGAAAGAACTTAACTATTTGACTGAGCTGATCCAGCGACCATGCGACATGAAGTGAATCGCAAAGTCGAAAGACATTTCTTTGACCTGCCAATTCTTCTTGCGATCACCCGACTGAAGTGGGTCCCGTCTCTTTTAAAGCTTCATAACATGAGTTCAAGCGACAACCCGACTGAAAGGAAATCGCTAAGTCTTGAGTCACTTAGAGAATATTCCATTTCTTAACAAGACTACATGACACAAGACAAAAGCGAAGTCGGGAGATGATTTAGCATATTCGATTCTGGTAAAGCGATCAAGCGACCTGACTTAAAGCACATGTCTTAAGTAACTTGAAAAAGGTGATGACAAAACATAAGACATGGAAAAGGGTTTAAAACATGCATCATTTAACACTTGGTTTCTAGGGTTTTGACAACTTGGGCAATGTATAGGCATGAAAACCTGAAAATTTGCAGAGGGGAAGGCAAGGAACAAGGCAAAACAGCAAAAATAAGAAATACAACCAACAAATGGCAAGGCTGAGATCAATTACACCTACATAGATGCGGAGAATACTATCAATATGCTTGAATTCATGGAAGCAAATGTCAATATGATGAGGGGTAGAGATCCCTATGGTTATGATCTAGATGCGGACTCTCCTCTTGTCTTTGGTAAAGAGCCCATCATGGTGCTAAGGGGCCCCAACTTTAGGGTGTCATCGCAAGCCCTCAGTGCTGTCACATGAAGTCAAGGCCTTGTTGTCATTATAGGACCCAATTCAAGCCAATCAAGTAAACCTAAGAAAGTGGCATCCAAGAATGTCACCTTAAAGCCAAAAATTAATCCCAAGTCAAGCTATAGTCTTGTTGATCAGTTACAAAGAACCTTAGATCAGATTTCGATCTTTGAGCTCTTAGAGTTGTCCCTGAGACATAAGCAAGTCCTTGATGATGCTTTGCACATGGAAAACATCCCCAACAACTTAGATGTTGATCAATTCCATAACATGGTTAACCATATTGCTAGCCCTCATTACCTTACTTTTTCAAAAGATGATGATAAAGCTTTAAGCCACCCACACAATCTTGCCCTTCATATTGAGTTCATGATTCATAAAACCCATGTCAGGTGCATGTTGATAGATGGGGGTGTTGGGCTTAATATTTTTTTCCTTAGTCTTTTAAAAGAACTAGGTTATTCTGAAGAAGTCATAGATACCAGAAAAAGGATTACTATCAAAGCCTATGATGAGGTAGAAAGAAGTTCCAATTGGCTGGTCGTCCTTCCTATTAGGATTGGCCCTGTTGAAAAAGATATTTTATTTCAAATAGTTAATGCTGGAACCCTTGCGTATAATATTTTTCTTGGTAGACCATGGATTCATGATATGTAAGTAGTGCTATCTACCTACCATCAGTGTGTTAAGTTACCCTACAAAGGAATAGAGATTTGTATACTTGGGGATAAAACTTTATCTATCAATTCCATTTTAGCATGAACTCATGTTCCCCTCAATAGAGAAGCATACAATTTTAATGCAACCTTAGCTAAATGTAAAGACAAGATTAAGTCGATAGACCTTAGCATGTGGGGATATCAACTCAACTCCCTCACAACACTACTAGTTTTTCCTCGGTCTTATGGAAAGCCTTCACAAGAAAAGAAACCTTCTTCTTTAGCTATGACTTTATTTGGCACGTTTGTAGAATCATCAGTGCCTATCCAAGGTGAGAAGGAAGAGATGTTTGTTAGAGACTGGATCTATAGAGAAGAAAAATACATACATAATGAGAACTTCTCTCCCTCTCCTAAGGCTTATGGAAGAGGGTATAATTTCCTCAAAAAGATCAGCTATTGTAGACATGGCCCTCTTAGTCATAGATTAGATGCTAGAGTTGAACCCCTTGATCATTCTCTTTTTGGACGCCAGTCTAAGAAGACAGTTGGCCTAGGATTTGAGAGTTATAACAAGCACACTAATCCTATCTTTGAGGAGTCAGATAGTGATAATGAACCAGAATATGTTCCTAACCTGAAAAACCAACAAGACATGTGTGAAGATTGGGTCCCATCCACTAATATCCTTTGGGGAGATTCTGATATTCTATTCATTCATGTGTCAGTTGAAACTTTAGAACAAAAGGAATAAGATATTGAAGATCCTCATAGAGAATGCCAGCGTACGAATATTTTTCATTTAATGGAAAGAGAAGGTGCTACTCTTGATGATGCTAGACCTTCCCATCATGATGTCCCAAATCTTCATGGTGTAAGCATCCTAGTCATAGTTCAGACACAAGTTCATATGAGTATGAATGGGACTCCTTCTCAAAGTCTTCCGCAGTTGATAGAGACATTGATGTTATTCACACTTAAAGTTCTCAACCCGAGGTTGCCAATGAGTCACATGTAGGATTAGAGGATTTGAACCCTTGTGTTTCCTTAGTGGATGATTCTTCACTTGTTAGGATGAATCCTGATGTGGGTAGCCTAGAAGGGTACTTGACGAACTCTGACTCTTCGATCACTGTGATAATATCATTCACATTTATAACCTTGAACCAGTCATTGACTTACCCCTTGTTCATCCTGACCTCATTTCTTGGTCCCAACGATATCAAGAACTTGAACTCTTAACATTTTAAAATGATTATGAGAGAGCTTGTTACTTAAATTCCATTGACCCTGTAGTCTCTTCCACTAGTGAACCAGCTACCAGTATGATAGAGCCATACATCAAGTACCTTAGTCACATGATAAAAAGAAAATAAAATCAAAAGAATAGGAGTTATGATGGAAAAAACCACTGTGTGGCAGTGTCAGAACCATAAATAGTAAAAAGAAATGACATATCCAAGGGTGAAAAACTCTCTAGGGAGCCTAAGGATGAGGTACTATTTAATCTCCCTATCTACTTTCAAGATAGATCTTCAGTAAAAATATTGAAAATGTTGTTTGTTTCTCCTCATGGGTACACGATTCCTAAATCTTACAAGTTATTGTTCCCATGTACAAACAACATTGATGAGTATGAAGCTTTAACAATTGGACTTAAGATGGCCATAGAATGGAGAATCACAGAGTTAAACATCTATGGGGATTCACTACTGATAATCAACCAGGTTAATGATGAATATCAAACAAAACATGAGAAAATAGTACCTTACAAGCAAATGGTTGATTCCTTGAAACACTACTTCACTTTTGTCACGTTTCAAAAAATCCCTAGAGTAGAAAACAAAGAAGCTGATGCTATGGCTACACATTCTCACTCCTTCAATTACAGCAACATGAATCCATATTTGAATTCCTGGTGGAAGAGCTACATCACCCTATCTATGAATCCCCAAAAAGCCATGTTATTTGTACCCTTGTTGGTTGTGAGTCATCCTGTTATGGTGCCATTTACTCATACCTTCATGATGGCATTATACCTGAAACCTTTAACCAATTTGATTGCAAAAACCTTACCTGAAATGCCTCTCGCCATTCCCTTATTGCTGGTGATTTGTATAGGAAGGGTCTAGATGGAACATTTCTTAGATTCTTAGAAAAGGAAGAATCTGACCAAGCGTTAGTTGACTTCTATGGGGGACATTCCAATGGTCTTTCCATGGCCTGAAGGTTTCTTAGGGTGGGGTACTATTGTCCTATGATGTAGATTTATTTAGTAGCTTTTGCAAAGTCTTGTGAAAAGTGTAAAAAATACGGTAACCTGATACATGCTCCAGGCAGGGAGCTTATTCCTTTGATATCTCATTGGCCATTTCAGCGCTGGGCCTTTGATCTTCTTGGGAATATTCATCACAACCCATCAGGTGGACACAAGTTTATTATCACTGCTACTGATTACTTTACTATATGGGTAGAAGTTTTCCCACTTTTTGTTACCTCGGGCAAGACAGTCTCTCTATTCATTTTGAACCATATCATCTGTCAATATGGAGTGCCTTCCAAGAGTAAAACTGACAATGGAGGCTAGTTTAAAAATAAGAACCTTAAACAACTCTTCAAGAAATTTAAGATTAAAAAACATTGATCCTCCATTTACTTCCCGCAAGGAAATGGTTAAGCAGAGGCATCAAACAAAACCATTCTTAAAATTTTTCATGGAATAGTCTATAAGATGGTAGAGATTGGCACTTACAGATAAATCTGGCTTTGAGGGCCTATAGAAAAAGTGTTCATACTCCTACTGGGGCTACTCCTTTTTCCCTTGCATCTGGTTCTGAAGCAGTGTTACCTTTGGAGGTTGAGATTCCTTCACTTAGAGTTTCCCTCAAAGGTCTAGTTACAGATGAAGACTACCGTGCCATCAGACTTCAAGAGTTAGAACTTCTAGATGAGAAATGTCAAGCATCATTTGACCATATGAGGGTTTATCAAAAGAACATGTCCAAATATTTCAACAAAAAAGTTCACCCTAGAGAATTCCAAGTAGAAGATCTTGTCCTATGTGAAAATCCTAAGAATCAACAACATAGAGATCAAAAGGGCAAATTTGAACATAATTGGCTTGGACCTTACATCATTACAACAACTTTTGGATCATGTGCTTATTTTATGTCTATAGAAGAGGGAGAGCAGCTCCCTAATCCTATTAATGTCTTGCACCTAAAGAATTTCTATCCATGATGCCCATTCTGTCTGGGGGCATCCTTTGTACATAATTATTGATCCTGAAAAAATCCAAAAAAATGATATATTTTCAAAAATTCTAAAAATCATAAAATATCCTAAAAAATGATCATCTTAGTGAAAACCTAGCAATAGGTGCTTTGATGTATCTCAAAAAAATTACATATTCCAAAAATACAAAAAAAAAAAAAATTTCAAAAAAAAAAAGAAAAAGTGCCTTGGTGAAAACCTAGAAACAAGCGCCTTGGTAGCGAAAATTCAAAAAATTTATAAAAATTCTTGAAAAAAAGAAGAAAAAAATGAAAAAATGAAAGAGAAATTTTTTTAATAAAATCCAAGTGGTGAAAACCTAGAAACCGATGCTACTTGAGGCCTTTGCACCCTTGTTTCTTAGCACATGTCCTCGACACTTAGCCTTTCTTCATCATGCCTTGTCCTTATTACCTTGGTTTGGAATTAGTATTTGTCTTTGTCTAGGGGGAATAACTATGTTAGCTTTGGTCTCTTGGATGCGTTAGTGTTTAGGAAACCTCACAAACAATTTTTTTCAACATCACCTCAACTGTATTTTTTAATACAATCCCTGAAATTGAGTGTTTTTCAACACTTATCAGTTTGGTCTTACCCCGTTTTGTCATGTGGTCTTACATGCTTGCGAGCATTCGATCCTTATCCTTGGAACTCAGTATCAGTTAACACACTTAACTTTTTAAACACAACACTTAATGCTTGAGCTATGTCATGATCTTTTCTTTGTGTGCTGACTGTTATTGATTTTCGTTGAGTGTCCTTGTCTAATAAGTCTCTTTAGAATGCATAGCTAGAGGACTTGGGACTTGGAACATGTTTTTATTTTCTTCCTACTTTATGCTTCACTATTTTTGCACAACCGTTCTTCTGGTCATCCTAGCCTCTATGCCTTGATGCGAGCGTAGTTTTTCTATATTAAATTAGGTAAGCTAACATCACAGTCATCTTTACCTTTATGTCTTTGATGCTTATGTTAGAATCTTTCCACATTTCAATCCAATATACATCACATTCATATTTTCATAGTTTCACTTGTGACTAGTGATGATCGTGTGATTTTATGATGTCCGTTAATAATGGCCCAATGATGAAAATAAGTTCTTTAACATTCTCTAATGAATGATGAACACAAAGTCCTATGTTACAGTTGCTCTATTGCAAGTACACCTTTGCATTTTCATGTAGCTTGCATTGTTAGACCTCATGTTAGTTTGCATTTTTAGGCTGCATTATGAGTTTGAGAGGGTTTCTTTCATCTTTCTTGTGGACTTTTAATCAACTGCGATCACGTTCTGATCTTCATTTCCTTATCTTCTTTTGTGATCTCAATCAAAATTTTCTATCTTAAACAGTTGATTACTTTTGGGGCATTCTCTTTCTTAAGAAAAATTCTCTTTCTTCTCTCCATTTCTTTCCACCTCTTCCAAACTTCTATCTTCCATTCACTTTCACCCCACTTCTTTTCTTCTAATTCATCCTTGGGGCATAATACTTCATGCTTGATGATCTACTTTGGTTCTTTGATCCTTATATCTTTCATCTTACATCAAGAACCTTATCTTTAGTTCAATTTGATCAAATTTATCAATTTGTTGTTTCTCCTCTATCTCATTTCAATTTTCATCACAAGGGGGCAATACCTATCAAACTTCAATCTTTGATTTAGCTTTATCAATCCTATCAATTGCTTCACTTGGGACAACCTTGCTTGAGATTCTTATCTCAGACATGTCAATTACTTATTTACAATGGTGTTGACCTTATTTTTTTTGCAATTAGCTTATCTTTGTTCTGATGTCAATTACTTATTTACAACGGTGTTGATGTCTACATTGTTTTGTGATCCTAAATCAATCTCACACTTCAACTTGCATTCTTTGACTACATGTGTTCCCATAATGATCACACATTAGTCAAAGAGGGGAAAATGTATGCACCCTAAAATGGTCACCTAGACTATGGGCCCCATTTACCATTTTATCAATTTATCAATTCCTTTTAACAATTGCTTGAGATTCTTATCTCAAACACGTCAATTACTTATTTACAACGGTGTTGACCTTTTGGTTTTTTGCAATCAACTTATCTTTGTTTTTATGGAAATTATTTATTTACAACAGTGTTGATGTCTGCATTGTTTTGTGATCCCAAATCGATCTCACACTTCAACTGCATTGTTTGACTACATGTGTTCCTAGAATGATCACACATTAGTCAAAGAGGGGCAAATGTATGCACCCTAAAGTGGTCGCTTAGACTATGGGCCCCATTTATCATTTTATCAATTTATCAAATTCCTGAATCAATGCTTTGCAACATTTTTATTCAAATCAGTTTCCTTGATCAAATCATAATTAATTCAATTATTTTAATATTTCCTAAGGTTCGATCATTTTTATTTAATTAAAAGATTTAATCTCCCTTTTAATTAAATAAAATTCATCTTATTTAATTAAATTAAATTCCTCCCATTTAATTAAATAAAATTCTTCTAATTTATTTAGTTAAAAGAAAACCCCTCTTTTAATTAAATAAATAAAAATCCCTACTTAAAGCTCTTCTTTTAATGAAAAATGAAATAAAAATTCATTTTTCTTCACATCTTTCTAAGTGGTGGGATTTTTGCTTTTTAAATGAGCACATGGATCAACCAAGATTTAATATCCACCATTGCTCATTTATTTTTGCCTCTTAATCTCAACCGTTCACTTTCCTATGTAAGGAAATCTCCCCTTCTCATTCTCATATAGAATTTTTATGTATTGTTATGTTGGAGGTTTGGAGAGCAATTTTGGAGGGGAATTTGAGCACTTTGGCTTGGATATTGCAACTTCTCTCTTCTTGTCTTCTTCTTCTTGCATCCATGGCTATTCATATAGATTAGATTCATATTAGATTAAATTAATATTTTCTTCCATAGATTAAGCTTGCATATTTCCTTTTATAGATTAATCATGCATTGTTATCATATAGATTAATTTCCTTTTATGTACTGCAATCATATAGAATAGTTGTCATTTTCATGCATTGAATCTCTCATTTCATGGTGTACTTGCATGGGCACAACTAGGTCAATCTCAGGGCCTCCATTACAAACCTTTGCACTCCATGAATAGAGACCTATGAGTCGATATTTGAGGCCTCATTCTTGAGCAACCTTGAATGGAATGACCCATAGAAGTGTGACACATTTTCATCATAGATTACCTTGATAGTTTTTCTTAATGTTGACATTAGTTGGTTCTTGGTTATATGGCTAGTGGTGGAGTTTGGGAGCAAGTTTTTTAAGGGGTTGAGTGTTGATGCTCTTGTTCTTCATATCTTTGCATTGGGTTCCTTCTACATGGCAGGTTTCTTTGTTCTTGGCTATGAATGCTATTAAGGTGGATGGAAATCCTATAGAGGTGGAGTTCCATGTAGCCAAGAGGAGGCATTTTCTCTTGGGAGATTCTTTTCTTGTATTGTTGATTCCTATAGTGGTGGAATATTATGGTACTGGAAATTTTTTTGCTGTGAGAAAGTATTTTTTCTGAAGGTTGGGGGAGCCTTTCAAAACCCCTTATATGAGACCTTTATGTTTGATTGGTTTGATATTTGATGGTTTTTGACTGGTATGTTTAGGTCTAAGTATGGGATCCTTGTAAAACCCATATATGAGGTAATGGGGACCTCTTAAAACCTATGTTTGGTTGAGGGAATTGTGTAATTTGCCTAGTTTAGTTGTTTGAGGCTTTGGTCTTTGGTTATTGTAGATAGAGATCCTCTTGTTTATGTTGTTTTAGCTATTCATGGTTTTCTGTGTACAAGGCTACTGCTTCTTGTTTATATTTCATTGTAGTCATCTTCTTGGGATTCTAGATCCTGCCAAAATCTACTTGTAAAGGGTTTCAGATCTCTTTAAAACCTATTTTCTCTTAATTAAAAACTAGAAAGTTATCATTGGTAAATAGCCATTTTTTCTATATTTAAATGGTACGATTATGTCATTTACGCAAGTACTTTATGTCATTAGTGGATGAGAAAGTTGATATATATTCAAGATCAAATAAAGATATTAAGATTCAAGATATGTATATTTGATACAATAATGTTTTTATCCTATTCAAACGATAAAATAATAAAGACATAATTGGAAAATTTATATTCAATAATAGTTAACATGATAGATGGATTTTTTTTATTGTGTATATATTATTATACAAATTTTAAAATTAATGAGGCTTACCTGTAATCTTGTGATCTAAGTTAATAAATGACAACTTTGGTTTACAAAATCATTTTCCTTTTTGCTGTAGGGAACCTCCTGAAACTCATAAATTTCTTTCTTTTGTATTTGTAATAAGGTGCTTTTGTATTTGTAATAAGATAGACCTATGGTGAGTTATAAACCTAGGTTCCTGAAACCATGGTTGGACCTTGTTAGTTGTTAATTTTGTGTCTAGTTAGAAGTTATGTTCCTAAGTCCTTAGTTAGGTCCTAGTCATGTGTTGGACCTCTCCCACACCTTGGGAGGTCGGTAAGGTTGGATTTTGCCCAAATTAGCAACTCTATCACTTATTGCCAAAAAGTTGTCTTTTTGCAAAATGTTCCATGAGCAACTTTTGCAAAATGTTGCTCCATATATGACAAATTATTTTTAACTGACCTCAACCACCTTCTCAGTCTTCTGGAATAATTGTAGGATGCTATTAGGTGAGAGGATGCCTTCCATGAAGGTTAGATCAAAAAGTGTACAAATTTTGATGTTTGAGCAAGGAAATAGAAGAGTGTTTTGAGTCATTTATACATGGTACATCCTGGTACAGATTCATTTGGAAGATCAAGTTGCAAAATTTTGTAATTCCTTGAGTCTACTAACCTTTCCAACTTATTTGAGGTGTTTTTGTTAAGTTAGTGAAAAGTTATCAATTTTACATTCTTGTTGTCTGAGAAACCAAGGCTCTACTGGACTAGTCTCAAAGATGTGATCCTAGCAAGCGATTTATCCAGTGGATCTCCTTGGCCACTTGGAAAATTTTAGATAGGATCATGGTCTTTAGGAATATAGAATCTCAGGCTCCCATTCTTAGTCCTTCTATTTTTAAAATCAAGCCCTAGGCTAATTATCTCTATGTAATTAGCCTAGTCTGTTAGTACAGTCACATGAATGTGCAATATATGAGTTGGGGGATCAAACCAAAGGTGTTCCTAGACTAATTTGTTATAGGGGAATCTATCCAAATCTATTCATTTCATCCATGAACCCACCTTCTATCACTTTCTTAAAAAATGAAGCCTAAACTAGATAATTAGGTCTGTGTGTTTTGTGAGAGCTTAGGGGTGCAAGAGTGGAGTGAGGTGTTCATGATCTAGGATGTTTACAAACTCCATAGAGGGTGTCTAGAAACCAAATAAGACCCTTTAGATCCCACTATCACAAAAAGTTAAGTCCCAAAAACCCACTGGTTATGGCTACAAGGAATGTTACGGTATTTGGGGTTCGACTAACTTTGGGTCTTCAAGACCAAAACTAATGGTGTATTATTGGTCCCTAAGGTATGTTAAGAGTCTAAAATCTCTTGGATAGAGTTTTGAATCCACTGGTGAATTTTTACACCTTATTGTATGGTTTAGGGAAAGTGTCCCTAAAGCAGAAGTTTGCTTTGTTCCATAGCTTGATTTGGAGAACCAAGAGAGAGCAAGGGAAGCCTATTGAGCCCTTGGACAAGTCAAGAGACATCTTAAGAAGACTTGTGTGGAGTGAGATTGATCAAATTTGAAGTTTGAAGAAACATCAAAGAGTTAGGGCCCATTAAGGTCTTCTAGCAGTTAACTCTACATCAGGTGGTATTAGAGCCTCCCAAGATCTTTGAAGGAGTGAAGAATGGTTGAGGGAATAGAAAGTTCTCTAGAGGAAGAAGTTCCCACTACAATCACTAATGTGGAATTGGAAAAAATTTTAAGGGAACAAGTAGCCAAGAAAAAGAGGATGGAAGAGGAGATAAGGAAGTTGAAAGACCTCCAAATGGAGGTGGAAGGAGAAGAAGAATAGGAAGAAGAAGAGGATGAGTAGGAGAAAGATAAGACAAAGAACATGCATGTAGACCAATTAAAACTTCTTGAAACTCTTGAAAGAGTTGGAAGGAGAGATCAGAAGTCTGACATGCCCATGTTTTGTGGGAAAATGGATCCTAAAGAATGCATGGATTGGGTGGAAGCTTTGGAGAACTACTTCGAGTATGAAAACATCTCTGAGAATCAAAAGGTTAAGGTTGCACAATCTAGAATGAGAGGCCCAGCCTTCAGTTGCTGGAACTTTCTGCAAAATTAAAGAGTGGAGGAAGGAAGGAATCCTATCTCAGCATGGAAGTAGATGTTGGTTGAAGTAAAGAAGAAGTTTGTACCTGAAGACTACAAGATCACCCTCCACAAGAAGCTACAAAATCTTAGGCAAAAGGACCTTGATGTGAGTGGGTACACTGAGGAATTTCATAAAATGACCTTGAAGGCCAGAGTTCCTAAAAGTGAGAAGCACAACCTTGCAAGATACATCAATGGACTGAAATACAATATCCAAGATGAAATGAGTTTGTTTAACAATGAATCAGTACATAAATGTTTCCAAATGGCACTAAAAATTGAAGAAAAGAAGAAGAGAAGGGGAGAAAAAAATAGTAGAGGAAGAGGGAATAACTTTAGGTGAAGAGGTAGATTCAATGGCAGAGGACCATTCCTAAGAAGCCAAGGGGAGTTTAATCATCATCAGTCAGAAGGAGAGCACAATAATAGAAACAGTTTCAGAGAGAGGAGATCCAACAATAGAGGAAGGTTTGGAGGAAGAGGGCCTAGTGTCTTCACATAGAAGTGTTTTACATGTAATCAAGTTGGACAGCAGTCCTTCAAATGTACTGAAAAGAGTGGCACTAGCAAACAAGGAGGGGACAAAAGAGTACAACTTACTCAAGAGGATGATAATCAAAGTGTATCCTCCTATCACTCTAAAACTTCAAGACCTACAAATCCAGAGCAAGGAGAATGTTTAATGATGCAATGGACATTGTTAAGAGTACCTACAACTGCAGAACCACCTCAGAGGAAGTCCTTATTCAAAACAAGCTGTAAGGTGAACAATAAGGTATGCAAAGTCATGGTTGATTGAGGCTCTACATATAATATTGCATCTAGGGAGTTAGTCACTAAGCTTAAGTTTCATGTTATTCCTCATACCTTCCCTTATAAGGCTTCTTGGTTGACAAAAGAAAAGAAAACCATTATCAAAGAGCAAGTTTGGGTAGATTTCAAGATAGGAGAGTATACAGACAAGGTTCCATGTGATATTACAGAGATGGATGCATGTCATGTATTATTAGGGAGGCCTTGGAAATATGATGTAGATGATAGGAATGATGGAAAATCCAATGTTTATACTATAACTAAGGATGGTGTTGAATATGTAATGAAACCACTCCTTGACTACGAGAAATAAAAACATGCTACTAGCACTATCTTGCACATAGGAGAAAATGAATTCATGAAATTACTAAAGGAGAAAGATACCCCTTGTTATGCCCTAGTAGTGAGGCCCAAAAAGACACCTTTGAAGGAGTCCAAAGTCCAAGTCCCCACTAGGGATGTAGGTCCCAAAGAAGTTAAGACACTATTAGACCAGTATAAAGGTATCATTGCTGAGAACACACTAGAGTCTTTGCCATCTAAGAGGGAAGTAAGTCACTATATAGAATTCATATGAGGGGACACTCTTCCCACTAAGGAAGCATATAAGATGACCCCTGAACAGAATCAAGAGATAGCAAGACAGATTAGAGAATTGTTGTCAAAAGGTCTCATTAGGAAGAGTGTGAATCCTTGTGTTGTCCCAGCAGTCCTAGCACCCAAGAAAGAAGGCACATGGAGGTTATGTATGGATTCTAGGGCCATCAATAGGATAAACATTAGATATAGGTTTCCTATGCCTAGAATAGAGGATTTGATGGACTGTTTGGGGGGTTAAAGTTACTATTCCAAGATAGATCTCAAAAGTGGCTACCGTTAGATAAGAATCAGAGAGGGAGATGAATGGAAGACAACATTTAAGACTACAAAAGGCCTTTATGAGTGGCTTGTGATGCCTTTTGGCCTTTCCAATGATCCAACCACCTTTATGAGATTGATGAATGAAGTATTAAAACCTTCTCTTAACAAATTTGTTGTTGTATACCTTGATGACATTTTGATCTTTAGTAGGAGAAAGGAAGAACATATCAAGCATTTGGACATGGTGATGAGGAAACTCCATGAAAAGAAGTTGAAAATCAATATAGATAAGTGTGTATTTCTTCAAGAAGAACTTGTGTTCTTGGGCTTTGTGATCTCCCAAAATAGTGTTAAGATGGATCTTACCAAAGTTCAATCCATCCTGTTGGTTGTATTTCTTGTTTTGGCAGTTTTCCTGGTTCCCTGTCCTTCTCTCTGTGATCTGGTGTTTTTAATCAGCTGTCTCTCATTCCTTTTTCTTTACCCCTATCAAGTTTCCAGGTTTTCAAGTCTGAACTTACCTTAATTTGCAAAACCCTGAAAACCCTTAGTCTTCCAATGTTAAACATTGAAAAAAAAACCCTAGGTCATGTCGCTTCTGTTTCAATGTTACTTTTTCTATCCACTTAAGTCATGTGTTTTATCAAATCGCCTTGTTGCATTACTCCAAGTGAATATTCCATAAGTCTTCCGGACTTGGCAATTTCCTTTTGTCGCATTGTCTCGTTCAAGTTTAGTATATTCCTTTGGTATTATGAGACTCTGCGATTTCTTCATGTCAGGTAGTCAAAAGATAACTATATCATAAAGCTTTATGCAGAAGGGACCCACTGCTTAGTCGGGTGATCGCAGGAAATTTTCAACAGTTATTGAAATGTCTTCAAACTTCGTAATTACTTTATGTCGCTTTATCACCAAATGAATCCAAAGTTAAAAGTTATGAAAAGCCTTTAGTCATGATGTCTGAGAAAGATTTAAGGGTATGCAAGAACATTTAGCGATTGAGCGACAACCATCATATAAAGAAATAAGAGGATCCAATGGTGGTTGCAAAGTCTGAGAACAAAAGTGCTTAAAAGGAAAATTCCTCCCAAATTGGCAATTAAGGTATGTCATGCAGTCGTTAGAAAGGGAAAAAGGGCACATATAACGATTATGATAAAATTTAACACTTAGGACTTGTATTCCATGATCGAGCAACTAGGTATGGTCGCATAGTCTTGACATGAAACAGAAACACTCAGTGACTAGGAGATAACCGTAAAAGGTTAAAGGCAACGGTTAGTCGCAAGGTCTCAAAAAAGATAATGATTTAGTGTTAACTATGCGCGACTATGATTTCAGTTGGGTCGCGTGATCGCCGGATGGTAACTTGGGTTAGCTAAAGGACAAAAAGTACATATTCTCCATGTCTTGAGATAAACCATGGGTTAATGATAGAGGCCCATGACAAAGAGACTTTATGCAGTCGCACAGTCGCCTGATCCCAAAATATAAAAAATGGTGGCAGTTTTTGATATGACAGTGTGAATCACTCGGTAACCAATCACAGGCTTGTATTTTGATTATTGTGCAAAAAGAGTAGCTGAGATGTAAGACAGTTAATGAATCATAGTGTGACATGTCAGATCTTTTGAATTGTGTATGATTGTTCTGAGGGTTCACTTTCAAAAATTTGATTTCCTGTCAACCTCATGGAACTATGGCTAGGTTTTCATTCAAGTTCACAGTATGTCGAATTAATGATAGAACTGATGTTTCCAAATTATGAGCTACATATTCTGAATGATGGATATAAGGAGTTGATGGTGCATTCACTTTCATTCACCGTGCTTTCAGATTTCAGAGCCCAAGTTGTTAAGTTTTCAGAGAGAAGAGATATTTTTCTCAATTTGTAGTGTTTCCAGAGTTGATCAAAGGGTTCTGAATTTTAGAAAATTGTGCACAAGACGGTCAGCAAATCTCTGAGATAGATTTGTTTCAATATCAGTAAGGAGTAGGAGATTCAAGGTATTGCAAATATGAGAAGGGCTATGAGTTTTTCTTCGACAAGTGGAGGAAGTGAGGAAGAGCAAAAGGGAAAGGTGAGTTTTTATGATGAATTCCTCCGTCTCCTGCCTGGTTCAACATAGAATAAGAAGGCTAATGCTAATGTCCTCATTGATGAGTATAAAGACATTTGAGATGCTGTGACTCCAGGGACAACAGGTTTCTCCCTTTTCAATTATTTTTATAAAAATCCTGATAAGCCCGTCCCAGTATCAAACCCTTGGATCTGTGGTTTAGCCAGGTTACTTGTTCCTGATGTCTTCCTAGATGTAAAATTATTCTTAGACTTAGCCAATCACTATGATGTTTTGACTAAGACCATCAGGAGGGATGATGTCATTGCCCTATTAATTTTAAATAGAAATTCATTCATGCAAGCCTTCGGCTTATTCAGCACCATGTCTACCAGAAATGACATGAAGAAGAAAAAATAGAGGTATATTGAAAAGCCTGGGATTGCTAAGGGCCAGTTGTTAAAGCATATGCTAAAAGAGGTGAAAAATTATTTAGATCCTATCTCCAGGGACTGCCCATATTATTACAAGGATCTACAGTTTTATATCAAGTATGCTGCATATGCCCTATGTAGAGTGTTAGGAATAGATGGTGATGCAGAAAATATTGATGCAGGGATTCTCATGATGGTATTGGACCTACAAGAGGTCCACTCCAACACCAATTATGACTATATTCAGCATATCATAGATGAAATGCATGAGGGTTTCATTGCAATCCAGAAGAGAATCAAGAACCCAAAGGAGAAGGAGCCCAAATTTCTGCATTATTCAGTCCTTATGCATCTCCTCTTATATTTCAATTTTGTCATCATGGACGTTAATAATTTAACTCCTCAGAGATTCTACCAATCAGCACCAAATTCTATCCAATTTTGGGCGAGGGTTTATAATTATACTTCTAGGGAGTGTGACTACTGTGCTTTTCACAATTGGATTATGTATCCAATTGTACAAAGTTTGGGAACAAGTAGGACAAGAATCCCATTGAAAGTTATACAACTGCCCAGGCACTGTGATTATACAGATAGTTAGCCTGGAAAACATAATTGGGGTGATTTCTTCTTGGAGGAGAATTATACTATTATCAGAATATATGGGTGTATTCACCCACCTCATTTATTACCATATCATGTGCCTGCAAGAGTGGCTGCAATGGAATTCATATGACATTTGTTATTAATGGATAATGAGCACTTTGCACTACACAAGAAGGGGACTATAACCCTTAGGCAATTCAAGATTCTAAACTTTACAATTGGGAAAGGTGCCATTGATGCACTGGGTCAATGGTTGGAGAAATATAGAATGTGGGCAGCCCCTTATAGGTACATTGATCCAGAGGGCTTCATGGCAGGGGTTATGAAATTGTATACACCTACCATCCCCAATACAAATGTCCACTTTGAGTGTATTGAAGAAGATGCAACAAGGAACATCTTAGATGAAGATGACATTCATACAAGGAGACTGAGAATCCAAGAGTTGCTGAAGTTGGAGAAGCAAATAAAGAGAAATGGGTTGTCTTTTGGGGGTTTTTACCCTGACCTCCCATATTTTGATTGAATTAAGGCCATGATAGACAACTATTATGTGCTTATAGAGAAACTGGATACATTGCTTGACAAGAAAGGTGCTCAAACACCTGAACACATAGAGTCAGAATATGATAGTGGTAGTGACAGTGATTATGCACATCCTACCATGTATCCTTCACCACAACAAGCATCAAAGCAAGATATGGCTAAAATACCACAGTTGCAGGGAGCAGAAGGTCACATTATAGATCTGACCGTTGCTACCCAGCCTGATGATGAAGAAGAGCCTGCTACAAAGAGGCAAAACTTTGAAGTAGGGCAGCCTTCAGTGGAAGGACAAAACAAGAAAAAAGATAAGGCTAAGGCCTTAGTGCCTGGCACTAGGTTATATGATCATAACCTAAGAAAGGCAATCAGGGAAGGCAAAAAGCAATAGCCTGACCTGGATGACAATGTTGAGATGCCACTCAAGGCTTGTGTTGATGAAAGATTGCTTCATCAACAAAAGTTTCTAAGTGATGATAGCTTTGTTAAAATAGAGGAGTTTAAAGACTTCCTAAGATGGCATAAGACAGAGTAGATAAGATCCCAGTTGACAATTGATGGGAAAGAGACGATAAAAAATGAAGCCCTAGTGGCTTTAAAGAATTATGATCCTGAAAATGAGGATATTTCACCCGAGGATGCCAGGAAGATGGTGCTGGGAAGTGGAATATTGTTGGCTGAGGGATGGGATTTGGCATCTACCTTCATCATAGACCAAATTAGAAAGCAGCCAGATCTCAAAATGGCTAGTGAGGTCCAGATGGGAGATGTGATAAAAGGATTTGGGTATAGCCCAAAATCCCAGGATTTTGCAATGTGGAGCCTAATCCCAAAAGACCAAAAGCCCCAACTAGTAAATATTCAAGAAAATATGGTGGGCAATCAAATGGTGTGGTCTGTACAAAACACACAGGATTTGGAGATCTCCCAAATTATGACACATTGGGCTCACCTGAATGAAGACAAGACTAAACAATTGTCTGAAAGGTGTAGTACTTTGTTAGAAGAGACAAGTGCATTGTCTAAGGATAGGGAGATGTGCCGCATACAATTGTACCAGTGGGATCAGATGATCAAAAAATTAATGGAAGAATTGGAAACAAAGCATGAGGTGGTATATGTACCTGCACAACCACCACCAATGCAAATTGAAGATAAGCCTAAATCAGAGGAGGCTGTGGAACAAAAGGTAGATGAAGAAAAGGGAAATGCAATTGCTTTTAGGGCATTGAAGGGCATACTACAACATAGAATTGAGATTCTAAAGGATAAAACTAATGTTGTAGTTAATGCATACAATAAATTGCCAGCTTTGCATACTGAGGTAATGGGGTACCTTGCTATTCTAAACCCTTAATTTACCAAGTGGTCTGCTAAGGAAAAGTTATTTGAGAAATTATCATTTTTACAAGCCATAAGGCTAGATTTTCCTGAAATAGTAACTGAAGTTGAAGATGAGATCAAAAGAGTCAATATTTCTCTCTCATTCTTTAAAGGAAAATTAAACCAGATAGAGGTTAAGTTAAGCCTCTTTTCAAGTGATTTTAATAAGTTTATTCCTTCCTTAAGGGGAGATGATGATCAAGTAAAGGCTGTAGATGCCTGGAAGAATGAATTTGACACCAAGATGCCTAGTGATGAGGCATTTCTTTTGGGATCAGATGTTGATATAGAGGGATTCAATAAAATATTGGATGAAGCCTTCAAAGCAGAGATTGACATCAACAAATTCCTACTTGATGTCAAAAATATCACTGATGTTAGATGGGATAGACAAAAGGTGCAAGTAAAGAGTACTCAAGACTTTAAGTGGCCATCAGACGATGAAGTGAAAGCTTGGGAAGTGATGACTACACCAAAGAAAAAGAAGCTAGTAGTAGAAGAAGAAATCTTGGACGAGGAGTAGGGTGAACACTTGGCACTGCACTGTTCAAGACAAGAGGGACATTTATTGCAAAAGGAGAATGTAGGTGAGTATGCAAGCATAGCTATTTGGACTCAACATAAATACTACCAGCTACCATCTATGCAAATCTGATTATAGTCACCAAATCGGGAGAAGAACCAAGAATATCCGTTTCTATCTTTTGACTTGGTCATTTCACCGCTTCTTCTCTCTCTTTCTTTTTGTCTCTCTTGTAAATTTAGGGTTAGGTTTTCTATGACCATCCAAAGCTTGTTGCATCCTTAAGGGATTCCAAGATGGTCAAAAACCTATATATAGCAAAAGAGTTGTAATTGTAAAGGGTCTTTGATGTTGGAATGTTTTGGAAAAGAGAAAAATATATTGTAGAATTCAGATGTTCTGAACTTCTGTCTATCTTTTGAAGTTGCAAGATCTTTCATGTATGGAAGCTGGATCATATAAATAAAATACGGTGCAATTTTACTCTCTTCAATTGCTGTCTCTTTATTCTCTGTGTATGCTCTTTTATGTTTAAGTTTGCAAGACATTCTGAAGCATTTTGGTTATTAGGTAACTATCTAATTACTTGCAAGTTTCTTTTAAGGAAAGAACTAAGTTTTGTGAGTAGTTTCAGGGAGCACACTGCTTTGTTTAAAGATTTGATACAATAGTTTAGAGGTAATAGGGTAATTTCTAAGGCAACTTATATGAATTGCATGTGGGTTGTAAGGCAGCTTACTGTATTTTGTTTCTATGAGATCTTAGTTTATTTGACTCTATAGCCCAAAGGATAGGCACTGGTCCAGAAATTAGTCTGATAATATATCATTGTCCAAGTTATTTCAAGGTATCAAAACCAAATTTAATTAAAATACTCTTGTTACTAAGAACAAACAAAATGAACTCAGTAAGGACCTATGTCAGCAAGACAGTGTCCACTTTAGTGATTCCTTGGAGAGTGAATCATTAGGTTATCCCTCTTACAATAAAAGGAAGAAGGATGAAAATCCTTGTATCACTGGTTCGTGTTATGCTTACAACCATGGTTTGTATGGTTATATCTTGCATCTGGTTATGCTTGGTTATTTGTAAGGTGATTTATAAGTTGATTTAACAAAGGTACATAGAAAATCAGTGTCCACACTATAACATACTGTGTAAATAGAAATCATAAAAGGTAAAACCTGCCTGAGTATATGTGGAGCTCAAAAAAGGAGAAGGAAATTATCCAGTCCTTAGCAATTAGGCATTTCTTGTCTCTGAATCAGTATTAGAAGGCATATTGTTCAAGTAGTCATTTCAAGCACTATGATTCATACAAGAAAAATCCCTAACACATCCTCAATTGGCCACCTCCCACTACTCCATAAGAGGTAAAAATCTTTCATAGTGTATAGTTGAAAAATGGAAGCACTTGAATGGGTTCCTAAATTTGACATGGCTTCCTCTCTATTCTATTCCTCTTTCTACTGCTATTTGGCCCGATTTTTGCATTCTAGATGGCAGACTAGTGATTCTGGGATTCAAGGTCAAGGTTGACATTTTAAGTCTATGTCAACCTTGACCCTGACCTAGGTCAGGGTTGACCTTGACCCTGACCTAGATCAAGGTCGACCTCAACCTTGACCCAGGGTTCAGATCCCAGGGTCTTGCAGTTTCAGGAGGTCGGCCTTTGCAAAAAGTATTTCCCACTTTCGAGTCAGTTGTTTCAGGTTCCAAAGCATTGATTCCATAATTATATTTAATATAGGTCCTCTCCTAGGGGTAAATCCTTTAATTGGATTTGATTCTCCTCTAGAGGCCTCCTTGGAAGATTGTGCCTTAATTTCATATAAAAGGGAAACTTTCTCTCTCATTTTCTTTAAGTCTAAGAAGCAAGATTGAGAATTATCATCAAGCATTCCTAATTGAGATCAAGCATTTTCAAGTGAAGATCAGTCAAGAAATCAAGCAAGATTTCAAGAAAGAATTCATCCATTTCAAGTATCTATTTCCATGAAGGAGATCCATTGGAGACCATTGAAGGATTAAAGCTACAAGGTGCCCTTTTGGTGATCTCTCCATCCACCTTCTTCCAAGCCTATTGCAAGTTCAAGAACCCATTCAAGACTTGGTGTTGGAGATCTAAGAGCAAGACATTGAAGACATCTTACCTTTCTACAATGTACATTTGAAGCATACTTGTGGATTCAAGGATTCGAATCTGCCACAAGGACTTTTTAAAGAAAGGTGAATTTATACATTTACTTTGTCCATTTCTGCAATTTCAATTACATATATTTAAGGTTAATTCCAAAACTGGGGTTTGACCAAGGAAAACCCCTCCCCCCCAACAAAATAAACTCCTTTATCTTGCAAGTACAGGTACAGAACAGTCGATTTGAACCTAGATCTGGATACCCTTTTCAGCAAACTTTTGGGATCTGCGAACAAAGTCACTTTTGGATCTATGCAGGTTAGGGTCGACATTATTGGGTCAGGGTTGAAATTTGTGGGTAAATGTCAACCTTTTTCATAAGACGACATCAGAATGAAAAATGATTTCTTGGTTTTGTTCATCTCTACGTTTTGGTTCAGTATCAACTATCAGTTTTTCCAGAAATAGTCTACATACCTCAAAAAACAACATTCTTTGATCTACAATATTTCAAGGTTAGTGCATTTCTCCTATCTCTTCAATTATTATTATGTATCATTTCTATACATATAAATTACATAATTTAAGATATCTCCTTTGTTATTCTCCTTTCCAAATAGTTGATTCATTTGTGCATTAACCCTTCTCTTGGGTTGATCAACTTGGATCTCCCATTTGTGCATTTGGAAATTGAAAAGGAACATCTTATCTTATCCTTAATCACAATTGCAATCCATAATAAATTCAATTCAATCAAGGTTAAAAGAATCCAATACAATCTAGGTAATTCAAAGAACAATTTACATCCCCCATTTTCATATCTTACATTTTAGTAACATA
>MU228524.1:145158-173173 GCA_018584345.1 Thuja plicata | reverse complement strand
TGTCCTTATCTAATTTAATGCATTGTAAACAAAATACTAAGGAAAAATTGACAGATTTTATTGGTAGATTTAAGCATTTGCATGCTCAGATTTCTTATCCTGTTCCTGATATTGATATTCAACATATATTTATTGCAAATTTACAAAAATATATTAGGGATAAGATTCTACTTACTGAATTTACCTCCTTTCAACAATTGTTTGCAACACTTCACCATTATCAATTATGAGTCAGTTTGAGAGCAACACTCCAGTGGCTCTTGTTCCATTTGATAAGGGTGACAATGCTCCTAATCCTAATAAGTTTCAGAAACCTAAAAACTGTGTCAAGATTAATAAACAGACGAATACGGTTACTGATCAAGTTGCGGCTACATCTAATAATGCTCCTACATACACTACTTTCCGTATGAATCATACATTTACTCCTCTCTCTGAAACTTTACATTCTATAATGAATAGGTTGTTAAGTGCTAGCATGATTACTTTGCCTCCTATTCAACCTATTCTTCCTACCACAATAGCTTCAAAATCCTTTGATTCTCAAGATTTCTACCAATACCATCGCCAGAATGGCCATGACACTGAAAAATGTTACTCTCTAAAGCATAAGATTCAAGATTTGATTGATTCTAAAGCTTTATCTAATGATAATTTTGATGGTAATGGAAATAAATCTGTTTCTCCTCCTAATCAAAACCTTCAAATCTATACCAATCCTTTACCTACACATGATACTAATACTATAGCTCAACCATCTTCTGTAGACCTTGTTTTTTATTCAAAGATGGGTGATCTTAATAACATTGTTAATCATGTGGAAAGTGTTGCGCCATCTCAACTTATTGTTCAAGATCCTCCACCTCCACTTCAACTTCCAATTCCACCTCAAACTCAAAAACAAACTAAGGATAAGAGACCTAGGGAACTTTTAATTACCTTTGATGATTCTACAAAAATTATGGCTCCCGAAGGTCCCCTTTATATCTATGCTAGTATTGCTAAGATACCTACCCATGGTTGTCTAGTTGATCACACATCTTTAATCAATGTCATTATTGAGGAAAATCTTTTTATGAAAGGCTTACAATGTGATTTTTATGACTCATCTGATGCATGGATCCAAACTTGTAATGGATTTCTTTATCTTGCACTTGGTTCTATTAATTTACCTGTTGAACTCTGTGGTAAAATTATAGATACTACCTTCATCATTATTCCTACTTCTGATCAATTCCAAATCAAATTTTGTTTACCTTGGATAACTTTTATACATGCTATGGCTTCTCCCATTCATAAATGTCTTAAGTTCATTCATAACAGAGAAGTCAAAATGATTAATCATAGTTTTTTTCAACCTTCTAGGCCTAGAGATTGTGCTACTCTCGATTTTATTTGGCCTTCATTACCTAACTCATGTCCGCCTCACCCTGATCATCTTTTTCACTCATATCAAGCTTACAAACATCGCAAAATTACTAAGTTAAGTATGCCTCAGATTGATTCCAACCATAGCCTTTTTCCTACTCCTGCAATATCTCCTTTACCCATTGTTGCTAATAAAATTGATCCAATTCCTACTCCTCCATTACAACCTATTGAGAATCTTCCTACAGAACCTCTGAAGGAACTTGTTGTTATTCCTCCTAATTCTCAACATGTGCCAAATAAAGTTAAACATAACAAATCTACTAATGAATGTCGTAAGAAGCATAGAGGCAATGCTAGATCTCATGCTTCTATGATTCAAAATTCATTACTTACCTTTGATCAACCTATGCCTGATGCATTGGATGTTAATATTCATGATGTTAAGACAAATGAGTATGATGATCCTATTCACATCTTGGGTCCTATTTCAATCAACCTTGATGAGGAGGACACTCTCGATGATCCTATTGATCTTAGTGATGAATATGAGACCGTTGATCTTGATAATGATTTACCTCATATGCTTTCAACTCAATTAACAATTACACCTAGTAATGAACACTGTGATTCTCAAGAGGATCCTTGTTTGGAACTGGCTATCATTCCTACTATAATTGATATAGTCCCTCTTGCGAGTTTCCCACCTACCCTAAATAACATAAGCCAAGATGGGGATGGTTGACAACATTCTTGATTGGCTCATCCTTTATGGTAGCTCATTGTGTGTTTGTATGTTGTAATGTGCTCCCCCGTAATGTGTTTCTAAATGTTTGTTAGATTCTTTTATACAACCCTTGTACTCTATTGGTATAAGGTGACAAAAGAATCACAACTATTGTTCAATTCTTCTTGTACTATTGTTTGTAATTGTTTTCCTTGTACAATATTCTTGGATCTGCAACATGGTAGTACTAATTCTTTTTGGTCTCCAGGTTGTGGTTGGAAAAGATTCCTCTTTGTAATTCTTAAGTTTCTTTCCTCCTTTGTGATTGTAGTTCTACTTTCTTTGGGGAATGATGTCAATTCATTTGCAATAATATTATATTTTTATGTACATTTTATCTTATGATCATACTGACCCCACATTGGGTAGATCCCTTTTGTGTTCTTATGTATGTTTATGTTTTATTTCCCTTGATTTGTCTTCCTTTGAGGGTATATCGCAGTGGAAACGTACCGTAGAGTTGCTAATGTTTCTATTAAAACCATTTCTCCTATTAAAGTGTTAGCAATGACTTTAACGTGGGGGCATACACTCTACTCACTTTTTTGCACACACACACATTCAAAATAGTTTTTAAGATATACAAACTTTTCCCTTTATGGATTAAAAGAAACTAATCCTTAAAGCATGGTCATTTTTAATTTTTAGGATGTCTTGATCCCTCCAATTTAAATTTACATGGATCTCTTAATCATGCTAGTTTTAAATTTACAAATACTTTGATCCCTTTAAGAACAGATCTCCCTGATGGGTTGACTAGTGAGTAGTCACATTCACTAGGCAGTTCAACTCCATCTTTCCAATTACGCTTTTGTGTGGTTCACAATGAGACATAAATTCTCATTGGGTGAGATAATCACACCCTCTCTCTCTCTACCTAACTAAGTGATGTATCTCTTATTGTGATGTTAGGGTTGATAGAGAGTTAGGTCCCTTGGGGCCTTGAGGGTTTCTTTATCCCTTTTGGTTCTGATAAGATTGTCTTTTCTATATATTCTCCTTTACCAAGAGTTTGTGTTGAGTTCATACTCTTGCTAAAGTGGGGGCTAAATGTATAGTCAGAAAATGAAAGAACTTCTATTATAGACGTGTTTAGCCTTCCAAGTAAGTGGTTTGGGGTCATGACAAGTGCCTTGAATGGGTTCCTGGCTTTGACATAGCTTCCTCCCTGTTCTGTTCCTCTTTCTACTCTTGTTTGGCTTGAAATCTGTATTCTAGATGGCAGATTGGTGAGTCTAGGCTTCAGGGTCAAGGTCAACATTTTAGGTCTATGTCGACCTTGACCCTGACCTAGGTCAGGGTCAACCTCGACCTTGACCCAGGGTTCAGATCTTGGGGTCTTGCAATTTCAGGAGGTCGGCCTTTGCAAAAAGTATTTCCCGCTTCTAGGTTGGCTCTTTCGGGTTTCGAAGCGTTGATTCTGAAATTATATTTAATATAGGTCCTCTCCTAGGGGTAAAGGCTTTAATGAGATTTAATTTTCCTATGTAGGCCTCCTTGGAAGATTGTGCCCTAATTTAATATAAAAGGGAAGCTTTCTCTCTCAATTTCTCTAAGTCTAAGAAGCAAGATTGAGAATTATCATCAAGCATTCCTAATTGAGATCAAGCATTTTCAAGTGAAGATCAAGAAAGAAATCAAGCAAGAAATCAAGAAATATTTCAAGCAAGCATTCATCCATTTCAAGTATCCATTTCCATGAAGGAGATCCATTGGAGGCCATTGAAGGATTAAAGCTGCAAGGTGCCCTTTTGTTGATCTCTCCATCCACCTTCTTCCAAGCCTATTCCAAGTTCAAGAACCCATTCAAGAATTGGTGTTGGAAATCTACAAGAAAGATATTGAAGACATCTTACCTTTCTAAATTGTACATTTGAAGCATACTTGTGGATTCAAGGATTCGAATCCGCCATAAGGACTTTTTCAAGAAAGGTTAATTTATACATTTACTTTGTCCATTTCTGCAATTTCAATTACATATATTTGAGGTTAATTCCAAAACCGGGGTTTGACCAAGGAAAACCCCTCCCCCACAACAAAACAATCTCCTTTTTCTTGCAGGTACAGGTATAGAACAGTGGATTTGAACCCAAATCTGGATACCCTTTTCAGAAAACTTTCAGGATCTGCAAACAAAGTCACTTTCAGATCTGTGCAGCTCAGGATTGACATTATTGGGTCAAGGTTGACATTTGTGGGTCAAGGTCAACCTTTTTCATAAGACGACATCGAAGAAAAAAATGATTTCTGGGTTTTGTTCGTCTCTGCGTTTCAGTTTCGTATCAATTGTCAGTTTTTCCAGAAATAGACTATAGACCTCAGAAAATAGCATTCTTTGATCTGAAATATTTCAAGGTTTGTGCATTTCTCCTATCTCTTCAATTAATGTTATATATCATTTCTATACATATAAATTACAGAGTTTAAGATATCTCCTTTGTTATTCTCCTTTCCAAATAGTTGATTCATTTGTGCATTAACCCTTCTCTTGGGTTTATCAACTTGGATCTCCCATTTGTGCATTTGGGAATTGAAAATGAACATATTATCTTCTCCTTAATCACAATTGCAATCCATAATCAATTAAATTCAATAAAGGTTAAAAGAATCCAATACAATCTAGGTAATTCAAAGAACAATTTATATCCCCCATTTTCATATCTTACATTTTAGTAACATAATCAATTCTTAACAAACGAAACAAACAACATCTAAATTATTTATTCAAGATCTAAAATTATTTCTATTACATTTTGGTGACATCTATTTTATATGTTACACATGGCCTATCCATCTTTTATAGGAAGTTCATTAGAAACATTAGTGGCATATGTGCTCCCATTAATAACACTATTAAAGGTGGAAGAAAATGCATTTTTTCATGGACTAATGAAGCTAATGAGTCCTTTGAGTTGCTAAAGAAGAAGATTGTAGAGAAACCTATCCTAGTCCTACCAGACATTCACAAGGTATTCACAGTTGAATGTGATGCAAGAAACACAACCATTGGAGGAGTCTTGAGCCAAGAAGGAAGACCAGTTGCTTTTTTCAATGAGAAGCTCAATGAAGATAAACAAAAATATTGCACTTATGATCTTGAAATGTATGCAATGGTTCAATCACTTAGGAAATTAAGGAATTATTTATTTCCCAAGGAGTTTTTTGTTTTTATTAATAACCATGCACTTAGCTTTCTAAACAAGTAGGAGAAATTGAATTACAGACATGTGAAGTGGATGGAGTTCTTGAAGTCTTACACATTTTCCATCAAGCATAAAAAGGGGTTGTGAAAAAAGTTGTT
This sequence comes from Thuja plicata, assembly GCA_018584345.1. NCBI lineage: Eukaryota > Viridiplantae > Streptophyta > Pinopsida > Cupressales > Cupressaceae > Thuja > Thuja plicata. The sequence continues at coordinate 167,717 of MU228524.1, read as the reverse complement.
GATGCTCTTAGTAGGAGACATTTGAACACTCAATCCATCTAGTTAGACAGTGTTGGGGTCCAGTCCATGAAGGATATGTATGTTGAATTTGAAGATTTTAAAGAAGCTTATCAGATTTGCATTGAGATGACATACATATACCATACTGATTTCTCTGACTTTATTGTGAAAGATGGTCTTCTTTTCAAAGGCAGTACTTTATGTGTCCCACAAGGATCTATGAGGGACAAAATTATCAAAGAGAAGCACAATGGAAGCTTAGCTGGTCACTTTGGAGTAGACAAAACTTTAAAGCTAGTTAGGAGATTCTACCACTGGCCAAAATTACAGATAGATGTTATGAATTTTGTGGAAAGCTGTTTAGTTTTCCAACAAGCCAAAGGACATACCTCCAATGCTAGAATATACACTCCTTTACGCATCCCTACCAAACCATAGGATTTAGTAAGTATGGACTTTGTCATAGGTCTTCCAAAGACCAAGTCTGGATTTGATATCATTTATGTTGTAGTTGACAGATTTTCAAAAAAGGCACACTTTATCCCTTATAGGACAACTCATGATCCATCTTACATAGCAGGGTTGTTCTTTAGAGAGGTTGTAAGAATCCATGGACTCCCATTTTCCATCATATCTGATAGGGACCCTAAGTTCTTGGGTCACTTTTGGAGGACATTATGGAGAAAACTAGGATCAAATATTTCTCTATCATCTGCATATCATCCACAGTCTGATGGTCATATAGAAGTCATCAATAGATCCATTGGAAACCTTTTGAGATGCCTCACATAGGAACATGGAGTCACTTGGGATACCATTATAGCACAAGCAGATTTCTCATTCAATGATTCAGTAAATTGGAGCATTTCTTTAGCTCCATTCCCGATGTCTATGGAACCCACCCTAGAGGAGTATTGGAACTCAGGGATATTGCATAAATGGAGAAAAGAAGTGCACTAACTGAAGAATTTACTGAGGTGATGAAGAATATACATGATCAGGTGTAGATCAAATTGAAGCATACCACTGAGAAATATAAAGCCCATGCTGACAAGAAGAGGAAAGATCTAGAATTCAAGGTGGGATACTTAGTGATGATCCACCTCAAGAAGGAAAGACTACCTAAAGATAAATACCCAAAGCTTATGATGAAAAATATTTGCCCTTTCAAGATTTTGAAGAAATGTGGCAACAGTGCCTATAGGATTGATCTACCTTCTCACATTGGATAATCACCCATTTTCAATGTTGCAGATATCTATGCCTACAAAGGAGAAGTTAGTACTATTGATCTTGCAGGTACTCTAGAACCTCCTACACTCCAACCACTCAAGGACATACCAAAAGAAAGTCCTCATGAGATTGAAAGAATCCTAGACAAGAGAGTGAACAAGAAAACCAACAGAGGCACTTACTATGAATACTTAGTCAAATGGAAACACCAACCAGTTGAAGATGCTACTTGGATGAACCCTGAAGACAATCTGAAGACATGTTATCCACTTGAAGAATTCACAACTCAAGAGACTTGAGTTCTTTTTATCATGAGGAGTATGGTGCAAGGCACCTCCTGAAACTCCTAAATTGCTTTCTTTTGTGTTTTTAATAAGGTGCATCCATGAGATCACCCTTGTGTGTGTTTTTTTGTTTAGGTCTTTGATGTAAGGTGAAGGACCTATGGTGAGTTATAAACCTAGGTTCTTGAAACCATGGTTAGACCTTGTTAGTTGTTGATTTTGTGTGTCTCGTTATAAGTTATGTTTCTAAGTCCTTAGTTAGCTCCTAGTCATGTGTTAGACCTATCCCACACCTTGGGAGATCGGTAAGGTTATATTTTGCCCAAATTAGCAACTCTATCACTTATTGCCAAAAAGTTATCTTTTTGCAAAATGTTGCATGAGCAACATTTGTAAAATGTTGCTTGGTATATGAAAACTTCTTTGTAACCAACCTCACCCACCTTCTTAAGCTTCTAAAACACTTGGAGGATTCTATTAGGTGAGAGGATACCTTCCATGAAGGTTAGATCACATAGTGTACGAAGTTTGATGTTTGAGCAAGGAAATAGAAGAGTGTTTTGAGTAATTTATGCATGGTACGACCTAGTACAGATTCATTTGGAAGATTAATTTATAGAAGTTTGTAACTCCTTGAGTCTACTAACCTTTCTAGTTGATTTGAGGTGTTTTTGTTAAGTTAGTGAAAAGTTATCAATTTTACATTCTTGTTGTCTGAGAAACCAAGGCTCTACTGGACCAGTCTCGACAAAGATGTGATCCTAGCAAGAGCTTTATCAAGTGGATCTCCTCAGCCACTTGGAAAATGTTAGCTAGGATCATGGTATATAGGAATCTAGAAGCTCAAGCTCTCACTCTTAGTCCTTCTATTTTTAAAAACAAGCCCTAGGCTAATTATCTCTATGTAATTAGCCTAGTCTGTTAGTACAATCATATGCATATGAAATATATGAGTTGTGGGATCAAACCAAAGGTGTTTCTAGAATAATTTGGGAAAGGGGAATCAATCCAAATCTCTGCATTTCATCCATGAACCCACCTTCTATTAATTTCTTAACAAACCAAGCCTAAACTAGCTAATTAGGTCTGTGTGTTTTGTGAGAGCTTAGGGGTGCAAGAGTGGAGTGAGGTGTTCATGCTTTGGGAGGTTTAAAAAATCCATATAGGGTGTCTATAAACCCATTAAGACCCTTTAGATCCTACTATCACAAAAGGTTAAGTCCCAAAAACCCACTGGTTAGGGCTACAAGGAATCCTAGGGTATTTGGGGTTCGACTAACTTTGGGTCTTCAAGACCAAAACTAATGGTGGATTCTTGGTCCCTAAGGTATGTTAAGAGTCTTAAATCTCTTAGTATAGAGTTTTGAACCCACTAGTGAGGTTTTACACCTTATTGTCTGGTTTAGGGGAAGTGTCCCTAAAGGAGAAGATTTCTTTGTTCCATAGCTTGATTTGGAGAACCAAGAGAGAACGAGGGAAGCCTATTGACCCCTTGGACAAGTAAGGAGACATCCTAAGAATACTTTTGTGGAGTGAGATTGATCAAATTTGAAGTTTGAAGAAACATCAAAGAGTTAGGGCCCATTAAGGTCTTCTAGCAGTGCTCTCTGCATCACTTTTACATTTATTTTATAATATTTTGTCAATATAGATTTGCTACCATGAATTGAAACTACTAGTTGTTGGATATTTGAAGCCCACTAATTAATCATTTTTCCCTCCAGGTGTCTATCGACCATTCATATTCTAGACCAATCAATAATGCTTATATATTCAAATAGATTGTTGTTGTATAATGTATTGTAAAAAATGAGATTAATAAAAGTTTTTATTGCTTAGAATGTGGATGTAGCCTTTGTGGTGAAGCACAATAAATTATGTGTCATGTTTGTGATTCTTTGTTCTTTGTTTTAATTTTTGACACATTCATTTTCTTAATTCACACTTCTTTAATTTCACTCAATGTATTCATTTATGTATGACAATGAGATAATTGCATAGAAAAAAATTCAATTATTACTCATGAGAAATATCATTCTTCTCATTCATATCTCTTAATTAAACTCTATAATTTTCCTCCAAAATTTTAAATATTTATTAATAATTTCTAACAAACAAGACCATATTTTTTCATACATGTATTTGAAAAACTAAATTTTTTAATAACTATATATTTTATAAATAAGAATCAAACCTCACTTCGAACTTTACAATTTCCTTCTACTTAATAAATATTTATTAATAATATAATCAACATTATTGGATTTTTTTTCTTACACTTATTTAACCAACTACATTGCTAAATAAAACTTTCCTTAATGAATAGTAATCAAACTCCTCTTTGCAATAACATTTCTTCATATATTTGACACCTTTTTAACATTTCTATTCAACATTCAAATTCTATTTAACATTTGTATTGTCTACTCTTTATAACATACCTTGCAAAGTCCAAATATTTGACAGATTCCTACGTAGGATGCCCTTAGGTCAATTGGGATTTGGTGAAATAAGAAACTTTCTTTGTTATAATATTCAATAAGTGCATCCCCTTCTTTAATAACCAATGAGTTATTCAACAATATAATTTAACAACCCTTTTTAATAACATAACCATTCGAAGTCCTTAAAAAAGGCCAGTTGTTTCCTTGTGTTCAAAGTTAACATTTTTCACAAGCATTTGAAGAGATTGTTCGCAAAATATCTTAAAAGAAAAAACCATCCCCTTTCTTGTTCAAATCGATATCTTTCCTACAAATTGTGTTTTGTGGTTCTAAAGTTTCTTCTGAACTGGGATAACAACACGATGGTTTTCAAAATGGGTTTCCTTGTGTTGTTTTTGGCATTTATTCTACCACTCTTATTCTTCTCTGATGTTCGTGAAGGCCAATATATCTCAAAAGAGCAGGATGTCCCTACGTTTTCTCATACCTATCTCAGAAGAGTAGGATGTCTCTTGTGGAAAGAATTAAGATGCCATCACCTTTATCATGAGCTATGTTCACTCCGTTGTCTAATACATTTTTTTGTACCCTTTTGTATTTCCTACAATCTTTCTTAACATGACCATCCTTCCCACAGGACCAACAACCGTTTGTCTACCTCTTGATTGTGATCTTCTTGCCTTTGATTATTATAAGTATTTCTGCCTCTATATTGGATTCTTCCTCTATTCTCAGTGCTCACCATAGTGAGAGAATCACCGGATGAGGACTCATTATTCCTCCTTCTCAAGTCTTTAGAGAGAAGAGTAGCTGAAACTTCATCGAAGGTCAACTTCTTACATGATGCCGAAGTAATTATCACTGTTACAAGTCCATCCCAGCTGTTAGGAAGAGAACACAATAATATAACAACCTTGTTCTCATTGTCTTGAGTCATGCCAACTGAATTTGCTTGGCTAATCAAGCTATTAAATTGATTAAGATGATTTTACATGGCTTCACCTTCCATCATCTTAAGCTTGTATAACTTTTCCACGATGAAGAATTTGTTCGCAGTGGATGCATGTGCATATGTTGAAGCCAGTTTATCCCATACCTCCTTCATTGTTCCTTTGTTTGCAATGTTATGCATAACATTATCGCCTAGTGTGAGGAAGATTGTCGCCTTGGCTTTTTCATCAAGCTTCTCCCAATCTTTGTTACTTATTGAGGCTAGTTTCTTTTCTTTTCCATCAAGTGCAAGAGAAAGCTCTTGCTTGATTAACAAAGAATTCATTTGAATCTTCCAAATCTTGAAGTTCTTCCCAGGAAATTTTTGCATTTTGTAATCTTCCATGATTCTGAAATTTCAACCACCGAAATCTCAACAACGATTCAACCTTTCTATGATACCAATTGTAGAAGATAAAAGTGCAGAAGCAAAATGATGAAATAGACAAATACGCAATACACTAATTTATCATGGTTCGGCTTAAAAGCCTACATCTACAATGAGAGTAGAGAAATGTATTATAATATCAAAAGAATGAATCAATACAATGAAACAAGGTAGACATATATTATCCCAAACAAAGCCGCTGAAGAGCCAACCGGTCGACAATAGGAAAAATGTCCACTGTCCTTCCAATTCTCAACAAACTCCCACTGGAAGTCAATGGATATTTGAGCCGATCAGGCATTCCCCTGCTCTAAATGCTCAACTTACTTTAGCTTAATAAGGCCAAGAGAAGTTCTTGCACATACGGACTTATCTTTGGCTACAACCTTGGTGAAAATGTCTGCGAGATTGACCTTTGTGTCAATTTTAACAACCTTCAATCTACCCTCTTCAATCATCTACCACACAAAATGAGCATGAATGTCAATGTGTTTTGAACCTCATTGAGAAGTATGATTATGAGCCATAAAGATGGCACTGCGACTATCACTAAATAAAATATAATAATTATGTTGATACTTCATATCATCAAGAAGTCGCTGCACCCAAATAATTTCCCTAGCACCTTCGGAGAGTTCCAAGTACCCAGCTTCAGTGGAGGAGAGAGAAATGGAATGTTGCAGCCTTGAGCCCCAACTAATATCAGCTCCAACAAACATGAAGGTATAACAGGTAGTAGATCTTCTCTTATCCAAATCTCTGGCAAGATCCAAATCTCTAAAACCTTGTAGCTGAATATTATTGCCACCAAAACATAAAGTGAAATCTAAATTTCCTTTTAGATACCTCAATATCCATTTGACCACCACCCAATGAATCAATCTGAGATTGCTCATGAATCTAATCACAACTCCCACCGCATGAGCAATGTTGGGATGTGTAGAAACCATAACATACATTATGCTACCAACTGCTGATTTGTAAGGGACTCCTTCCATGTATTCTTTTTCTTCTTGTGTTTGTGGACACGAAGTATTTGATAACTGAAAATATATAGCAAGTGGAGTAGAGACAATATTTGCATCAGCCATACCAAACCAATCAATTACTTTGTCAATGTATTCCTTTTGTTATAAAGTGATTTCCTTCTTCATATTGTGGGTGATTGTCATGCCAATTCTTGTCTGCCCCTAAATCCTTCATTGCAAATGTACTTGCCAATTTAGTTTTGATCTCACTAACAATTTTAGAGCTTGTTCCGGCTACCAACATATCATCAACGTAGAGAAGAAGAATAAAAAACTCACCTTTCAGAAGTTTCTTGTAGTAAATGCATGGATCAGATTCACATCTAGTGAAGTTATGATCAAGCATGAAGCGATGAAATTTTAAGTAACATTGTCTCGGGGCTTGTTTGAGCCCATACAAACTCCATTTCAGCCTGCAATAAAGATGTTCATGCCCCTTTTTGATAAAGCCTTGAGGCTGCTCCATAAATAACTCCTCATCCACATCACCATGTAGAAAAGTTGTCTTAACATCTAACTGCTCGAGTTCAAGATCCCAGATGGCTGCTAGACCCAAAATAGTCTGGATTGTTGTCATTTTCACAGCTGGAGAAAAAATCTCAGTGAAATCGATTCCCTCTTTCCGAGCATAACCCTTTACCACTAATCTGACCTTGTAGCGTGTGTTGCCTCTGCCTTCATCTTTCAGTTTATATATCCACCTTTTCTTAAGTGGTTTCTAATTTATGGGAAGAGAGACCAAATCCCATGTCTGATTAACTTCCAAACAGCTCATTTCTTCTTGCATAGTGATTTTCCATTTATCCTTATCACTGCTCACACAAGCTTCTTTATAATTTGCTGGTTCTATATGCTCAGAGATTAAAATCTCAGGCTCTGCCTCTTCATCATATAAGAGATGATACTATGAAAATTTTATTAGAGGACGACGCTCCCTGGTTGATCATCTCAACTCAACATCTATCTGTTGTGATATAGGAATTAAATTCCTTACACCTTCGTGTGCCTCCCCCAATTTTCTGCCAACATTATGCAATGGATTTCCGATAAATTACATACCATACTGTGAGTTTTTTTGTCAAAGAAATCAACATTTGGGCATTCAATGTATGTGCTGGAGTAATTATACTCCATGCCATGTACTGGACTGGAAGAGATGCAACGCATCTCACGTGAGGCTGCAGAGGAGGATCTGCAGGTCCCACGCGTGCCTACAATAGGTGGTAGTCTGTTTGTCCTACGCGGGGCTTATGAAGGTGCCCCATTCTCCTCTTTGCATGAGGTATAATCCTCTCCATGCGGGCTCTACATTCCACGTGGACTGTTCACTCCATGCGGCCCTACATTCTCTTCTGCAGCCGCAGGGTGTAGAAGACTCCCGCACCCCATACCACGTGGGCTTGTGTCCTCTGCCACTACCGTAGAGTGATGGGGAATGTCATGAGGAATAGAGCAGCTGACATCTTGACTTCTATGTGTGTATTCCACTGGGTGATGTCTATCTGTCTCACCAACTTCTATACCCTGTTCTTGTTCTGTTTGCATGTCACCAAATTCACCAGATTGACTATCCTCAATGTGATTTGTAAAATCAGACAAAGATGCTAAAGAATTGGGGATATGAGCTAAAATAGAGGTGGGTGAACTGAATTTTTCAGTTCCACCTTTGTTTTGAATATTATTCCCAAATAATCTATATGACTAATTATTTTGCAATGCTAAAGAAGGTATATTATCACTTACAGATTCTCCTTCCTCTTGCAAATAAGGAAAGAGGTTTTCATTGAAGACTAAATCCTGAATCCTTATGATTTTCTTTGCAACTGGATCTCACAATCAAACCAAATTGATCTTCTCCATAACCCATAAGATACACTGTTGTGATTTAGAATCCAATTTTCTCCTTTTTTCTTTAGGAACATGAACAAATGCTTGACAAACAAACACACAGAGATGAGAATAAGAGATTCACTTGCCCAACCACTCCTCTTTCAGGATACAAAAATCTAGATGAGATGAAGGACTCTGATTAATTAGATACATAGCTGTATTGCAAACCTCACCCAAAACTCCTTTCTTAAACCAACATTAGAAAGAATGCACCATGGTTTGTCAAGGCTAGTTCAGTTGAGTCTAAATTCTGCTGCATTCTCTTGAGGAGTGAAGGGGACAATCTTAATTCTCTGAATACCATGGTTGGCACAAAAATTGTAAAACTCCAAAGAGAAAAACTTTCCTCCATTATACATTTTCAAGCATTTAATCTTATGACCACTTTGATTTTCAACAAGTACTTTGAAAATTTCAAATTTTGAAAACACTTCAAATTTATGAGAAATCATATCAATCCATACCTTCCTTATATAATCATCAAGAAAAGTGATAAAGTAATTTTCTGCTCCATGAGAGGTCACCTCCGTAGGACCAAAGACGTTTGATTGTATCAACTCTAATGGTGTTGTCTTCTTGTCATGGCCATTCTTCAAGACGCTGACCTGTTTTTGTTTCTCACAAAGGAAATGTTCGCAAAACTCCAAATATGCGGATTGAAGACCGGGTAATTGATCTCGGTTCAGCATAACATCTAGTCCTTTCTTTCTCATGTGACCCAATCTTTGATGCCAAAGAGCGACATCACTGCCCACAAGAGTCAGAGCAGCTCCCACCTCACCAATAGTTTGAACAACATAAAGGCTGCCCACTTTATCACCTTTTGCAATAACCATAGAACCACTAGTGACTTTCCATTTGTCCATGAGAGTGGTGAGGAAACCTTGTGTATATAGCTGACTTACGGAAATCAGATTTTTTTCTCAATTTAGGAATATGTCAAACATCTCGTAACAATCATTTAACTCCATCTAGGTGCAAAACAACATCACCTTTTCCAATAATTTCACATGAATTATTGTCACCCAAATAAAATTTTCCAAACTCACCTTCTTGGTAGTTTGTGAACAAATCCGTGCATGAAGAGGCGTGAAAAGAAGCGCTGGAATCTATGACCCAAGATTCAGATGTTGTATCGCTTGTGAAAAGAATTAAGATTCCATCATCTTTATCATGAGCTACGTTCGCTCCGCTGTCCAATACATTTTGTTGTGCCCTTTTGTATTTCCTACAATCTTTCTTAACATGACCATCCTCTCCACAGAACCAGCAACTGTTTTGTCTACCTATTGATTGTGATCTTCTTGCTAAATTGGACCTCCAATTATTATAAGTATTTCTGCCTCTATATTGGCTTCTTCCTCTATTCTCGGTGCTTGCCGTAGTGAGAGCATCACCGGATGAGGACTCATTATTCCTCCTTTTGAAGTATTTAGAGAGAAGAGTATCTAAAACTTCATCGAAGGCCAACTTCTTACTTGACCCCGAAGTGCTTACCGCTGTTAAAAGTCAATCCTAGCTGTTAGGAAGAGAACAAAATAATAGAACAACCTTGTTCTCATTGTCTTGAGTCATGCCAACTAAATTTTCTTGGCTGATCAAGGTATTAAATTCATTAAGGTGATTTGTCATGGCTTCACCTTCCCTCATCTTAAGGTTGTATAACTTTTTCAGAATGAAGACTTTGTTCGTAGCGGATGCCTATGCATATGTTGAAGTTAGTTTATCCCATACCTCCACCGAAATCTCAACAACGATTCAACCTCACTGTGATACCAATTGTAGAAGGTAAAATTTCAAAGGTAAAATGAAGAACAAATACACAAATACACAATACACTGATTTATCATGGTTCGGCTTAAAAGCCTACATCCACACTAAGAGAAGAGAAATGTATTATAATCTCAAAAGAATGAATCAATATAATGAAATAGGGCAGAGATATATTATTTAAACAAAGCAGCTGAAGAGCCAACCAGTTGACAACAGGACAAATGTTCGTTGGCCTTCCAATTCTTAACACAGGTACGTTTAACTTTTTCCCTAATCTATTTATCTCTAAACTTTAGAGAAATAAACCTAATTGATTACATCCAGTCTCTTCCATTCTATCGAGGGCCTGTTATCTTAGCATCATCTAATATTTATTTAGATGTAATGAATTTCAAGTGTTCTATTTATTTTGTTGAAAGATGGATTTTGTGAACTACTACTCATAACTACACAGTTGAATTCTTATAGCAATATTACTGTTTATACCTAACTACTTAACTACTTCGTCTATAGTATATATAAACCTCATATACCGTATATTCAAACCGTTCTTAATGTAGTTTTACAAATTTTTAACATTTTTCATAAAATAATTGTTCTAAATGCAGCTCCAAAACACGATGGATCTGTAAAAGGAACTTTGCCATGGGTTTTTCTGGTAAGAAAATATTTAAACTTTCGATAGACTTTGTGCTTGGCTATCGTTTTGAAGTTTAATTCTGAATTTCATGAACTTTGCAGCTCTTCGCCCACCATCGCCACCACCGCCATCTGACGGCTACGAGCATCAATGGATGCTATCAAAATTAGTGCCGTGTAAGGAGTGATATTTCCTTTTGTTGTCCACCGAGTAGATAGGATGAATAATTATATGCAGACATTTTTACAAGAAGATTTAAGAATTTTTGGCTATTTTATATAATAAAATTTGGAAGATTTTTTATCATTTAAAAAAAAAAAAAAAATCCTTTTATTTCTGGTATATGGGAACATGTTTTTCGAATATGCATTTTATTGAATTTGTACAAAATATGGTAGGTTATTTAAAACTAATGACTTCACCAAAAATGGACATTTTATTTTTAATCTATTACTAGCAGTGGCAGAAAGTCACTACAAGCTTTGGGCGCGTTCGGCATGGTAACTGAAGAGACCTGCAATTGAGCAGTTGTCTTGGCACGAGCACATCCTCCTGCCATGGTAAATCCATCCATCTTTTCTTGTCGACAAATGAAGACCACCGCCCGTCATTATTAAAAATCGCAAGGGCATTTCTGGCACTGTCTATGGGGCAGGAAATTTGCATCTTAATAAACAAAATATGTTGTTAACACAATATGTTAACAACATGTGTGTTAATCTATTGTATTTGTTTGCAAATTACTAACACATGTTAAGACAATAGACTAACACACATGATATTAACATATTGTATTAACAACATATTTTATTTACTAAGATACAAATTTCGTACCTCATAGACAATGCCATTTCCTAGATATTGAGCTCAAAAGGAAAGGCAACATTTCTTGATTCTTAGCAACAATAGTTTGTTGTGAGGAGCAGGAGGCCCTAGCCCAAAGCACATAACCATTTCCCTCTAGTGAGTGCCTCAAGAAATTTCTTGTGGGCCTCAACATTACACAATATTTAGGGCAATCACAGACTTGCGCAGGAGCAGAAGAAGCGGCTAGGGCACGAGCCATGAATCTTTGGGTTGGCTTCCTCTGAAAACAACTCAGGATGTTCTGAACTTAGAGGCCTCCAAAAACAATTCAGGAAGTTTCAGACTTAGAGGCCTCCGCAAAGAATTGTCAGACTCGTGGCCTCTGAAAAAAAATTAGGACTGACTGCCTTGGAAAACAAAAAAAAGGAGTATTGGATTTGGGGCCTCCGAAAAAGAAGTTTCAGACTACAACTTGGTGTAATAGTTTACGATACAAATATATTCATCATCTTCTGAAATGTTTTAAAACTATATTGAGTGACTGATAAAATTTAATCTTCCATCCAGTCAAGAATTCTTCATGCTTGAAATATTTTTCACAACTTCAATTTCAGTGATTCCTTGATTCCTTGATACCATAATATACTATCGATGCATAATATTTTCTGACAAATATATTCATCATCTTCTGAAATGTTTTAATACTATATTGACTGACTGATAAAATTTAATCTTCCATCCAGTCAAGAATTCTTCATGCTTGAAATATTTTTCACAGCTTCAATTTCAGTGATTCCTTGATACCATAATATACTGTCGATCCATAATATTTTTCTAGCACATGCTTCAACAAAATTGGTGATAAGAGTATTGTCCGATTTTCTCTTTTCAAGATCAAAACCTGAGATCTCATAAGATTGAAACATCTATAAATTTTGAACCATTAACCCTATTTCCATGCAATTTTATATGGGAGTTTTGGATTTGTGGCCCCCGAAAAAGAAGTTTCAGACTGTCGGCCTTTGAAATGACTTATAGTTTTCGGCCTATGAAAAGGCTGATATTTAGATCACGGTTGTCTTTTGTAGAATGCCGAAGAGGGGCTAGCAGTCGATGATTAGAGACAATATTCTATCAACAAAACTGTACCTCCGAGCTCTGAAATGGGAAAGTGTCTTAGGGAAACAGTAAATGAATTAATAAAGTAAGAAGTGGGTGCTGAACAATAAGAAGAAATGAAAGTGGCAGTGGGGAAGGATAGTATGGAAGGCCGACTGCAGCTTCTAGAAAATAACAATTGGAGATACAGATCTGCAGTTCAAATAGAAAATGGAGGACGTTATCAACTCCCATTAACTCGCCAAAGGGGTAATAGACCCTTACAAAAATGTCCACATGATTTGTGACTTATGAGAGGGCGGGGAAGCTTTAAAAATAGGAGAAATGTCAGACTGCAAAATGGATCCTCAGAATATCTGAATCATAGGTATGACAGACCTCCTTTTAGAAGAAACGACGCCACAGGTAATTGGAAGGGAGATATTATATTTCAGTTGCCTAGACATGGTTTCATTGGTAAAAACCATGGTCTAGGGCATCAACGTAGACATCCTCCACAATGGGGAACTAAGGATTATAGTTTCCTAATCAACAATGGCATTAATACCAACTTCATTCCAATTCTTCCAACAACAAAGTCTGGCAGACCCTTCAATCCACCATTGCTAAAGAAATCTTGGTCGACATAATATTGGGAGATCCAGATCCATAATCAAAGGCAAAATATTTGAAGAGGGAACTTTTATTTAAGGGTTATAAACCCTCGCTGCAAGGCCTTTCTACAGAAAAAAGGATAACATACATAAAACCTTATATGGAAGCAAAAGGATACAAATTTCATCACACAAAATGTAGGTGGGAAGGAGGACACATTGGTTCATTCAAAATACAAAGCTTCGTCAGTGTTGAATCTTTTGGATGTAGCGAAATCTTTGGAACTTGAAGCTATAAATGAAAGTGAAAAATCAGATGAGCCAAGAAAGGCAGATGATCAAGGGGTCTTGCATGAACGACATGAAGCCATCTACAAATCTAAAATGCAAATCTCTATCCCAGTGGAAATAATGGAGGAGAGATCATATCACTTCGAACATGGAGCCGTAATATGTAAGTTCGGGGACACAAACGTATCTGTACTCAAGTTTAAAAAATGGGTTGACCATAACTGGAAAGGAGTCACATACATGAGATGCATAGACTCTATTTCATGATTTTTCTTAGTCTATTTTGAATCAACCTGCTCAAGGGATACTACCTTTAGTCACAAAGGGTGGTTCTTTAACAATAGAGGATTATTTACGAAAGAATGAACTCCTAAATTTGATGGCAAAGTGCATTCTATAAGATTTATACCGATGTGGCTCACACTAAATGATCTCCCAATACAATATCGGGTGGCAGACATTTTGCAGATAATTGGGAAAAAAGTAGGGATTTATCTGAGTCATAAGTGCGGCGAGGGAAGAGTAGGTCCAAAGCTTTATTTAATCATGAGCCTAGAATTTGAATTGCCACAGACTTTCAAAATTATATCAAAGGGTCAATTTTAGGGATTTTTTTAGTGGCGACTCTTCGCCAATTGGTGAATATGTCCCGTCAAGCGTATAGAATTTGGCAAAAAAATTAGCAGTATACTGTTTGACTGGTTTGTCCAGATTTTATAAATAGTTAATGTATATTGGTTGGGTTGTTCGCCACTATTTGCATGTAATTGCACTACGGTAGTGGGGTTGTTCGCCCATTTATCTATTGTATATTTAATATTATTCACCATGGATTAAGGAAGGCGTATTTATCAACGATCGCCATTCGCCAAAGGCCCATTATCCGAAGTTAAAATTTTATTTTCACTAGGACCCAATTCGCCATGATCGTAATTCACCGTGTCCCATATTCCCACCCTATTCGCCTAGTCAATTACTTGAAATTATGCGGGGTTAGCCAAACAATAGTTGTAATCATATGCAAATGTCGTCCCCTTCGCCAAAATTCAAAATAAGCACTTGTATATAAATAAGGATAGTTTCAATAGATTTAGGAGTACAAAAAATTAGTTGATTCTAAGCTAACAATTGTGATTGGTACCAAACCGGAAAGACTGCATGTCCTTAGTATCTTATAATTATTCAAGTAAAATTTTATTGCAGCTTTAATTTGTTGGAGATGTCATAGTCAAAGTTTAACAGGAAGAGGACTATTGAAGGTGGAGAATCTGGAGATGTCCAAGAGAGGCCAACGAAATGCAGAAAAATATCTTCATACTTTGGCAGGGGTAGACACAATGGTGTTGGTCAAAGTGAGGAAGGTACATCATCAGAGGAACCTATACAACTTCAAGATTATCAACTTACACAGGAGTCTATTCAACAAACTGGAGAACCTATAAACCTGGTGATGAATTTGCGGAACCTGATATCTCTCATGAAGATGACCTTAAAGATGAATTTGAAGTAAATAACCAGTACCAGGATGAATCAATCGCCTTCAGTGATGATGATGTTTCAATTAACAGTAACACTAAAGGGAGTGGAAAATTAAAAGAAAAAATTGATCATCAATGGGAGATGTCCAGGAGATTTAAAGTTGATTGGGAAGAAAAGTAACCATTCATTGAACCCGTGGACAATCCAATTGTAGGTAAGCCGCCAGTAGAATGTAGATGTACGATTTGTAGTTGGAAGTATAAAAAAGAAAAGCGGTTGCAGCTTAAATTGGACAACATAGAGAAACATGTTGGTAAGGTTTACAGAACCTCAATTGTAGATGGAAAGGAAATAAAAGTGGTAAGATATAAAACAAAGGAGCAATGTCAACATCAAAAGCATGCTGAGGAATATTATTTGTTTCATAAATTTAAGACAAAGCCTAGTGAAGTTCAAGGTTCTATTGATGCTATTTTTGCAAAAGCAAGTGAAGTAGAAGAACGCGGAAAAGCCGTTCAATTAAGTAATGTTTTCCATATTTTGAGCAGAGGGCGTCCAATGACAGACTATCCAGAAATGAGTGGTTTGTTACACTTTATGAAAGTTCCTATCCTATCACTCATTGGTCAATAAATAGTGGATGGGAATGGGCAAGTTGTATTGCCCAGGTTGAAATAGAGGATGTACAGAGAAAGATAAAAGAGTCAACCTTTATTGCATTATCCTTAGACGAAGTTACAACAATAGATAATACATCGTGGGTATGCATGCATGTTTATACTGTACATAATAATGTTCGCCAACCACATCTACTAACTGCTGCAAAATTGAGGGACAATGCGACATCAAAAACTTTATTTCAATTAGTAAAGAGCTATTTAATTGAATATGGAGCTATGGATGAATTGACAATAGTGAAGAAGTTGATCTGTGTTGGAGCGGATGGAGCTTTAGTAAAGCAAGGTCAAATGAATGGTCTTTGTACAAAGATGTAGGCTTCTTGTTCAGCATATGTTCTTGGCATTCACTGTATGGCCCACAGGATGAATCTTGCTTTTAGAGTTGTGAAGAAGTTTCCTTTAGTAAACAAGGTTGAAGATTTAGTAAGAGAGTTGTACTCATATTTTTTTGTCGAAGCCCCCAATGTTTTAGGGAATTTCAACACTTTGCTGATGGAATTACCAATGGAAACAAGCTTCTAAGATATGTTGATACTAGATGGATCTCTTTGGATGGGCCAGCGCATTGAGTTTTTTTCCAAATATCAATCTTTGATTGGACTTATGTATGAAAATCGTGACAATGCAGAAAATCAGAGATGTGGCGACCTGCTTCGGAGGTTAAGCAACATAGAGACACTTTTGAATTTAGCATCTCTTCTTCCCATGCTAGAAGAAATGATGTTTATTATGAAAAAAGCCCAGCAAAGATCCATGTATATTCTAGAATATGCTACTTTGCATAAAATGTCATGCCAAGTCCTCGATAATCTTTATCGAAATGACTCAAATTTATCCGATGAAAAATTTCATCACTGGAGGAAACTAATAGATTTGGACAATCCTGATATTTATTTAAAGATCGCTGAAAATGGAGATTTATGTGTTTGTGTAAGGGGATTTCAGATACCAATGTACTACAATGCCCCAAAGAAGTGAGCTATAAGAGTTACAAGGGAAGAGTTTACCAAGATCATCGAGTCTATAGAAGCTAATGCAAGGGACATAGCCTATAAAGTTTCCTCTGAAATAAGATCTCGATTCCCATATAAACAACTGCTTGAGGCAATGGCAATTGTGTTTCCTCAATATTGACACTTAAACTCTAAGGAAGATTATCGTAATAGGCTGTTGACTTTGATAAAGGAATTTTGTAAACCTGAAGAATTCAATGGAGTGACTATCAGTGTAATTTTAGATGAAGGTCTTCTTAGACAGAAATCTAGAACTTTTGCAAGGACTATGAAGCATCAACATCAATTAATGTATAACCCACATGCAGAGGTCTCGGCAACAACGCTTTGGACAAAACTAAAACAAAGCACAATGTTGCATGATGAAATTTCAGAGTTCTTCAAGCTTGCTGATCTTTGTCAAACCATGATATTGGGTTAGGTGGAGGATGAGAGATTTTTCAGTGCTTTGGGCTTCCTAAAATCAAAGCTAAGAATCAAAATAGACAAGAATTTGGAATCATGCTTGAGGGTCTACACATCTAGATATGATGTCAATAATTTTCCTTATAAAAAATAAATGGAAATCTAGAAGAAAAGATGCAAAAGAAGAGGGTTGGGCAACACCATTAACCAATCTCTGACTCTAAGTGGGACAACTATAGGTGGCGATGGGAGTGGGCTTCATAGAAGTGAAGGTCAGAGTGAAGAAGACACAAATGAAAATGAAGAGAACAATGAAGGAACTGGAATACCAGAATTAGATGATGATGATGATGATGATGCAGACATGAATTGGAAAATTTAGAAAATTTATGCTAAATTAGCAGTAGCAATCAATAGGTATTTTTTGAACTTATTAACTACTATATCCTATCATTCAATGTTCATTTTAGAAAAATAAGAATGTATTATGTTTCACTTTCATCATTGAAATTTGAGAACAAAGATTATCATTACTGTAGTTTGTATCACATCATCATTGATCAATGATCATTCATAATTGAATTTGAAATTGTTGAATGAAATTTTGTATTCCAAATTTCCAATAGCATATTACAGAGTAAATCAACTAAGAATAACTAAATAAAATAGAGTAACTCAACATACATTGAATTGGAAAACATGAAAATTAGAAAGAGCACAAATTGGTTTGTATTCATTTGCAATACATTATAATTTACAGTAGTTCAAAATTTAGAGCAATCTTTGTAGGCTAGTCCAAACATCCTCTGATGGCAGAACAATTTGGTTCATAGTATAGTCACACTCCTGCAACTTTGTTAGAAATTCATATTTGGAAGTCTGACTTGAAAGCACTATTGCTTCTAAAACTCCATTCAATGTTCTCACTGGTTTGATGAAATCCATTAATGTATCAGGAGATAATTCTATAGGAAGAAAGCGTAAATCAATATTTATTTTGTCCTACAACCTTATTTTGTAAATTTCTCTTCCAATGAGCTTATTTGCATCAAATCCCTTAGGCAAACCAAGACTTTCCAAATTCACTTGAATCCTTTGTTCCATCTTTAAGTTCTTCTTCTTAGCTTTGTCATACATTTCCTATTCTTCCCATAGCTTCTCACATTTTTGAATGATACTTGATACCTTTACTGAGGCATCGAGGCGAGTGCTAATTCCCTTGTTTGATAGATAACTATCACTCTTACTGTAGAGTTGCTGCATAATATCTTTTGCTTTCTTTTCTTTCTCGAAAACATCCATGTTCTGTTCAATGTTCTTATGAAGCTTCACATAACATGCTCTCATACTTTGAAGCATTTCAAACCACTCAAAAAAGCTATTAGACATCCCCAATATTTGTCCCCAAATGTGTTCTTTAGAAATCTTCACTAAATTATTACTAGTATATGTTAAAGTTTGAATTGTGTTATTGGCCTTCTTTAGTTCTTCTACCATTTTTTCACAATTAATTTTCTCTTCCAATGATTGGCTTTATCTGCCTGAGAGTCCAATTGCTTTTGCATTTCTCGGTTGGAGGTAGCATTACTCTCCATGGTTTAAATTTTTTTTGTGAAGTGACTCTTTCTTCCTCTAGTTTTTTACTAATTTCTGCCAATTTCCCCCTCAGTGCCTTGAGCTCTGCCTGCTCCAGTTCCTTCACTACTGCCTTCACATGTTCCTGCTCTGTATTTGCTGATGTAAAGGTTGATTTCTTAATCTTTTTCTGCAATTATTTCAATATGTTCTCTGAAGCTTTCCTCTTTGCTTTTTCATTTGCAATGTCTGCCTATAACTTTCCTATATTTTTCTCGAGATTACTTTTCTCTCTTTCCAGCTTTAGCAGTGCACTGTAGACCACTTGGTTTGTAGACTTTGACACATTGATTTTGTCCACATTTTTAACTTTGGAAAAATCCATTTGGAGAGTGCTAACTTGAAATTCAGATGGATCTATCTGACTCTCTAGTGGGTTTCCATTTTTTGGGGTAGAATAACAACCATGAACTCCATCATGTCTTTGTTTGAGTCATATGTTGGAAAAACCCTATTGGATGTAGGTTGTTCCTCTATAGCTACACTAAGGGCACCAGTCTACAATGTCATCTTTATTTCCTTATTCTTGGTTGTTTTTTCTACAAATGTATTATAGAAATCTTTGAAACAAAAATTTTGTGTTGCAGAAGGATTTGAATGTTTAAAAGGTGAAGCAAATCTTGCAATGCCTATTGATCTAACTAATGTTGTTTGAGGATTTAAACTTATAGAGGGCTTTGCTAAACTTGAAAGTGCAAATAGTTCTTTAGGATCGAGTCTCCATGTTGTGGACGTGGAAATTTTTTTCTTCTTGACACTATCATCTTCTATGGGATTCTGTGTAGATTCTACAGGCCTCTTTAGAGAGGGAACTTGTTGTATAATTTGCCCAGTCCCACTGGCACTAGTGCCACTACCAGAACATGTAGCAATAGATTCCCCAATCCCACCCGTGGCAATTGATGTTCTTGTGGGCACAGTGGTTCTTGATGAATCTAATGTGTCCTCTCCAAACCTAAGGCCTGCACCAGGTCCATCATCAATTTTTTGTGATAATTGGAATCCAGATGCCATCTCCTGTGGGACCCAAACCACCACCTTTATAACCCATTTTTGCTGCAATGTTCTCCCCTTTTCTATATACTTGTTTACAGTAGTCACTGACTCCACTGTGACCTAGAGTAAATGCAATTGATGGATTATCATCATGACTGTCTGGAGAACTATTGTCGTATGCCATGGTAGGATGCTCCAAATTACAGAATTTGTTAAACTCTATATCCTCGTCTATATCATCCAGATCTACACTGGTCTTTGGTTCACCAAGATCCTTTCTCATACTCCAAAAATAATTCATTTTTGTTTGAGTCTATTTTCTATCCTTACACTCTTCTGCTATTTTCTTTGGTATTTTTATGTTTGATGGATGAGCACCTTTTTCGTAGAAATTGTAGGACATTCTAGGCTCTATAATGCCCTGGTTTATTGATGTCATAATTTGTGATGACAATTGTTCAACTGAAATTTTTTCCTCAGCAAAAACTTTCTCCATCTCTTTTGTAACATCATCCCATCTATCCTTGTTTTTCAACTTCTCTAGCAATGGTTTACTTTCATGTTGAAATAAGTTTGTAGAGTTCTTATTAGAAACAAGCATTGTTTGAATGACGTTGAGTGGATCATACTTCCAGTACCACTCTAAATCAAATTGAAAGATTTCAAAAAAAAAAATTGCCACTTTGAATGCCTCTCTCAAATGTTAATCCTCCAATTGAGAAAGGTAAGGAAGGGAATATGCTCTTCTTTGACTAGCTAGCGAAGAGTTTATCTATGCTCTCAAGTTGTAGTACATATTCTACTACAAACACCCTATCCGTCACATGCATTGGAAGTTTGTGGGGTTGTAGTTCTGATCCATAAAACCTTAGCACAGTGTATTCTTCCATTAAGTACCAGTCAACCAATTGAATTGTGCTTCCATGTTGGATACAATCCCTACATGAAGCAGATAATCTGGGCATTCGAGTGCTTGTTATTTTTTTTGTACAATGGTGCCAAAAAGAAATCTACAAAATTACTGTAATTCCTTTTGTTATCATACATCCTTATCTGAGGTGTCCATTTATATATTGGAGTACATATTGGACTCATTGCTTTACCTGTCGGTCCTGTCCCCATCTGAATTTCAAGCTTGTTTCCATTTCTCATTAATATTACAGCATGCTTGGCTAGCAAAAGATAGCACAAGTAGGTTGTGAACCTAAATGTCTTAGAATTGCCTATTTTAATCAATGCTAATTGTTCTTGCATCGATTAAACCATGTGTCCAACAAAATTATATCTTACTGGTTCATTGACACAATGGATATCCCAAATCAATTGAAGAATGTTGGCACCCACTTCCCTATTGTTTTCCATTCCTAGGCAAAATGGTAGCGAGGATATAGTATCCTGAACCCATGGGACAAAAATGTTATAATCATAAGGAGGCTTATGGTTCTCACCCAACGAAGCCTTTGCCTCTATAACTATTAGACCCTTTATAAATGAATTTTTTTCATTAGGCGCGACTACCTCATATTTGTCTTCCAGTAATTCGAGGTTAATATGGACATTACAGTTTTGTCGGTCAAACCCTAGGTCTAGCAAACTGATAAATTCTTTCTGGGTTATTGCTAAAATTTCTTCCTAATTTTTTTTATTCACAATTGCTTTTCTTTCTTCATCATAATTTTATGTACAAATCAAGACAATTTTTGGGCAAGTAAAAACTTTGGGTGACAGCATGCAACCCAAACCTACATCCCATGAAGCAACTTTATTTGTTTTTGCACCTATCACTGGATTAAATTTTATAAATTTAGACCTCTTTGGCCCAGTTGCCTTATTGCACAATGTATGTTTAATTGATATGACTCTCCTTTGACCATCGATAGCAGGATCATAAACATAATTATACTCATCAATGAAACTAGGGATTTCTACTAGTTTTTTGCAGTTTATTAAAGTTTTCCCATCTGCTTGCCCTTAGCCTTGAGTTTTCTCTTTCCCCATTGTTCTTCGAAAGAATGAAAAAACACAGAATCATAGATATTTACTAACAAAATCATAGATAATAAATAACTAATTAAGAAAACCCCACGTCCCTAATTTAAGAAAACCCTAACTGTACATGCATTGTGCAAGAATTAAAATCTCATAATCAAGTTAAACATAATTTTTGACAATACAAAATCAGGATGCATCAGGCTAGATTTCTTACCAAAATTTATATTTTGAAATCTTTATAGATAGAAGTTAGAATGGCTAAGGCTCTCACAAATTACAGTCTCAAAATCTTTGGCGATGATTTAACAGTTCTTTTTTGCTCTCCTGCTACGAGCCTACGAGTCGATAGGTTATTAAAAAGGAAATGGAAAAATCCTTCCATTAAAACTTAAATGTAACAAATTAAATGAAGATTACACGTCTCCCATGTGTTATTTTTTGAAATTTTTTAATGATTATTACATGAATCACGTGTCACATTTTTTGAAAGATTTTAATGATTATTACACGTCTCACGTGTCACATTTTCAAAAATATTTTAATGAATATCTCTCGTAATCCAACGATTGTTACGATTTTAAAATATTAATAATTTAATACACAATAATCAATATAATTGTTAACTATATTGAATTCCCTTTGAATTCATGCATTAGAGAATACCTTATACATGAAATTTTAAATAGTAACCAGTCACCATTAAATGATAAAGTTTGGAAACATTAAATTATTACATGAAACAAAAGTGCAACACAAACATTTTATATTATATTACACAAAATTTCAATACAACTTTAGAAATCAATGACGCCCATAGGCCATATCTATTTATATTAATGATTCTTATTGTTAGAAACACTGAGAGGGGGGGGGGGGGGA
>MU228524.1:124517-145108 GCA_018584345.1 Thuja plicata | reverse complement strand
GGTGAATCAGTGTTTAGCTAATTATTCAATTTCAGAAACTTTAAACATAAATCAATTATATATCGCTTAAATCTTAACTCAAGATCACATAACACATTATATGATTGTGGGGAAACCTTGATTAGAGGAAAACCACGATGGGAATTAGTACCCACAAATATTGCACTAGTATAATGAACCTATTAAAGTTGCTTTTCCCTATTAGGAGCAGTCTTTACAATGCAAGTACAATGACCTGGTTAAAGGCCTGACCTTGTTAGGATTCTTTTACAAAAAACCCTATTAGGGGTGACGACTCACTGTCCAAGAGCTCACTACTCAATGAGAAAGAAGGTTACAACCTCCTCAGAATAGATATGCACTATATCCAAAAGTGAACTGTTGTATATGACACAGATGTCTGATCAATTCCAGTTATGCTCTTATGCTCTTATCTTCATTAGGGGCTCTATCTCATGCTAACATCTTTACACTTCTCTACTCTACTTATTTCTTTGACACATTCTAGTACAAAATTGCATGTCATATATATATGTCCATGCCTAAATAGATGCGACTAGAGACAAGACCTTAGTCGGCCCAAAAACAAAATATACAACACTTCCAAACTAATTGGCTTAAGCATGATTACATAAGTGATTAAGAAATGATTACAAATACACTATAATAGGCGCATAGCCTTTACAAAACAAAATTTCATACACTGATCCAAAATCTAAAGTTAGCTCTGTGCTCTGTTTCCTGAACTACAAGAGGCACTTTAACTTGTTGTAACTTCTTCGTATTGTCTTTCCATACCATGCATTTATAGAATTAACATATTAACATATCATAAAGCTTATATATGAACACACATATCCCGATTTGATCTTCCTCACGTGCGCTAGTGCTTTGATCGACTGCAAACCTCTGTTTTGTTCTGTCTTCCATACTTAGCCATTTTTGTCTTGCAAGTTTTCTTAACAAAACTTTGTATGACTTTGTTGCCATAATGACAACATAAAATAAGTCATAATTACTCTGATTGTCAACTTGCCAACAATCTCCCCCTTTCTCATTAACGACAACAAAGGAATGTGGCCAAGTTGTTTTAATCTTTGACTTGACACCAAAAATATTTATCTCATAACTTAGGCTATATAACATATTCCTTTTATACATTACTCCCCCTTTGATATTAATGGCAAAGGTGTCAAAATTGTAAGTCTCTAGATACTTACTCCATGTATACATCTGAAAAAGAAATTTGAATATTCTTTATCTCTTTTTGCCAGAATGCTTTTAGTGCATCAACTGTTTGTAGATGGGCGGATAGGGCATATGTAAGCTTTTCCATTTTGGTAAAATCCATGCAGGGACCCTAATCATATGCAGCTATTGTTGTATCTATCTGTTTGATGTTTTCATTTAAGACTTCTAGAGAGAGTGCCAGTGGATTTGTCAGTTGAGTCTGCCTGATTCTTATCTTATTGATCTCAGACTTTGCCTTTTTCAATCTTGTCCAACTGACCTTGATATATATTGTTGCATACATTAATATCTTGTGAAGATGTTTCAATTGATTTTCTAATACTTTCAACCAATATGTTGGCTTCCTCAATCTTCTTGATGTGTTCCAAGGTGAGTTTTACTCTATCCATGCAATTTTCTATTACCTTTCTACCTTTTGATGCCAACTCTTTCAGAATTCCTTGACCAATCTTCAATGAATTGAGATCTAAAGAAAAGTTCTTTACCAATTCATTCAATCTTTCCTCCTTGTACTCATCTTCTACAATTTTAGTAGCAGAGTCTACTAAACTTGTGAAATATGATTTGAAGCTAGTTAGGATGCTGTCAACATTGTCAACTGGCTAAATCTTAGCCATTTTCTTATCTACAGGCACTAGATCATTCAAAAATTTTACTGTTTCTAGAAAGAGAGGGTTTCTCATAACCTATTTCTCTTTGTTTTTTTCTATGGCTAGTACGCTGATCTTTATCAAATCTTCTTCTCCCCATGCATCTAAGCTTGCTGAATCAGGGGTCAAACTTGACAACAATGAGGTTACTGGTTTTCTAGGAGTGAATATAATATTCTGATTGACATTCATGCATTCATTTTTCACTAGGATCTCTATAGAGGGTAGTTCATCCCTTTTTCCTTCATCTAGACCTGTGATGTCTTCTGCAGGAATTTGTTATTGCTATAAAGAAGTGTCATCAGTGCATGCCTTCTCAGTTTCTTCAGTTTTCACAAATGCTTCCTCAAACTTGTTCAATTCATTATATGAAGTTGTCATTGATATATCAACATCATTGATTTTAATTTTTTCTTCTAACTCTTTTACTGTCACTGAGGGTGATGGAGCTTTAGGTGCTAAATCTTGTGGACCTGTCATAGGTGCATTAGAAGTCTCTAGTGCTTTATCATATTTTGGAGGGACTAGAGTCATTTTAACTATAGGCACCATTGATGGATACATGTGTCTATCCATAAACACTTGTGCAAATGCTTTTTCAGTCTCTTTCCCAACTAACTCATAATCATTGTTCATTATATGAAGAGTCCTTGTCTTGGTTCTCAGATGAGGTTTTACCAAGTCTAGCAGAATTACTTTTTCTTCATGTGAACAAACAGGGAGAATATTTTCTAATGTTTCTTCTCTAATCCTCATATCTTCCTCAATTTCCTATCTTTTCATTAGTTCTAGTATGTTCCATAATTTATCTGGTATCATTGTCTTAAGTTCTAGAACTAAATTTTTAAACTTGATCATGTGAGAGATGAGTATAGAATGTATTTCTATTTTTTCTATCTCTTGGTACTTGTCATAGACCTTTGCAATTGTATCTAGTCTTCCTTCATTTATAATTCTATTCTTTAGAATGTTGATTCTAGGTTTGAATCCTACCTCAAGAGGGGCTTGAGTGTTCTTTACCTTGCTCCTTGTGGTTCTTGAAGATGGATGACTTGTGGGAACTTGCTTCTTCCTTCTAGTCATCTTACTTGGTACTGATGGTGGAGATGCTTCCAAGTCAATAGTAGTTGAGGGCCTAGATGTACTTTTATCAGATTTCTTCATATTCTTCTTGGGCACATCATCAAACTTCTCTATTTTAACTTCTATTTGTTTGAGCTCTTTTGCAATCTTATCTTCCCTAGATTTTTCTAGATCTTCTTGTATAACTCCATGAAATTTTAGGATATTAGAGGTAATTCTAGATGCCTTCCTTTTGTTATTAGCACTATATAGGACAGAATCAACTTCATTTGTCTTTTCTCTGTAGGTGCCCCACTTGGGCTCATTAGGATCTTTGGGTGCAGACAAAAGAACTTGTGCCTATCCTTCCAACACATGTTCCTCAACTTCATAATCAAGTGGGTGAATCCATTTGGTTCTAGGTTCAACTGCTTCCATGCAAGTGCAATCACTCTCTATCATGAAACATATGGTCTCCTTATACTTCTCAACTATTTTCTCAGATAATCTGAACCTCTTCTGCATTTTGATCCTGAATGTCTTGATGTCCATGTCCATAGAGTCCTTCACACTACTCTCTAATGTGGCTTTCAGTGAAATCTGAGACATTATGGGTTTGGTTCTGTCTAGGTAAATATTTGCAACCTTACCTACTATGTGGAAGTAGAGATATATGATCAATGAGCCAAACTTGAATATCTTTCTCTTGTCATGCTTAATAGCTTGAATGTTGTCAATCAATTGAGCGCAGAACATCTCACATAGGTTATACTAAGTATTATCTTTCACCATCTTTACTGCTGCTAGGATAGTAGCTGCAGATATGCTATTTAGTCTTCTTGCATGCTAAAATTTGTAACCTAGTATCATGGTGACTAGTTTTATGTCATCTTCCTTAATGGGATCAACTATCATACAACGCCTATCACTTCTGGATAAGCATGCTTGCTCAAAAAGATTTTAAACCATTCTGGCTTGTAGAATTTGTGCACATTAGAATACTCAAAGATAGGGTTATCAGTGAGATGTGTGTATTCATCCTTGAATGAATAGTTAGGTTTCATCATTGACACCATGAGAGTAGTTATACTATTATCCCCAATGGTTTCCTTCTTGTAGTAGATGTACGCACGAATGTCTTCTACATGCATGACTCCTAGTAGACTCTTAGAAAATGCTCCCTCTACATCATCTAGCATGGACTTGAAGGGATGCCTTTTAAACACAAATCTTTTCCTTTCAGTGATGTCGAATACAATTGAAGTGGCCATACTTACTTGTTTCTTGGATAAATAGGGTTTCACAAAAAATTGAAATGACGTGACTGTTAGGGTTCTGATTCAACTTCTATCCATTCACTTAACCACCAAATATGTTATCTTTTAGTGATTTGATGCTCAATGCTCCTATGCTCTCCAAATTATGTGATCTCAAATGCAAATGTGAAGATGATAAAATATTTATTGATTTTTATAAAGGTTACTGCATTTAATGCTTGCTACCATACGTAGTTTTCATAGGGAGTTCCAAAATTTGTTTAGAATACATTATAGATAATGCATGAATGAATACTTTATTCATTTTTAATCACTGACATGAATCCAAAGGTGCATACTCAGAGGTGAGTATACCAGCCACGCAGGGGTTCAGAGCTAGAATAGCTCCCCCTAAGACTATGAGGGTCGACTAATCAAAATTAGAAGGTGCATCCACTGAAGATGCATCTACTACCTTGTTATCTTCATTATCCTTCTTTAATTCAACCCATATTTTATCTGAGTTACCTTTAGCTTCCACAAACTTAACTTCTCCTGATTCTTCAAACAAAGACTTCTTAGGATTCTCTTCTCCTTTTGTTATTGATCTGGAAAACCTTGAGATGTGTCCATCTTTTCCACATGAGTGACAAATGATAGGAGGTCTGATGTTGTTATTCATCATGCTACACTGCTTGGCTGTGTGTCCATTTTAACTACATATCTGACATGTAATGTTCTTCAAGTTTCTTTGTGGTTGATTTCTCTAATTGTATTGAGTCTAATTCCTTTGGTTTAGTTGTGACTAATTTATTTGATTTGACCTACAATGAATAGCCCTATGGCCAAACTTATTACATGAGTAATAGTAACTATTGAAGGCTCTTACATCCTTACAATCTATTGCCAAGTGTCCATGCTTGTTATAGGCATAGCAAGTGTGGTTAACTATCTTGTGCTTATCTTTTGGTGGTTCTACTTTAGTCTCTTCAAGAGTTTCAATTTTTTTTTCTGTTGAAGATTCTATTAGATATTTATTTCTTTCTTGTGATGAATTTATCTCAATTTGAGTTGTACTGTATCCCATACTAGTGTTACCACCTTTTAGTTTATGTGCATAAAGTTGTGATTGAATTAAATCAAAACTCGTGTGAATTTTATCAATCTTGTCTTTTTCTCCTGATAATTCAGATTCAATTGTATTAAGTGATGTTTTCCAATTCTAAGATTTTCATATTGGCTTGCATGAGTTCTTCATCTAACTATTTATTTTCTTTGTTCTTTTCTTCAATAGATGTTAGGCTATTAGTTAACTGATCATTCGATTCTTCTATCTTATCCTTCAAAGACATGTTCTGTTCATTCAGCTTCTTGACCATTTTTCCCAAGTCATTTGTAGAGAAATATTTTAGATCTTTCCTTAATTTCTTGATAAGCATTTGAGAGCCATCAAATTTTATTTTAAGTTCCTCATTTTCTTTCTTAGATCTATCTAGATCTTCAAGGGCTGCTTCAAATTTCTTTTTTAGATTTTTAGCTTCTACTGAATCCATGATCTCCTCAAGTGGTTAAAGTTTTCTCTCAGAGGACCAGAGCTCTGATACCAATTTTTGGAATCACTGAGAGGGGGGGGGGGGGGGGGGGGGGGGNGGGGTGGGGGTGAATCAGTGTTTAGCTAATTATTCAATTTCAACAACTTTAAACATAAATCAATTATATATCACTTGAAGCTTAACTCAAGATTACATAACACATAATATTATTACAGGGAAACCTTTATTAGAGGAAAACCCTAGTGGGAATTAGTACCCACAAATATTGCACTAGAATAATGAACCTGTTAAAGTTCCTTTATCCTATTAGGAGTAGTCTTTACAATGCAGTTACAATGACCTGGTTAAAGGCCTGACCCTGTTAGGAGTCTTTTACAAACAACCTTGTTAGGGGTGAGGACTCACTGTCCAAGAGCTCACTACTCAATGAGAAAGAAGGCTACAACCTCCTGAGAATAAATATGCACTATATCCAAAAGTGAACTGATGTATATGACATAGATGTCTGATCAGTTCAAGTTATGCACTTATGCTCTTATATTCTTTAGGGGCTCTATCTCATGCTGACATGTTTACACTTCTCTGCTCTACTTATTTCTTTGACACATTCTAATACAAAATTGCATGTCATATATATAGTACATGCCTGAATAAATGTGACTAGAGACAAGACCTTAGTCGGCTCAAAAAAAAATATACAACACTTCCAAACTAATTGGCTTATGTGTGATTACATAAGTGATTAAGACATGATTACAAACACACTATAATAGGTGCATAGCCTTTACAAAAAAAAATGTCATACGCTGATCCAAAATCTAAGGTCGGATCTGTGCTCTATTTCCTGAACTGCAAGAGGCACTTCAACTTGCTGTAACTTCTTCGTACTGCCTTTTCATACCATGCATGTATAGAATTAATATCATAACATATGATAAAGGTTATATATGAATGCGCATATCCTGATTAGATCTTTTGCATGTTCTTTGATCGACTACAAACCTCTGTTCTATTTTGTCTTCCATACTTAGCCATTTCTGTCTTCCAAGTTTTCTTGACAAACCTGTGTATGAATTTGTTGCCATAATGAAAACACAAAATAAGTCATAATTACTCTGATTATCAACTTGCCAACACTTATAATAAAAAAAAAATAGAAAAGCACTTCAAATTTCTTAAAACATTTTCATATATGTTTTTTAAACCTACATTATTCAATTTACATCATTTCAAAAACCCTGGTAAGGTTCTACCACCAGAGGGAGACATAGTAGAGATTAGGACAGCGATAGGGATAGAGACATATTCAGGGACTATTTGGCTGAGACTCCCTTCCTTTTGTATGGAACTTTGAAGAGAGGAAAATCTCAGAGGATTCTTCTAGCCATCGATAGTCCTCGGTATCCTCCAGGTTGTCCCACTTCTGGAGGAAATCCCTCCCAATCTGTGCCCACTTCTGATGACACGTGATATGCTCAACATCAAGGTTCAGTAGAAATGGTTTCCTTGGCATAATTTCTCCTAGTTGTAGAATCCTTGGCAAATCATTTTCCCAAGGAATACCAAACCCAATTTCTGCAAATACGACAACATTCACATCGTCGCTGAGGTACTCTTTTCTGAAAACTTTCCTCAGAAGCATGAGAATTTCCACCTTTTCCCCATCTAGGTCCAATAGAGGTGCCATGAACCGAGATGAAATTTTGGTGTTAACCCTATACCTATTTTCATTCTCCAAAAATTCATGTCCCAGTACCATCCTTATAGCCTCCTTGGTGAAGGCTCCCAACTCCGTAGCTATAGACGCCAAGATTGGGTCTGTTACTAGGCCTAAAAAGGCCTTCTAATCCTCTAAGGTAGTGCATATTAAACAAATTAGAGTGTCCATTGAAAATCAAACTGATTAGTATTCTAATTTTTGAAAAAAAAACAAAGAGAACCGAGTAGTCGTAGACTATTTCCCCAAATCTGCTTTAACAATCATAATTTAATGAGCATATTTCATCTATTTATAAGCCCTGATTGAAATTCTTTCTTTGTCCTAAAGATCTAATTAATTCATAATTAAAATGGTAACTATCCTTCAACAATCTCCAAATATTTCATATTTAATGCAATAGTGGGTGAAATTAGAAACATAACTTATGATAAGACATTTGCTTTCTTTGGAATAATGAAGGTCGAACATCATGCAGGTGGACATAACAGTTCTTTATTATAAAAAAACTTGGAATATGTTCCCACTCCACAGAAACAATATGCAAAGTAATGGCGGTAGGAAATGAAGCTTTACCATTGATGTAAGATCATCGAACAGTCAGAAAACAATGTCCTTAAATGACATGATGTTTTCATTTAAGTCTTAACTTTAAGGCATTATTCTATCAAGGTAAATTGGTAATGAATAGATAATGATGTCACAGGTCACACTTATCTGTCATTGAAAATTGAAAGGCTCCATCTAATCTACAATTAATTGTCATTACTTTACTTGATGTCATATCTACTCATCACCATTAATTAATATTTCTATCTAATATTACCAAAAATGACTGTGCAACAGACAAAATATGTCTGATATGACAATTTGATAGGTTTTATTAATTAAATTTAAAACTATATGATAGTTGTTTATAATTTTTAAACTAATTAATAAATCTTGTCACAACTCACAGGCTCACAGTCTCACACGTCCGTTGGATTACAACATATCAACGGCCAAAGATGAATTTCGAGCCTATTGATGGTCTTCATAATCTTTATGGAAAACTCTCCACAGAATCATGACACATGGTATGATTGATCATGGACTTATTGGTATGATCAATCATACCACGTGTCATGATTCCACTGAGAGTTCACCGTAAACATTATGCAGACCAACAATAGGCCCGAAGTTCACCTTTGGCCGTTGATATGTTGTAATCCAACGAACGTGTGAGTCTGTGATGTCATAGTGGTGGGACCCAATGCAACTTCAACATCAAATCAAAACCACTGGATTAAGAGAGATGAACAATGGAAGGTGCATTTCGGTAGAAATGTGGTGACATAACTCCTTTACTAAAAAATCTCTCCAAAAACATCACACGTGTCATTCTTTGAGAATGAAAACTTAGGAGAATGAAACTTTAATAGTTATTCCCAATTATTAAATCACCATACCAACTATACAACTATTCTCTTAAATGGCCAAGTTTATATGTATTTTTGAAATACATTCGCCATGACAAATAACTAATTACAATATTTGGAAAATTATTTCGCCATAATTTATCAGTAAAATTTTCCAGCTTCACCAATTAAATTAATAATTTTCCTATTAAAATCATTTGTTGCCACCATATTTTTATAAAAATGGTATAGGGTATTAAAAAATTTGCCACCAAATATCCATAATTTGAACCACAATTTGCCATCAATATTAAATATTTCCCCCACCCAAAAAAAATGTGATTCACCACAATTTTATACTTTTCAGGAGGGGGGAGGGGGGGGTTTCTTAAAGTTATCCTTGGTTGATTTTGGATCCAAAAGATTACTTACGATCACCTCAATCCACAAATAGTCGTAATGGCATGTTCAAATTCAAGGGAGATGGAGTCTTTGGAGGATGGTATGTTCTTCAAGATCCAAGAAATAGATATAGACCCAAGTAGGGTCAAGGCATACAACATTCAGGAAGATCAATTAGGGAATCCCCAATCAATGCTAGGTTAAACTAAATTTATGTTTTGAGAAACTGAGCAACCCCCTCACTCCACTATTGCTATCCTAGAGGATGTCAGGGAGGCATCGTAAGGGCTTCACAGTATTCCTTTGGATAATATTTTGGAGATTTTCTTTTCTATTAAAAGAGAACTCCTAAGGTTCTATATTTAATACATCAGTATGATTACACTTTTCACTCTCCCCATACTACTCACTCAATTATTTTTCAAAATAGCAGAGGGTTAGCACTTTCTGACGAGGAAATAACCAATAAAGGCCTTCTAAAAGTGATCAAATCAAGAATAATAACATGTTGCGGAGTGGGATTTGATTGAGGACAATTTTTGGTTAGATACTTACAATAAAAGAAGAATCTATGAAACTAAACTTAGGAATATGGGGCTCTTCAGCTCAATACAAATCATGACCATCTTGTCCATATATTTAATAATAGACAGGCTGAGACACTTATTACACAATGGTGGTAGGAGGTTGAAGATAAAATGATATGTATGAGATTTCATACCAATTCCTATAGGAAGATCTAAGGAAATGTGATCTTCAATCAACACAAGACAAACGATGTGTTATGCAAATGAAAAAGGTGTTATCTACAAATATTCAAAGAAAGGATGAAGAGGATGTGCTGCAAACTAAAATTTTTGTTCTTTGGAAGACAATTAGGGAGGAAAGAATGAGTGGAATTGAGAGGGAGAAGGGGAACCTAGACAAGGATGATTATTATTTTTTATCTCCTATTTGTGAATATAATGTAAAAATGCAAAAAAAAGTGTCAATATTGATCCCTCTTCCACTATGCCAAAAGTTAATGGTAGCGGTTGCAGAAAATTAGCAAGATAATTAGAAAAAGTATGAGGAGAAGGTATCTCTGTCTTCCTAACAAAGACCATCATAAAGGGAAAATGATATCTCAAAGGACTATAAGGGATAATTACCTCTCCACAAGAAAGGTTATGGGTGGAATTCTTCCCCTGCAACAAAAGTTGAGAAGAAAGAATCAAATAGATAAAGGGAACTGAGTGGAGGATTTGTCTGACAACAGAAATCAAGATCATGAATTATCCCTTCAACTACAGGCTGTATGTTGGTGCTATTTCATGTTTGAAATATGTCTTGTAAATTTTTGAGATCCCCTGTCATTCATGTTATTCAAGGGTTTAAAATCATGGTTGAAAATTATTCTGATGCCCTTGCAAGATCTGTTCTTACCCTTGACCTAGTTGAAAATGGTGAAAAATGTTTGAACCCTCAAGTCTATGTTATAACCCTAAGTTATCATAAGTCATGTGTTCACGTTAAAAGGGTTGTTTTTTAAAGTTGTGATATCCTAACCACTTTAATATTTCCTAAGTCATGTCACTGAGAAAATCTTTTTATTTCATTGTCTTAAGTGGTGAGAAAATGTTTTTTGATCGGATGACCCGCTTAATAGCTTAGTTCAAAACCGCGCACCATCTATCACATAAGAGATTAAGCGGTGACACGTGTCAAAGTAAGTGACATGTGGCCCACTAAAAGTGAAGCCAGCCGCAAGATAAAGTTCGTAGATGTATAAAAGGATCTGACAGTTTTCTTGATGACTTAAAGAGAAGTTGCATGACATCTATCGCTTAAGGGATTAAGCCATGGTGCCACATGTCCTAGGTGGGCCCGTCTGAAGTCATAAAGGCCCTATGCAGTGCAGTCATTACGTTAAAGGCATTGCAAGTCAGAGAAGATTGATGGATGACTTAGTCAGTTGGAAGGCAAAATGATCGACATCTAAAGAGTAAGTGATTAAGCCTGAGCAACACATGGCATAAGAGGTGGGTTTGGTACAGTGTAGAAGTTATGTTGATCAGGTTGCAAGTGTAAAATAATCCAATGGTTAACTTAAATGCTAAAAGGTAAAGTGCTCGAAATCTAAGGAGTAAGTGATTTAGCGGAGTTGACACATGTCCAACATGAATTGTTTTTTTTGAGAAAATAATATATCTATCAGATGAAGATGGTAAATTTTAAGATCTACAGCGTAAATTAAAAATTGTTAAAATAAGCTCCAGTGAGTTGTTAAGCCGCAAGTTTGAAGCAAGAGAATTGATTGCAGAACGTGTGGCAACTCCAGTCGAATTCAATATGAATGATTGATTTGATTGAAGCCGTAAAACTGGTTAATTTGACTTGAAGTCACAATAATTCACCAAAATAATTCAAGCAAAGAATAAAATTACAAAAATACTCAGCTCCACACGATAAAGTTGCAGAATGGATAAGTTTTCTTTGATTCAGTAATTCAGACTCCCAGTAAGATTTGCAATTCAAAAGACTTTTAGAATTATCTTTTCAAAATATAGATTTCATCTTAGCAAAAGGACTTAGGTTTAAAATGGCCCCTAGAATTGATATTTCTAGAGAAGTTGATTATCAGAAGAGAAATTTCAGGGAGGATTTTCTACAACAGTTAAATGGATCCATAGGGGATGCTACCCAAATCAAGAGAATAGTTCCATCACATCCTCGTTTCAGAATAGGAGAAGGCTTGTATGATTTGGGTAGATGGGAAAAAGATGTTAAAACTAGTTTTAACGCTCTTACCCTATTTAGAACTGCATATAGTCAAAGAAATGCCCCCACCCCAGATTGTAACATATGGGACTTGGATGTAGGAAAGTTGATAGTTCTCAGGGTGTTTATCGATACTGATTTTCTCACTCTAATTGGAAACACTTATGACAAGGTGTCTAGGGTTGTTAGGGATACAAAGGGAAATGTGCTATTGACTATTTCAACTGATGAAATCAAAAGAATCTTCAAATTGAATGATACCTCAATGCAAATGGATGATATAGACTTTGAATACTTCAAGGAAGTATACCAGACTCAGAGAGAGTATTACATAAATGAGGCTTTGAGAGGATACTTTGAGAAGATAGGGGACTTGATTATAATAGGGCCCAACACACCAGAGCCATTCAAGTTGGATTACTTCAATTGTAAGGCCAGGAAAATGTATAGTTCCTTGTGCCAGGATCTAGGAGAAGATGAAGAAGTAACAATGCCTGTCCACCTAATGCTCATGGTAGTTCAGATTCTACATCCCCATTTATCAGTGGTCTTTGATTATGGTTCTTACATTGCCCAAGAAATGCATGAAGGTTTGGCAGGAATCCAAGATAGCAAGATAATTAAACCAATGGGATGGTATTCTCTTACGATGCACATGTTCTTGTCCAATAATGCAAACTTCTTTGAGGAAGAAATGGAGTTGACTAAGTTCCAGGGTGATGAAGATTTTCCTATTCAGATGTGGAGTGCTGATCTATCATTGGATAGGAAAGAAGCCAGCTATGTTTACTTTGATAGGGTTTTTGCTACTAGGATTAGGTCATTATTGTGTAACCAAAATGCCAGGATCCACACTAACATGATGAAGCTTTTGAGACCTATGGAGTTTTCCCTAGAATTGAAGATTGCCCATAATTGGGGAGATTTAATATTATACCATGTTTCTACGGTAATAAGAGTTTACGGATTCAGGCGAACCCCTAATGTGCTTCCCTACAGAGTCCCTCTGAAGATTGGGATAGTAGAGAATATAAGGCAACTGGGTAGACTACATGGGGAAGCCCTAGCAGGAAAAATGAAGGGAAGCATTTTCCCTACCCTGACCAGAGCCCATCATTTCATTATAAAAAAAGGGGGATGGAAACAATTTGATAAGTATTTTGAACCTTATCACTTAGCAACATCTGTATCTAGGTGTGCAAATAATGAAGATTTTATAATGGGTATGTTCAGAAAAAGAACTAAGTGCTTAACATTGGAGAATCAGTTTAACTACCCGGAGGATATCATCAGAAATATTTTTGACCTAGCTAACCAGGAGATCATGAAGGAGAAGTGGCTGGTGCAAAATAAGTCTTTGGACTTTGTACATAATTTTGATAAGCCTTATGATCCTCTCAAGGATTTTTTCCCATGGTCCAAGAAAATTGAGTCTTTGATGACTTTATTTGAGGGAATCATGTAGACCTTAAATGAGAAGAAACAAAGGATAATGGAAGCTGAGCTAGAAAAGGCTCATGCTATTTTGTGTATACTTCAGCAAGGAAGAGTAGTCCCACCAGGGGATTATGTAGTATACAAGAGGAGGGGGTACACTACTATCATGCCCAAAGTTGATAAACCTTCTTAGCATAAAGGAAAGAGGCCAGAAAGAGCTATTTCTCAAGAAGTGCCCTCTCCCAAGAGACAATAGATGGAAGTAAAAGAGAAAGAGAGTGAGTTGTACTCTTCTTCCCAATCGCCTATGCATTATGATGACCAAACCATTGCTGAGCAATTGGTTCAGTTGAGGAACATTGGTGAAGTTTTTGTTACTGCCCAGGAGCTACAAGAAGGGATGCTAGAGATGCCTAGGCATACAACTACTGACCTCATAGTGGTATAATTCACAGGTAAAGAACTAGACCCTGTGACCAAACAAGCCAGTGATGAATTCTTGTCAGATGACAACTATGTCAAGACTAGGGAATTCATTCAGTTTTTGTGGAGAATTCACATAAATGAATTCAATAATAAATGTTAAAAGCTACAAGAAGTTCAGCCTCATTATACTAAAGATGATGTAGAAAATGAGGTTAACCGGGAGCTAGTCTCTAGATTTGATAAGATCACCCCTGAAGAGGGTAGAGAATTAGCCAAGAAATAGGGAATCCTCATCCTACCTCAGTGGGACTTAGCTAATGCAGTAGTTTTTGATGCTGTCAGAAAACATGCAAAACCAATGAGCACTGCTGGGACATCAATTGGTGCCCAATTTAGTGAAGACCATGCAACATTGGCAATCTGGTCATTGAAGAAGAAAGACAAAGGAAGAATGAAGGAAGATGATAAGATTGAGGATGCAAGAAGCCTCATTGTCAAAAGATTTGCTGACACCTCGGGTACAAAGGAAGCAAACCTAGCCCTCCAAACAACTAATTTGAGTATGAGGGTGGCTGAGAAGGAAAAGGAGGCTTATGATAGCCTGAATAAGAAATATGAATTTGTACTGAAGACCTATAATGATGAAAGGGTTAAGTCCCTACAAAAGGATAATAGGATAACCATTCTGGAAGGGAAGCATACAGTTTAGTTAATGCCTCAAATGATGATGACTCAGATACCTAACTAATCTTTCTCATCTAGTCCATTTGTGACTTATCCCCTATCCCCTTTGCCTTTAAATCCTACTACCCAAGAGGCAATTGATGCTAAGAGAGCAGAACTAGAAGCTGAAAATAACAGGTTGATTAGTGAAAGATCAAAGTTGGAGAAAGAAGGAAAGAGGGACCTTGAAGACTCCCTTGTGTATAAAGAAGCTGAGGAATTGGTAAAACAAAGGCGTTTGGACCAGATATTTTCCAACCTTAAGACATGTGCTAGTGAGGTTAACCTTGCTAATCTTTATTTATTGGGAAAGAAGATTGCTAGCATCATAAGTAATCATGATAAGGGTAAGGAGCAATGGGATTTGATAATTGATAATTAGAAGGGGAAGGCAGCCCATGTAAAATCCTTTTACTCCCTCTCAAAGGAACAAAACAATATTAACATCATTTTGACAAGAACCCACAAATGTCTTAAGTTGATGATTAACTTGGACACCAAGAAGAACATGGTCATCAGAAGGATAGAAACTTTGAGAGGAGAATTCTCTAGGGATAGATATGACATGTTTCCCAATAATTTCAAAAAGGATGGGAACATAAAGAATGAAGCCCTATGGCTAAAGAAACTAAATGAAGCACTAACCAGCAGGACTAAAAGTATTATTACATTGGAAAAGACAAGTTGGTTTGTGTTAACCATTGATATTCTCAACAAAGCCAGGGTATTTTTTGAATCGTGGGAGTCAGATATTGAGAAGGTCATTGTTGATTGGGAGGAGTTCAACAACCATAAAGATGAGGCTCTCAACTTTTGTTTGCCAAGTGATGAGGTGTTTACCACTTGGGTAAGCAAGTATGGTATAGTCACTCTAGTAGCATGAAGTAGTTATATAAGAGTGACAACAAGCCCTAGTGAAGCCGAGTAGTTTGAGTAAAGATTAAGGATTTGACATCAATTGAAGAGGAAAAATTCCAGATGATAAGGACCCAATAGCCTCAGAGCAGCTTCAAGCATTCAAGTGGTCGTAGGACAAAGGATTAGTTAACTTGTAACAAAGAATTGTTATTCCCTCCACCTGATTTTTGTCTCATCTATAAAATGCACTTTTGTCCTATAGCCTATTCATCCAAAGCTTGTTGCATCCTTATTTTCAAAAAGGATTCCAAGATGGCTAGGGATATCTACAAATAGCAAGTTGCAATATTTTAAGAAGGATGGTAAAAAATAAGACTACAAGGCAGACTTCTGAATTGTGTCTGAGCTTTGGTTTTGAGTCTTTTTGAATGTACTGATATAAGGATTATATTAATAAAATACAATGGAATATCCATTTTGACACCAATGATGTCTTTTTTCATTTTCTCTTAGTTCTTGTTTGTTCAATTTGTAAGGCATTTTGAATATACTAGTTATAAAGTAGCCGTGTCATTGTTTGTCAGTTGCTTTCAAGGAGAGTTTAAATCTTGCAAATAATTATAGAGGGTTAGGGTCTATGCAGGAATTTGATACATGGGTGTGAGGATGAGAGGATAGTTTGTAAGGAATTCCATCTAAGGTTTATTTGTATTTCATTTAATTATCCCTGATGTATGTATGTGTTATTCTGACTCTATGATCTATGATTAGGCACTGGCCAAAATGCTGACAAGTGGTTGTTATCATCAATCCAATATTAATCAATCTTTATATTTCTGTTATCTCAAATACATGTCTAGCTAATTTTATTCAGTACAATTCACTTTAGTGATTCCTTGAAGACAGAATCAATGGGTTAGCCTTCCTAAGCCTAGTGGCTTAAAAAGAAGAAGAATAATGAATCCTTAATCCACTGTTAAAATTACTGAAAGATAATACTCTGTTGAAGGTGCACCCACCTAGGTTTGTGGAGCCCAAAGTGAAGAAGGATGTACATCCTTGTTAATTATCATTTTCCCTATGAGAATCCAAATTGGGAATTAAAGAGTCAAGCATTCATTGCTATATACTAATTCTACAAGAAAAAGAGATAAAAAATTGGCGACTCTACTGGGGAACTCTTTGTAATTTTCTGAGAGTTATGTTCGTGAGAGAGTTTGTTCTTGCAATTTTGAGAGTTAGTTTGTTTTTCCTCATAATCATTAAAGCAAGTTTTCTCTGCTTGTCTGTCATGGCACACTGTTTGAAGGTCTTGGTCCTAAAAATGATATAGATCTTGTCTCAGTTGGAATAATTGGTAACTCTAAAACCTCTAATCTAGCCCCTTGTTTGTTTTCAAGAGAAAATCCACTAGATGAAAAAGATATGGAGTAATACGGGTAGTGAAGAATCATTTTCATGAAGTTACCAGGTGAGTAATTATCAAGCAAACTTTATTTTCAAGTTTCATTTCAACTTATTTCTATAAGGGGAAGCCTGAGTTAGGACAAGGAACTTGATATTTACATATATTTATCCTCTGAAAAGAGGTGGCGACTCTAACCTCTGTGTACTCCAATGTGGCACATTTAAATAATTTGATAATTTTTGTCTATTCTAAAAGATGAGTCGACAAAAGAATACCATATCATACTTTAGAGAAAATCCTGAAATGGATGTTGGAGAAGAGCTCCATACACCTCAAAGGGTCCAAGAGAGGCACTTCCAAGTATAATTCCCAACATACCTCTAAGGGAAGGATGGAGATTTCCATGCTTGAAAGAAAATCATCTTCATCTGAAGATGCAAGACCTATGGGGCCAGGTGATATTTATAGATCTGATGCCAATTTTGATCCCTTCAAGGATGGAGAAAATGCTAATATAGGTTTCTTTCCTGCGGAAGAAAACCTTGCTCCACCAGAAGAGACCTCTATTCCTGAAACAACTTCATATGAATCT
This sequence comes from Thuja plicata, assembly GCA_018584345.1. Lineage (NCBI taxonomy): Eukaryota > Viridiplantae > Streptophyta > Pinopsida > Cupressales > Cupressaceae > Thuja > Thuja plicata. The sequence continues at coordinate 127,616 of MU228524.1, read as the reverse complement.
GATAAATTGTAGGATGAAATTTTGGCTTTAAAAAAAAATGAAAGAACAAGAAAAGGAAATAGCTTAAGCAGAGGAGAAATGTGGACAAAAGATATATGAATTACTATTAGAAAGGGAAGAGCTCTTAGCGGAGACTAGAAGGAATGAATTCAAGGCCAAGAGCTTGAGTCAAGAAGTTGAAAGTCTAAATCCAAAATTGTTTGGCAACCTTGATGACTTGAGAAAAAAAGTCCCAAATAAAGCCTCAAATCCTGACAAGGATGAATTTGAGAAGGAAGGACCCGTCATTAGGAAATTGTTCCCATATGAGATTGAAAAAAATGCAAAACTTAAAATGACTACTAAATATGCCCCTGATAAAGGTAAGAAAAAGGTTACTAGTGTGACTATAGAGGAGCCTAAGAAGAATTAGACTATCCCTATGGGAGTATTCCAAGTTGATCTTGAATTAGAACAAGCTAGAAAAGCCAAAGAGGATTTTTCCAAGCAACTGGAGAAGTTAGAGTTAGAGGCTGCTACAGTACATATGAGAATGAAGATAGCTTTTTTACATGCTACTACTAACACTTTTGCAAGTAGTTCTATGCCAGTTAATCATGGAACACAGCCAAAAAATCAATCTGTTGGCTCAATCCCAATAAATCAAGGTGGTGTTCCTAAGGTACAATTTTCTGATTTGAATTCAAATGTTAAGAACTCTAGCCCAAATGCAAATGCTAAGCCCAGTGGTCCTGGCCCAAGCATCCAAGTTACCAACCTTAAGCAAAGTGTTCCTCCTCCCACTCAAAATCAAGGAGGAGCTACTAGACCAATTGGTAATATCAAACTTGGAAATTTCCATAGAAGGCCTATCCATATGAATAGATACAAAGCTCTTTTCTTTGAAGGCATTCCTAGTCACCCTAATGTGATCCCTAATGAGGTAAGAAATAAAATCCCCAAGTTCACTAGAAATAATTTTATTACATGTGAGGAGCATCTAAAAGCTTTTAGTGATAAAATAGCTGATTTTGAGATTGAAAATGAAGACATTATTATGAATCTTTTTATTCAGTCATTAACAGAAGATGCTAGGGACTGGTTCAAGAATTTGCCTAATGATAGTATTGCCTCTTGGGATGAATTTGTAAAATATTTTAGGGATCAGTATAGAGAGCATGTAAATTTTGGATACATGTTAAATGAATTCAATAACATAAAAAAATTCCCAAATGAGAATATGGCTGATTTTAATAGTAGCTTTCAAAAGGCCATGAACAAACTATTCCAAGTCTTAAGATTAGATGAAGAAGTATGCCTTACTACTTATATAAATGTTGCTGATGGAGAAATGTCTTACCTGCTTAGAGATAAGAACCCAACTACCTTGAGGGATGCATATAAAATAGGCATTGATATTGAGAGTAATAGGAGAGCATCAGGGAAATTGGGAAAGGGGGAAGACAATAAGCTTTGGTAGGAAAAGGGACCAGCCAATAAAAATGCCAAAGAAGATGATAGAACAGATAAACTGGTGAGTGCATTAAAAGACCTTGCTTCCAAAATGGATAAAAATGATAGAGGAGGATATCGTGAAAATAAATACCCTAACCAAAGATTTGAAAAATAGCCTAACCTGAGAGATTAACCCTACAAGACAAATTGGAATAATGGTAAACCAGTCCCTGATGGGCAAGATAACCCAAAGGCAAAGGAAACCCCAAATCCCCTAAAAAGGAATAGTGCTAATTATGTTGAGAACACTCCCTGGTGTGATTCTTGCAACATTCCACACTCTTCTTATCAATGTATAGTAGCCCTAGAACTGTTTGATCAAACAAAAGAGAGAGAACAAGAAGGCCTTGCCATCAATATGTTTACTATGAAGAAGCCATACCCATGGCTCTCTGATACTGGATCATTTTTTGATAATTTTTCTATAGAGGATAAATCTTGTTCTAAACATCAATTACAAAATCCACCCTATCAAAATGGTCAGGATGAAAATGTATCACAAGTAACTATAAACACAGTGGGGAATGATAGCTCACAGTCTCATTTTAGGATTCCCACTGATGAGGAAAAGAGGTCTTTGACTATTGCAGTAATTAATCAGGAAAGAAATGCTTACAACTTAAGAAATAGAATAGTGCAACTAGCTCAAGGCAACCTTGTCCCTATTTATGTCAAAAGGGAGTCACCTAGAGTTACTGAGGATTCCCATGTCATGGAAGATAAGAGTGAAAATCATGAAAAACAAGCAGGGTCATCTTTTGATCACACTATAAATGAAGAAGCAGGAGAAGAATTAGCACCCAATGATAAATCCAAGAAAGTGAAGAGAATAAGTGATATGTCCTTAAAATTACCCCTTTTTGATATGAAACATGCACTAAACCAAATAAAAGTCTCAGTTCCCCTTATGGAAAGGCTGAAAATAAGGGAGCACAAGGAAGTTGCTCTGGAACTTTTAAAAGGGATAGATGTTGTATCTATTCCCAACCAAAAAGAGATACCCTTAATATCAGTTGATACTAAAAAGGACAATCCACTGGTGAAAGGAAAAGAAAAAAGAAAAGAATTTTCCAATACATGAATTGGAAACATAATTAATCAAGAACCATTGTTTGTTGACCCATTCTATGTTACCTTAATGGTAAATAATTACTTGATCAAAAATTGCATGATTGATTCTAAAGCTGCAGCAAATTTAATGTCTTATCATGTCATGAAGGAATTGGGAATTCGAGTTACCACATCTGTTGGGAGTTGTTATGGAATGGACAATAGACAGGTTCCTATGATAGGAACAATGAAAGAAATTGAGGTAAAAATTGCTACATTCCCTGACGCAACTTATAGAATGGATATAGTGGTAGTGGACACCAAACCATATTATGGTATGTTTTTATCAAGACAATGGGCAGTAGCAGTAGGAGGAAAGATGCAATTATATTTATCCTAGTGTAACATAAAACACTAGAGAGATGATATGATGGTATTGATTGATGAAGTGTTGTATGTTATGTTACCAAAATGTAAAGGAGAAAATTGTGGTTTAAGAGGGTTTGAATTGTTAATTGTTATTTATGTTGATTGTATATTGCAATTGTGATTGTG